>JAUIMM010000129.1:2232500-2647500 GCA_031769625.1 Taudactylus pleione
TGTGTTTATGGGAACTTAGACCTTTAAGAGAATAAGTACTGCACGCTGTATAATTTAGACACAGCATGGATCTTTGCCAAAGTTTATATTTGGAAGTACATTTGGCTGCAAATCTAATTCATGAAAGAAAAAGAAGAGACAACTCAGCAGATGTTCTCAAATCAAAATTTACAGCTCCTAGTGTTTTGTTACCCTCTCTTTTCTTTCCAGATTAATATTATTGCTCCCCAAAGAAGAAGACATCACTGCGTTACTGCAACTAAAAGTCTTACAGTGATTACTGTATAAATACATAATGGAATGATGTTCTTTTATAGCAGCTGTGGCTAGAACTCGCTGGATATTATCTATACTGACCTCTAGAACAAGGATGTCAAACTTTTTTCATGTCTGAGCTATAATTACATGTTTGAGGCCCAGACACAATATAAAAAAACAAGATGATGAGAGACACAAAACGAAATCGATTGGAAAGGCATAGTGGCCTAAACAATGACAACATATAATATAAACAAACAGTCTTTTGATTTGAAGGTGTACCATCATAAACACAGTATATAAATAACCTAAAATACATATCGCTTATATATTTATTACCAGTTATTTATATAGTGCACACATATTCCGCAGCGCTTTACAGAGAATATATGTCCATTCACATTAATCCCTGCCCCAGTGGACCTTACAATCTATGGGCCTGATTCAGAGTCGGTCGCTATTTGCGCTCGCTCGTCCCGAAAATAGGGGTGGCTATTCAAATGAACCGTTCGCTGTTTGCGGTCTGTTCACGCCTCTAGGTCTGAACGAGCGAACAAAACTTGCGGTCGTTTTTTGGATAACTACGCCCCCTGGCCGCTCGCATCCTACGTCATGTCCGCTATTTATTAGATTAATCGAGTACATCGAACAGGGTATGAGCTGCTCGCTATTCTTGTGGTTGGTTTTTGCTACCACAATTTTGCGAGCAGTTCTGGCTTAAAAAAAACCCAGTGACGTGGTCAATGACGTTGCTGTTTTAATTATGCACACCCATAAAACGCCCGTTTTGACCTTTAAGCACGCCTGCGATCGGATCTCCACTCCCCGTTTTCAAGCACCTTCCCCTGTTACCACCCACATACGCCTCATCCTGTCACTCAAATTATCAGGCATTCGCTATTTTGCGAGCACATGAATTTCGGCCGCACTGACTGGTTCGCGCATGCGTATTACAATCCGTACGCATGCGCAGTTGGGCAAACATCGCTCGGAGCGAACGAGCAGCCACTTGCGTCCGGCTCTGAATCAGGCCCTATGTTCTCTAACACATGTACACGCACATACTTGCACACTAATGCTGGCCATACACTAGTACAACCAGCATAAAATAAGATTCATCGGACGATTTCCCTTGTACCCCTCGGCAGCTCCCTGGCAGTCCCGGCCGCACAATTTACACACGATGTACATACATTCTCACAATGCGATCGATCGTGTGCCTCACTGACCATCAGGAAAATGTCACTGAAATGACGGCGGTCGAACGCACGATGAATCGCATGTGCAAATACACGGCACGATCTCCATACGATACAATAGATAATATGAGCTGCACATCTAATCATACGATATGTTTTAAGAGCGACGGGAACGCGCATCGGACCATAACCTACCTAAAAACTACATGATTTCCACACGATTCATCGTACGACTCATCAAAAATCGTGCAATCGGCCCGAAATCGCACTAGTGTATGGCCAGCATAAGGTTAATTTTTTGTCAGGAGCCAATTAACCTACCAGTATATTTTTTTGGAGTGTGGGAGGAAACTGAAGTACCCGAAGGGAACCCACCAAGCACAGGGAGAATATACAAACTTCACACAGTGAGGGCTGTAGTTGTAATCGAACCCACAACCTCAGTGCTGTGAGGCAGTAATGCTAACCATTACACCAACCTTGCTGCCCATATGTAATTTTATGTAAAAAAGAAACTTCAACAGGCAAATATACAACATAAATACATGGTATGGCTACATTGTTAAATCTGTGTACTGCAGTCTCCTCACCTGCATGAATCTCAGGACAGGTGAAAACATCCCTCTACCCCTCACTACAAAACAACTAAAATGGCACAAGACAGCTAAAACATGCTGATAATGCAAGACATAGATGGCGTTCGTTAGCACAAACAAATCTTCAAAATGATCACGATTTTTAACATGATAATTTGCGATAATATAAAATTACCATTTATTTTATTGACAAATCAATATTCTAGAATTGCATTTTTAACTAGTGAAATATCTGTGATATCTCTTGCATAAAACTTTTCATCAGTAGCAATATTTATCTCTGTAAAAATATTGTATTAATTTTCAATTTTGATGTGGTGTCCCTGAGTACTTTATTACTGTATTTGCCCTATTTTAGAGCGTTAATCACTTTATACTGTCTTACTTTCCCTATCTGCAGCTCAAATCTCATTTTTCAAGATTGAAGGTATATGGCTCAATATTACCTACTCCCAGAAGTTGCGGGAGTCTCACAAATTTACAGACATTCCCCCGCACCCCAAGAAGAGTAGGCAACCCTCCTGCATCTTGCCAATTCCTAGTGAAGTTGGCGCTTTGGGGAGGATAATCCCACAAACAACAGTTAAACAGTGAAGGGGCGGAGCCAATATGACGTATTTTTAAGAAAATGACATCATATTGGCCCCATCCCCGCAATTCGCTGCATCTTGAGGGGGCGGGGCTTAGTGACACATACCGCCGGGCCCCGTCCACGCCACAAGTCAGCTGTGTGTCTCCTCTGGGCTGCTCCCAGAGGAGAGAGTCAAAAAATAGGCAAGTATGAATATGACACAACTCCTCTTTGTGTCTTATACCTTGTTAAATGTCACTAATAACAGTATAATGTCTACACTACGCATGTTACATGGGAAGTCACTCTCTAAAAAGTATCAGGTGGGAAAAGCAATAATGCAGTTATGGAAGCAACGCTAATCCCATTTACATGTACCTACCCAGTGAATACTGGGCCTGATTCAGACCCGCTCTCAAGCGGGTCGATGTTGCCCAAGTGCGCATACACACGATGGAGGCGGCTCCGTCGTGCGCATGTGCGAGACCCGAATAACGACGGCCAAGCCGTCGGTAAGGGTCTCGCACCAAAGGGGGCATGCTGTCGATGGTGATTGACAGCACGCCCCCTTTGGTGGGCGTGCCGGAGGCGTGGCTGCCCAGACGGAGGTATTCCCATGGGAACGCCTACCGTCTGGGGCCGGCCCCACTGACATCACTAGTGATGTCAGTGGGAGTGCTTTTGGCTCTGATAGAGCCAAAAGCACTCCAGGGCTTGCGGCAGCGAGACCGTACCGCAAGGGTCTCGTCGCAAGCCCGATGGTCGCGATGGTCTTGACCATCGCGACCATCATTTTGGCCGCTCGCTATAGCTGTGGGTGGACACCCACAGCTTTGCAAGCGGCCAGGAGGCCGCTCCAAAAAGTAGGAGGGACGGCCCTGATTCAGAGCGAGCGCTCTGTCAGAGCGTCCGGCTCTGAATCAGGGCCACTGTATGCTACACTCGAGTGTATTTGAACTGTCATTGCAAACAGTACAAAATTACACATTAGGCAACTTAGACCATACTTGCCAACTCTCTCTGATTGTCAGGGAGACTCCCGGAAATAGTAGCAATCTCCCTGTCTCCCTGAAGAGCCTAGTAATCTCCCTGATTGCACCTTACCCTTATTATGTAGCTGTTATACATTTGGAAAAAAAAGAAATAAGATATATATATATTCAAATGGGATCAGTGCCATTACCCTGCATTGGTTATAAGGTACAATGATGTATCAGTGTGTTTAAATCAACAAGTACATCTTATACCCCCTTTCCACCAAAATTCCGGGTCTGACCCGGAGTTGGAACAGGGTTCCTATCCGGATCAGACCCGGAATTTAGCCGGCGCCGACTCGGGATATTCCCAAGTCCCAATTCCCAAGTCGTCGCCGCTCACACCGCAGACCCGGCTTTTCCGGCGTGAAAGTGGACACTTGGAGATGACGTCATCTCCAAGCGCCACTGAAGCCGGACCAATCAGCTGGCTTGCGGCGCACTGCAGGTCATCAAGACCCGGAGTGCGCCGTGCACACAGCAGGGTTTCACGGGCTACGCCCGTGGTAAACCCTGCTATTTACCTGGGTTGGATTGCCGGGTCACTCGACCCGGCGATCCAACCCTCACCCCTTTTACACCAAGCAGCTGCCCGGTTTCATCCTGCAATAACCCGGGTTTTAGCTCCAGTGTAAAAGGGGTATTACTGAGCAACAACTGCTGCTTTGGGGCTCGTTTACATTTGGATGTAAGTTAACTTTATAACACGCGACTCAGGTGGAACAGTACACGTCCATTTTAACGCAGTGCTCATAGGCGTTGTATTCACAATCTCCCTGAAATGCTTTTTCCAAAGTAGTCAAGTATGACTAAGACAGGCACCTGGGTCCTAGGTGACCTGCCACCCATCCATTGCTGAGCATTTAAATTACATTTTTCTTTAATTAAAAACTTCTGCCTAAGTAGGCAGAGCCCCATTATCAGGCAAAAGGGGGTCTGCAAATTCTGGTTGTCCGCCTGGTCCATGGGCATCAGAACAGGAGGGGGGTCAAGAGGATGACTCGCCCTCCCCCCCAAACATTTGAATGGAGCGGCGACCCAGACAGTCAGGGGCTGTGCTTTATAGCAAAAGGCTGCATGGCCCAAGCACTGCACGGAGGAGGTGTAATGTGCGGTCTTTAAGTTAAAACACCGCATCCTCCGTGCGGTGAAGGGGTTGTGCAGCCTATTACTACAATGCACAGCCCCTGACCATCCGCAGCCGCCGCTCAGGTAAGAGAGAGGGAGGGGAGGGAGAGGGAAGGGAGGTAGAGGGAGGGAGGAGGGGAGAGGCGTGGGAGGGGGCTCCAGAACGATTTTATGTTGCCTCCCCAACATAAAATCATTACAACGCCTCTGCCTGGGTCAGCGCCAAAAGGGCTCATGTTAGTGTGAATACCAGGCTTGGACTGCCGGGGAATCGGGTAAAATCGGGTAAATAGGGGACTGTGGGCCTGATTCAAACCCGGTCGCAAGCGCTGAGCGCTCGCAACCCGGTCGATGGTGGCCCACAGCGCATGCGCACGATGGAGACGGCTCCGTCGTGCGCATGCGCGAGACCCGGCTAGCGACGGGCAATCCGTCGCTCCGGGTCTCGCAACAAAGGGGGCGAGCTGTCGGTGTTGAGTGGCGGGCCGGTGGGGGGTGGCTGCCCAAACGGAGGCGTTCCCACGAGAACGCCTGTCGTTTGGGGGCGGCCCCACTGACATCAGCTCTGTCAGAGCCGAAATCTCTCTGGGGCTTGCGGCCACGAGACCCTACCACGAGGGTTTCGTCGCAAGCCCGATGGTCGCGATGGTCTTGACCATCGCGACCATCATCATGGCCACTCGCTGTAGCTGTGGATGGTCACCCACAGCTATGCAAGCGGCCAGGAGGCCGTTCTAAAAAAAAAAAAAAAAGAAAAAACCCGGCCCTGATTCAAAGCGAGCGCTCTGTCAGAGCGACCGGGTCTGAATCAGGCCCTGTGTGCCTGTACATAGGGGCTGTGTTACTTTACAGGGGACTGCCTGTACATAGGGGCTGTGTTACCCTAAAGGGGGCTGTTTGTATATGGGAGCTGTGTGTCTGTATATAAGGGCTGTATGTCTGTATAAAGGACCTATGTTACCCTATAGGGGGTTGTTTGTATATGGGGGCTGTGTGTCTGTATATAAGGGCTGTATGGCTGTATAAAGGACCTATGTTACCCTATAGGGGGTTGTTTGTATATGGGGGCTGTGTGTCTGTATATAGGAGCTGTGCTACCTTTATTGAGGGGACTTTGTGTGTGTGTGTATGCAAGGACTATGTGTCTGTATATAGGAGCTGTATTACCCCGCAGGGGGATGTTTGTATATGGGGGCTATGTGTCTGTATATAGGGGCTGTGTGTTTGTATATAAGGACTGTGTTGCCTTATAGGGGGGCTGTGTCTGTATATAGGAGCTGTGTTACTCTATAGGTGTATCTGTAAATAAGGGCTATTTTTACCTATAGGGGGCTTTGTGTACATAGGTGCTGTTTTTACCCTATAGGGGGCTGCATGTCTGTATATAGGGGTGTGTTACCTTTTATAGGGGACTGTGTGTCTGTAAATAGGCGCCGTAGTGTTATATAAAGGTGTGGGTCGGTATATAGGGGGCTGAGGTGTTATATAAAGCTGTGTGTCAGTATATAGGGGGCAGCAGTGTTATTTAGAGCTGTGTGTTGGTATACAGGGGGCTGTGGTGTTAGAGAGAGCTGTGTGTCGGTACTGTATATAGGGTGTTGCAGTGTTATGCCGGGTACACACTATGCCGGATCAGACGACATATTGGGCACATTGTGGCCCCCAAATCTTGAGGCTTGGTGAAATTTGGATCAACTCATTGTCGTTTCCTATTAAGTTTAAACTAAGCTTTCCATAAATGTTATATTACTGTCACCCTTGTATCCAGCCCATCTGTGTCACCCCTGTCTGTCTGCCCTTAGAATGTAAGCTCTCACGAGCAGGGCCCTCTTCCCTCATGTGCTTCTCCTTCACTTAATTATACTTTAATATACAACAGTACCATACCCTTGGTTGCTGACACCATGCTGCTTATCTAAGTGTTATGCAGCAATGTATTAATCATGTATCTGTCCTGCATTGTTTGTACTGTTAATAACTGTTTTCTTGTGTGCTCATTTGTTTATGTACATTGTAAGGCGCTGCAGAAACCTTGTGGTGCCATATAAATAAAGGATAATAATAATATTAATAATAATAATAGTCTAGTGTGTACCCTCAATGTCACTGACAATGCCCGCTCCCGTGCATCGTCAGCGTTATCGCCTGTCAGACCCCGAAAGCAGCATGGCCCCCGTCGTCGCTGCATGCATCGGCAAGTGTGTATGCACTTGCCGATGCTGGCACCCCGCCATTTGCCGTCGCTTACGAGGTCGGGACACACTCGTCTAGTGTGTACCGGCCTTTATATAGAGCTCTGTGTTAGTGTACACATAGGCTTACCATACTATCCCTTTAAACCGGGACACTCATGAATTACACAGGTTCTGCGGCTGATAAAAACCAGGTGAAATGCAGGAATGAAGTCAGCCAGCTACAGAGCCTGTAGAATTCATGAGTGTCCCGGTTTAAAGGGATAGTATGGTAAGTCTATGTATACAGGCTGTAGCAAGTGTATACCACTAAGGTGTCCCCATGCTGTAGGTCTGTGCTTTCACCTATAGATCCTTATATGTTGGTATGTTGCTGTGCTGACACTATCTGCTGTGTTCTGAGCTCTGGATTGTTAGATCTCTCTTTTTCGCTTGTACATCTACAGCATTATCTTCCTCATAGTGGTGCATTAGTGTATATTTCTACTGCCTTTTATATTGTGTATGTGTACAAGGTCCTGTAGAGTGTTTGTGTCAGGACATCACATACTGACCATACACTTAGAACATCACACACTGACCAGACCACACACGCAGGACATCACACACTGACCACAGACCACACACTCAGGACATCACACACTGACCTCTAGTCAAAAGACCCATTAAGTCACACACCATATAGTATTTAAATTCTAAAGTTGGGCATCCACTATACAATTATCTGTCAGATATCTGTCCAATCTGGCTGGTTGGGATGAAAACCTGGTAATGTATGGGAGCAAATGACAGTCGTCCATTTGCTCACAAACACTGGAAAACAGCCAAAAATGGTCGTTCAGACAAATTGGTTAAAACACACAAATTAACCAATTTGAACAATTTTTTTTGTCCTTGTTTCAGTGTTTAAAACCATATGGTCGACTGTCATTGGCTCCCATACATTACCAGGTTTTCATTCCAACCAGCCAGATTAGACAGATATCTGACAGAAAAAAGACTAGTATGATGTCCTTAGTACAGCACATAGTGAACAGCCTTAAATCCTCTGTACATGATATATAGTCAATGATCTCCATTCTTTTCTGTCCTCCTCCTCCACAGGCCTCGCCGCAGACCCCACCCCTGTTTAATAAGGGCTGTTTCCAGAAATTTCCCAGCTGGTTTTCCATCCCAATCCAAACCTGCGCTGCCATGCATGTTCTGGGTCACTGCCAGAACATGACAGTCTATTTATTAATTAGGACAACCCTTTCTGTATTATACCCCTTTTACACCAAACAAATAACCCGGGTTATTGCCAGGTCGATCAGGGTTGAGGCTCTGTGTGAGCGGCTCCCAAAAACATAACCCGGGTCGATTTACCAGGCAATCTTACTCGGGTTGAAAACGGGTTGTTCCCGGGTCATGAGGCAATGTAAACGGGTACTACCCTGCTTATTTGACCCGGCTAGCTCTGAATGATGCTGATTGGAGCTTCTGGGGCACTGGCAGATGATGTAATTTGTCAGTGCCCTGCATAGAGAGACTCACATGAAGCCATCGCTTGCCTGCCTAACCTCCTGCACCACAGCAGCCTGACCAGCAGCCACGAAAGCAGGCAGGCACACAGCCTGCCACAGCCAGAACAGCAGCCTGTAGCAATGCTGGAAACAGTCCCCACCCCTCTTTTTTGCTGCCTTTTGTGACCATCTTTGTCAGACCTTAAAGGAGACCATTTTTAATGACTTCTATAGAGAAAAGCAGGGATTACCAGGGTTCAGTGTAAACGGGGCAAACCCGGGAATAACCCGGGTCGAGTTGCAGTGTAAACGGGGTCTGAAGCCGAGTTCAACCCGGGATTGACCAGTGTTCAAATTCCAGGGTTGGACCCGTGATTTTGGTGTAAAAGAAGTATAAGTGTATATTTCTACTGCCTTTTATATTGTGTATGTGTATAAGCTCATATAGAGTGCTGGGTCAGGACATCACATACTGGCCATACACTTAGAACATCACACACTGACCAGACCACACACGTGGGTCACGTGAGTGTATGGGTCACTGCCAGAACATGACAGTCTATTTGTTAATCAGGACAACCCTTGCTCTGGCGTTTTGGAGGTCTATTGCTAGTTAACTCCTCCATCTATTTGCACATATTATTGCCACACCTCTCTATTCAATGGTACACCCACTTTGACAGATGATTACGCAACTTCAGTGGGCCCTTACTGTTGCAATCCCCTGGTGGGCCCTTCATGCCCCAGTCCGACACTGGTGAATATGCTGGCACAGATGCTATAATGTTATTCATGCTGCAGTGTCTCTATTGGCTCATTCTCAATCACGTTTATCATCAAGGGTCAGAGGAGTGTGTGCTGAGTCCTTATTGGAGGGAAGTATTACCTCTGTGGTCGTAAGCAAGGTGTTCTTAGAACTGCATAAATGTTGGTTTTACCACTGCACAATTGTGTAGAACTCTACACTAAATTATCCCCTGCTTTCATATTGTCTTTCTTTTTAGCTTTTACTTAAATACATTTCTACAGAAAATCCTATGACCCAATGGGGCAGATGTATGAAAGTCTGTGAAGTGATAAAGTGGAGAGTGATAAACGACCAGCCAATCAGATCCCAACTGACATTTTTCAAACACAGCCTGTAACATGACAGTAGGGAGCTGAGTGGCTGGACGGTTATCACTCTGCACTTTATCACTTTCCACAGCTTAATACATCTGCACCAATGGCTTCTAAATTCAATATAGCTGTAATCACAGTGTTTATTCTTTCAGTGTACTGTGGTCCGTTAGTGCAGCACCCTTCACCAGTTTAATTATTTACTGTTTTTTAATTGGTTTCCTCTCTTCCCTTTAGCACTTCATGCCTAATACCAGTGACTCTGGTATAAACGCGAGACAAAATAAGTGGATTATGCAGTAATCTTTCTTTCTCTGCTCAGTGATGGACTACCAACATAATTTCATTTAACTAGCCACTAGATAATAATAAAAGCCTGGCTTGTATGCTGAGCGCTCTGCTGGGCAGGGCTCTGTTTCTCCACTGCTTCTGCGTGATCTACTGTAAGTCGGTTTTCTCTCTAGAACAATAAGAAGCTCTAAAGGCCCCTACACACTAGATGATATCTTTAACGATTTGAACAATTCCGACGCATCGGAACAACAAATAGTTCATATTGCCCAGTGTGTAGAATCTATCATGATCCCGAAGCACGTTCCAGCGGGTTGTTGGTCGCATCTTCAGATCTTTTGTACATGCAGATTCCCCTCTTATCATGCAGTGTGTACGCACTACAGAACGACAAACGATATGTCATTCAGACCTGCCCGATGCAGCTGTCACTTGACAGGCATTCCCACTCCCCTCCCATACCTGCTTCAGACACAGATACATGCACAGATCAGGGAGATCCGTGCATGCATCTGTGTAAATAGCTTGTAAAGTATCAAATAAAAAATGATGTGGGGTCCCCCGCTAAAAGCACAAACAGCCCCGGGCTTGAGTTTAATATTTCTTTCGCAGGTGAACTACAGATACCAGCGGGCCCGTAATGCCCCGCAAGCTGGTACTTGTTGTTCTCCAAGTACCAGCATGTGGGAGAGGCTTGCTGGGAGCTGTAGTTCACCAGAAAAAAACAATATTAGTTAATCTATTTTTTACACCATACTATACACAATCAACCCAGCACCCACCAGCCAGTGGTGCCATGGATAGCCCTGGGCTATCAGCCCAGGCCTGGGGTACCCTGGAGAGGGGGGCACCTTTATTGGGGGGTCCCCACCTCCCCAGGGATCCCCGGCCTGGGCTGACCAGTGGTCAGGTGTAATTCTTTGGCCGGGGGAACCAGTCAAAGGGTTCCCCTGGCTGTGGCATTACACCCCCCGCTAGGAAGAGTCCGGTGCTGGTTATGGAAAACACAGGGGACCCATACTAATTTTGTCCCCTGTATTTCCAAAACCAGGACCGGCTCGCTTAGCCCAGTGCTGGTTGTGCTAAATACAGGGGACCCCTACGTCTTTTGTCCACCGTATATAGACAACCAGGACTGGCTCTGAAAAGTCCAGAGCTGGTTGTGCTTTTAGGGGGGGGACCCCACATAATTTTTTTACTTAATTTAACACTTTACAAGATTTTACACAGATGCATGCACAAAAGCAGAAATCTTTAAGATGGTCATAGGTGTTTTGGCAAGCACTCTATATATCGTTAACGATTTGGAAATCGTTAACGACAAATCATATATCGCTTGGTCATTGGGAAAATTGCACAGTGTATGTACTATGGGCCTGATTCAGAGCCGCTCGTAAGCGGCCGCTCGTTCGGTCAGAGCGATGTTTGCCCGACTGCGCATGCGTACGGATCGTTATACGCATGCGTGAACCAGTCAGTGCGGTCGAAATTCGTGTGCTCGCAAAATAGCGAATGCCTGATAATTTGAGTGACAGAATGAGGCGTATGTGGGTGGTAACAGGGGAAGGTGCTTGAAAACGGGGAGTGGAGATCCGAACGCAGGCGTGCTTAAAGGTCAAAACGGGCGTTTTATGGGTGTGCATAATTAAAACAGCAGCGTCATTGACCACGTCACTGGGTTATTTTATAGCCAGAACTGCTCGCAAGATTGTGGTAGCAAAAACCAACCACAAGAATTGCGAGCAGTTCATACGCTGGTCGATGTACTCGATTAATCTAATAAATAGCGGACCTGACATAGGATGCGAGCGGCCAGGGGGCGTATTTATCCAAAAAACGACCGCAAGTTTTGTTCGCTCGTTCAGACCTAGAGGCGTGAACAGACCGCAAAGAGCGAACGGTTCATTTGAATAGCCACCCCTATTTTCTGGACGAGCGTGCTCTAATTGCGTCCGGCTCTGAATCAGGCCCTATATCGTTAGTCCAGGATTTCCGGGGAGTTTAGGGGAAATCGTTGACAACATCGCATCGTTTGCAAGTCGTTTAAATGTGTACCCAGCTTAAGGGGTAAATATTCTAAGAATCGTGTCTGGCCGAGATGCCATTCATTGGTGTGCTTTCCCTGTTTTTCAAACACGGAGACTTACCAAAGGCAAATACAGTTGCAAAATCATGATTCTCTCTGTTAAACACAGGTGAATACACAAATAAAAGTAAATACACTATCGGCCAAACTTGCAGGTACTTTCCATAGATAGGAATAGAACACAGGGATTTACCAAGAATCGTGATTGCAAACACGGTTGTATATTGAGCAAACTTGGGCCAAAACAGAAGCTTGAAATAGATCACCTCCTGAGCAGCGTTAAAATCCGCTGTCCTGCAATCTCCAAGACCAGTTTCACGCTTGCCGGTTTTTGACCTGGTCGTCAAAAAGCCGCCCAGTTTTTTGCCAGGTGTGAAATGGAGTTAAGCAGGGAAGCAGGTGGGTCCATTCAAACGGCCCGGGCATGGCACGGGCAGCCGGAAATATCTACAAGAGAAGGACGGCTGCCGTGCCGGTATGCAGTCAGGAAGCCGGCGAACCTAATCCCGACAGCCGGCTTCCCGACTGTCATATCCTGGCAAGTGTCTAAAGACAGGCGTCGATATGCCTACACCTGTCATTAGACATATGCCGGGAGACCGACGCCCGGCATCCCAATAGAAGGGACGCCGGGCGCCAATAGCCGCGAGGGGAGGAAGGTTAGGTTTAGGGTTCCCAGGGGGGACTTAGGATTAGGCACCCCCCGGGAGGTTAGGTTTAGGCTAGGGGGGTTAGGCACCCCCGGGGGGGACTTAGGGTTAGGCAGCGGAGAAGGGGGGGGATTAGGTTTAGGCACTGGGGGGAAAGTTAGGGTTAGGCACCCTTAAGGGAGGGTTAGGGGAGGAAATTAGGTTAGTCAATACTTACCTTAGGGACGATCGGGATTTTCACCCATGTCGGGCAGCCGCTGTCGGGATTCCAACCACCGGAAATGCATCCGGCGGTAAATCATACCGATTCCGCCGTGCCATCCCTGCACACCAGTGGTGTATAGGAAACAATGTTTCCTTACACACACACACCGGTCGGCTTGTGCAGCAGCTGCTGCTGCTACACATGCCCAGTAGATAAATAATAAAAAAAAAAAAAAAAAACATTAAAAGCGGCTCAAAGCCGCTGCTTGTGAAAGGCACTGAGGCCTTCATTCAGAGGCAGCCATACGGTCTACGACCGCCTCGATGTTTGTCAAGTGCGCATGCGCACGAGGGAGCCGGCTCCTTCGTGCGCATGCGTGAGACCCGCTACGACCGACAGCACCGTAGCGGGTCTCTTTCCAAAGGGGGCGAGCTGTCGATGTTGATTGACAGCTTGCCCCGTTTGGAAGGCAGGCCGGGGGGGTGGCAGCCCAAACGGAGGCGTTCCCATGGGAACGCCTACCGTTTGGGGGAGGCCCCACTGACATCACTAGTGATGTCAGTGGAGAGCTTCCGGGACTGACAGAGCCAGAAGCTCTCCGTGGCTTACGACAAGTGAGACCCTACCCTAGGGTCTCGTCGTAAGCCCCGATGGTCGCCCGACAGCCTAACGACCGAAACAAAGGCGGGCGGTCAGGATGCAAGCGGCCGCCCAGTTTCTGAGCGACCGCTTGCATCCTCCGACCGTCTCTGAATGAGGCCCTGAGTGCTTGAAAAACACTATCCGGCTTCTGCCCGTTTCTTAGCCGGACGGCCAAAACGGGCAGGTGTGAAACTGGCCTAACACTGCAACTTCGGTTGCAATGAGAGCTACCACTGCCAAGTCTGACTCAGCACTGTACTGGGTTCACACATGCGTATAAAGATACCGACATCCTGCGAAGGAATCTGAACAGGGGCGGAAGGATTCCTTTTTCACAACCTGGGCCTCCTTCCCATAGGAAGGAGCAGGGGTCCGGGACCCAACTGCATCTAAACTGTCAAGTTCTGAAAATTTAGAATTTTCTTTGCTTGATGAATTTAGGTCCCCTACTACTGTAGGACACCAGGACAGACCGGAAATGAAAGGTATGTAGGAGATATCCGTGATATCTCCTGTATTACCTATGTAATGTAATGAATGGCCCCGATTCTTAATTTCTACAAAAGTAGGTGAAAATGTTCAGAGTTGCTCTGCTCACATCCCTGATATCAGCTCCATTGAGATACAGGAGACACTTGATACCTGTATGTCACCTACAGTCACAGATCACATTTACCATGATCTCCCTGCCTCCTCCCTTATCCCCCCACATGCTTTGGCAAATATAAAAGGAAGGAGAGAGAGTAAAAGAATAGTTATATTAAACCATCATAGACTTCGGACGCTGTGCTTATCGTGGACTTGTAGCTCCGGCTTTAATGCCCGAAGCTACTCAATTACAAGCCCATTTGCTGGCGGATAGCATGCGTTAACCCATACATTCTGGGTTAAATGCCTGCAGCTATGGGTTAATGTGCTCGTGGTGGCTGCAGTAAGGGCAGATAGCACTACTACCGCAGATTTCTCTTCAGGAGGGTGCGAAGAGAGACCTGCCTTATGTGCAGCTGCAGGTTTACCGCAGGCTGCAATTTAATAGCCCGGGAGGGTAATTGGATCCGGCCCATATACTGATTCAATCCATCTTATTAAAAAGTCATCTCTGGATATGCATTAGTGTTTTCATTTCATGTTACTCCATTTAATTTGAATAATACCTGGCAGCCAGTCAGAGTGCTATTATCTTTTTAAACAAATAAGTACTTTGTCAAAACACCGTAGATGACTATGAACATGGAAATTACCATACCAAACGGTGCTCATCTGTAGAACAGTCACAAAAAGAGGTAGAAACAGAACTATAAGTCCCTTTTACACTGACCTACGTATTATTAACACAATGGATCACTTCTCAGAAATCTATATTTCCAGATTGGCTTTCCCACGATAGCTACATTTTAAATTAAATATGACACATTTATATGAACAGTGACCTTTTAACTATCGAACCATTATGTTTTCATTAGTGCATAGTATACTTACACCGATCAGCCATAACATTAAAACCACCTGCCTAATTGTGCATATAGTGCCTCCAAAATAGCTCTGACCTGTCGAGGCATTGACTCCACAAAACCTCTAAAGTTGTCCTGTGGTATCTGGCACAAAGATGTTAGCAGTAGATCCTTGAAGTCCTGTAAATTGCGAGGTGGGACCTCCATGGTTCAGACTTGCTTCTCCAGCACATCGCACAGATGATCGATCGGATTGAGATCTGTGCCATTTGGTGACCAAGTCAACACCTAGTCATGTTCCTTAAATCAATGCTGAACAATTTTTGCAGTGGGGCAGGGCACATTATCCTGGTGAAAGAGGCCACTGCCATCAGGGAATACCGTTGCCAGGAAGGAGTGTACTTGGTCTGTCTTGGTCATCCAGGACCCAAGGTTTCCCAGCAGAATATTGCCCAAAGCATCACACTGCCTCCATTGACTTGCCTTCTTTCCACAGTGCATCTTACTGCCATCTCTTCCACAGGTAAATTCACAGACAGGCTAGCCTTAGCTGCCCAGGTGCATCAATGAG
The DNA here is from genome assembly GCA_031769625.1 of Taudactylus pleione. Classification (NCBI taxonomy): domain Eukaryota; kingdom Metazoa; phylum Chordata; class Amphibia; order Anura; family Myobatrachidae; genus Taudactylus; species Taudactylus pleione. The sequence goes on from JAUIMM010000129.1 coordinate 2,247,996, forward strand.
CCTTGTTCAACTGTGATCCTGAGGATGGTTCACCAATGGCCTTCCTTGGACCATTTTTGGTAGGTACTAACCACTGCATACCGGGAACACCAGACAAGACCTGATGTTTTGGAGATAATCTGACACAGACGTCTAACCATCAAAATTTGTTCCTTGTCAAAGCTTCTCAGATCCTTACGCTTGCCCATTTTTCCTGCTTCCAACACATAAACTGCAAGAACTGATTGTTCACTTGCTGCCTAATATACACCCACCCCTTGACAGGTGCCATTGTAATGAGATAATCAATGATCAATGTTATTCACTTCGACTGTCTGTGGTTTTAATGTTATGACTGATCATTATATATTCTAATATTAAAGTTTAATCATTGCCTATAGTGGTGGATGTTTTTGTTGGCTACTTTAAAGCACCTGAAGAAGGAAGTGAGAGTTCAAGGACCAATCAGAAGACACAGGGGCACATTCAATTAGCCACAAGGTTTACCAGCAGCTAATTGCTCTGCCCTGAGCTATCCAACTGAGTGTCGATATCCTGCCCGTTAAGCCTTAGTGAGTGCACTTAATACAGATTTTTCAGTAACTGCAAGAAAAAAAAAAATTCCAGGCACATAACGCAGAAAAATGCATAATAGTTGAATAGCTCTGGGCATTAAACCCGGAGCTTTACCCGTGCTACAAACACTGCAGCTAATTAAATCTGCCCCATAAGCTTTGAAAATAGCCCTGCAGCGACACAGCCCCTCGCTGCCCCTATAGAATCACACAGTCCCAAGACTTAAGTGGAGATGTAGCAAACCTTCTAAAGCGGACAAGAGGAGATGTTACCCATAGCAACTAATCAGAATCTAACTATCATCAAGTAATTTTATAAAATGATGACTAGAAGCTGATTGGTTGCTATGGGCAACTTCACCTACAGATGTGTCCTTCTTACTGTAACTTCAGTTGCGCCAAATAGTCCCACTCGGAGCACCAAGTCCCGGGCGACTCAGTTGCATGAGCTTCTTTTTCTCCCTTCGCATGCATGCATAACGGCGTTAGTTACGCCGGTAGACATGAAAAAAATTGCAAAGGACAGCTCTCTCGGTAAGAACTGTCCTTTGCGAATGAGGGTCTTCCGGGTCTATGACCCAGAAGTGACTCTAGAGTCCTTCTGCGCATGAGCACCGCGGGTGTGCTGGCAGGGATCCAATCGGATCCCTCCCACAGCAATCTGCAAAGAGAAGCCCATAGGCTTCTATAGGGTAAATACATTATTTTTCAACATAATCTCTCTGCTTTTCAATACACAATTGTCCATCTATCAACAAGCTTTCGTATTCCCTCATTAAAAAATGCTTTAGGCTGAGCTGCGAGCTAAGAATGCACCGCTGTCTTCACCTCTTCATCACACACGAATCATTGTCCTCTTAGGGCTTCTTTCAGGGGACCAAACAGGGTGATAGTCTGATGGGACAAGACCAAGAGGAGAATGCTTTAACACCTCATAACAAAGTTTTTGGAGAGTGTCGACCGTATGAACAGCGTTGTGCGGACGTGCGTTGTCATGCAACAACACTACACCCTTGTATAGCAGACCTCTGCATTTTGTTTGAATTGTAGGCTTCATCTCTTCAGTAAGAATCTCACTGTAATGAGCACTGTTGATTATTGAACCTTTTTCCTGATAAATTTCCAGTACTGGGCCTTGAAAATTCCAGAAAACTGTAAGCATCAACTTTCCAGCTGATGGTTGACTATTGAACTTTTTCTTGGCCAGCGATTGAGGATGTTTCCATTCCGTTTAATCTCAGGCTCGTAGTGATGAATCCATGTCTCGTCACCAGTAATGATTCTTTTTAAGAAACTTTCATCTTCCTTAGAGTATCGGTCCAAATATTGTTTTCAGATGTCCAAACACTTCTGTTTGTTCTCTTCCGTGAGTTGTTTCGGTACCCATCTTGCACTAACCTTTGAAAACCCAAGTCTGATTATTGCATAGGCAGAGCCATGGCTGATTTGCAAATTATTTACAACATAATCCATTATGACACTCGTCTATCCAACAGAATCAGTTCACATGCACGCTCAATGTTTTCATCAGTCATGGACGTGGATGGGGGTCCGACTGACACTTGTGCGACTTTCTTTGAACTTCTCCATCCATTCATACACACTTCTTTGTGACAAAACACTTTCTCCATACTGTGCACAAAGTCTTCGATAAATATCGGCACCAGACACACCCCACACCACAAAAAAAGAATCACTGCATGCTGCTCCTTTTGTGCAAATCACAAATGGGGCAGCCATTTTTTCTTGCACTGCAGTCACAAATGAAGCAACGTAATACGTTCAAACCTGCACAGCAGTGACTGGGGAGATAGCGACCTAGGGCCTGATTCAGACCTGCTCGCAAGCGGGTCGATGGTGGGGCATTGCGCACGCGAGCCCCGGAGCGAGTGAGAAATTCGATGTTGATCATCAGCTCGCCCCATTTGGTAGGCGGGCAGGGGAGGTGGCGATGGGTACTGCGTGTGCAGAGGCAACGCAGACTAAGAGTAAAGTGATTGACAGGAAGTGCCATTATGTGGGGGTGGACGGGCAAACGCAGGCGTGTCTGTGCATTTGGACGGCGTTTTAGGGGTATGCATAATTATGCCCTTACGGCGACGGCCGTAGACTGAGGTCTTGTTGCACGCAGGAAGCGGCACACATCCTGCGTGGAGCCAGGTAAACCACTAATATGTTCGATGGTTCTCGATGTTACCGATGTTTCTGCTGTTTTGCGTGGTATAACAATGCACGTTAAGGGAAGTGGGAGGTATTGTATTTTGCTAGGCGTCTGTTTATTCTGCGTGCATATGTATTTATTAGGATATACTCTCAGCGGACAGGTGCATGCGTCTGCATCCGTGCGTTCCTTGCTGAATCAGACCCCGAGTCACCCTGCATATGCAGCCCGATTGTTACCACACCAAGAAGCAGAACGAATTTGGATGCAGGTAGCGTGGATTTTAGTGGGTGTTCCTGGAAGGTAGCAGGGAGGCGGCTAGGCAGATGCGCCCGTGTCGCTGATAGTGACTATCCGAAGATGCATAAGTACTCACACAGGACGCCCTACTCACAAGGGGAAACTGCACTTACAATGGTGCTGTGCAAGTTGATGAATCGTCCGATGGTGCATCTAAAGAAGAACCAAGACAGATTTGCACAGCTGCAAGACACCGCAAGTTGGTGTCTCAGTCTTTCAAAATCGCCTGCGGAATTAGCATAAGACTGTTCCAACTTAGAATCAGGCCCATAGACTCACATGAGTCAATCATTAATCACTCCCATATATTTTAATATTCATAAATATGGGAGCCTCCTATTTAGACTGAGACTCCAATTTACTCTATTTTTATTATTTAATGTGGGGGTGGGTGTATTGGGGGCACCTGAAAATCTCTGGGGGGATATAGGGTGACATGGCTGTGTCACTAATATATTCAGTCACTGGCCCTGTTGGTTGTGCTGAGGCTGTCAGCTGTGACTCATCACTGAGCATAGCCACATCTGCACACAAGCAGTCTCCAATGGTGATACGGCCGCCTATGCGCGTCAGTATCACAGCCACAGCTTTCTGTTACTAAATTTGGACCTAAAGGGATTCTGTAGCCCTGAAGGACACGCCATAAATGTAACAGAAGAGTATAATTATGCGTCCGCAATTGCCAACAGACGGATCGCGGCAGCATCAACCACTGTACCACCAGGGCTGTTTGTTACTACAGGTGGAGGCGGCCCGGGACTCTAGGTAATGGTGCGGCCTGGGGGGGGGGGCACGACACCCTGCCCAGTGGCAGCAGGCGGCCTGTCTAAAATAGCAACCTCTGCCTTCATGTAATATGGTGCAACAGAGCTAATGGGTGCTTCGGTGCACCCCCAGTCCACCCCCCAGTTTCACATATGTCTGTGACCTAGAACGTGTGTAAAACCAAATTCTGCACCATTAAAGTCACAGCCTAGTGTCTTTGGTACATTGTATATGATTGGTCGCTGCTTCTGTGATGAGACTAAAGCAGGGTACACACTTAACGATGTGTACCCAGCCTGATGTCTCGTGTGGCGGGTCCTGGCATCGGCAACTGCATACACACTTGTCGATGCTGGGCGCAACAGTGGGGGCCATGCTACATTCGGCAATATCACTGATGATGCGCATTAGTGGGTACAGACTGGCTGATGCGCCTGATTTGTCGTCTGATCCGCTGGATTGGATGACATATCATCTAGTGTGTACCCGGCATAAGATGCAAAGGGGTCTATTCATATAAAACATGAGGTGGCTCACGATAAACATCACTATATATCGCATCACATCGATGCGATATTTAGTGATGTTTAGTAGCCATTCGTTTATACTAACCTCACCGGTATCTTCGAGTGCTGTCCGGCCCTTCCGCGATCCCTGTACTCAGTGAGAAGACAGACATATTGGGAGAAAGATATGTCTGCTCCTCACTGCGCATGCAGATCGGACCTGCTGCAATGAATGCTAGGAAAAAGGGCGGGGCCAGCGCCGGTGAGACAGCAGGGAAGTATACAGCTTCCCTGCTCTGCTCAGCTTGCGGTACAGACTGCGCCATCCTCAGATGGAGAATCTGTACCACAGGAGTGGAAAGGAAAGCTGAGATTTCCGTTTCTTTATGAATCACACTCACTATACAATAGTATGGCGATGCGATGCAGGCATGGAGCGGGTACACTGCTGGAGAAGGAAAACACTTCTCCACAGTAAACTTGCTCCATGAATAGCACGAAGAAAAAAAGAGCCCTGAGTTCAGCTAAACAGGGCTCTTCTCTGTTACATGAATAGATCCCTAAGTTTGAAGAAAAATATGGTGTGCTACTTCTTTTGGAGTGTCAGTTGCGCTTGGCGTCTCATATATGGTGTATGGACAACCAGTAAGTGAGTAAATTATCTAATAGATAATTGAAATTAGGTGCTATTCTAGCAAAAAACGCTTTTAGTATGAGAATATCTAGAATTCTAATTCCACTCAGTTGCTGTCAGATTACAAATTGGAAGAAGCTGGCAAAAACTTTGCGCGTGCTGTCGGGCGTGCACGCGCAGCATGGGCACCCGAACGGAGCAACAATTGAATTGCCTCCTCGGGCATCTAATCGTTAAGGTGCCTGATAAAATAATTTAATTAGCCTCTTATTGTTTCATATATTTTTGTAATAAGGAGTGTCATTAGCAATTCAGTCAGTCACCGCTTTGTGGAACTAGCTACCAATTTAGTATGCGCACTTATGATATCAAGTCAACCAAGCTTTTAGGTATCCTGTTATAGGAGCCACTTTAAAGTGTGACAGTACTAGGTCTAATAGTGGTGGTAGCTTTATTGTGTGTATTTTGTTAAGTCCCTAAAAATGTCTTGCCTATTGTAACTTTAGGGCTAACCCTTCATTACTGTAACCTTTTCTGCTGTTTTCCATAATTCGTCATGAGAGAGGGGAGACATCAGTACTGATTTATTAGGTGTCAATTGTATGTTTCAGTCTTTAATATTGGTCTAAATTTGTGTATACTACCTCCAGTAGCAATCATGTTTATTTGTGGAAAGAAAAATGTTCTGCAGACCCCAACAAGCAGGGGGCACTCCCTTAAATGTGCCTTTTTTCCCCCTTAAATCTCATTTACATCTTATCTTGCAAATTTAAATCTTGTTTTTGCATTTGGATACAAAACTTGGAAAGTTCATGCACCAAGCCGAAGGACTGCAAGCTCTGGCAGGCAGGGCCCTCCCTATGCTTTGTTTTCATGTCTGCACTGAATGGGGCTTATGTAAAGTTGAACATATACCAGTTTACAAGTAGACATAGATGAGTTTTTCCATGAAATGAAGCGACACAAGTATGAGATGTAAAGTTGCCAGCAGATGATAACTAGTAGTCATACTTGCCAACTCTCCCTCATTGTCAGGGAGACGCCCAGAAATAGTAGCAATCTCCCTGACTCCCTGAAGAGTCTAACAATCTTCCTGATTGCACCTTACCCCCATTATGAAGCTGGTATATAAAAAAACATAGATATAGACTTTCACATGGGATTATTAGTATAAATTTCCCTGCATTGGTTAAAAGGCACAATGATACCTATGTTTACATGCATTTTCTGAAAAGTATCAGTGTGTTTTCATCAGCAAGTAGATCTTACTAACTGCTTTTGGGCTCATTTACATTTGGATGTAAATCAATTTTATGACACGCCTCTGAGATGTAGCAGTACACGTCCACTGTACCGCCACGCTCACAGGTACTGCTTTCACAATCTCCCTGAAATGCTTTTTCAAAAGTAGGCAAGTATGCTAGTAGCAAACCAGATGTACATGCAGGGCCGTTGAGACATCCATGGGGCACAGGTAATGAGAGAGCGTGGCCAAACCCGGGAGGTGAGGCCACACCCCTCAAAAACTTCACAGTAATATACTATGCGTTGCCGCTCGCTGCAATATGTATGCAGGATGCAGAGAGGGGGACGAGGACAGATACTAATTACCCACAGGGCGGCTCAAACAGGTCCGAGCCCGGGTAATTGGTATCTGACCTCATCCCCCTCTTGGGTGTCCTGCATACATATTGGGGCGGTCACATGATGCACGCTACTCTGCATATGGGCATATATATGAATTTTTTCCATGCATGCATCTTTGGAGCAAAACACCCCTGTCACAAACCCAGGCTGACTCACAGATACATCAATCTGGATCAGCTGGTCGTGATGCTGGAGTACCTCGGTCACGTACCAAAATACACGATTCTTCTGCCACCACACAGATTTTTCTGGAGTTCTGCGATCTCCGATTATTAATAAATCACATTCAATTACACACAGATATGTAGCATGGGCCTCACAGGCTCGCAAGTTCAGTAAGAATCATGGAGAATATGCTAGATCAAATGTGTTTAATCCAAAAAATATTTTCAAGGCTTAGTTACAAAAATATTAATAAAATGACAAACAGATTATAATGCAAATATTTCCTAAAAATAAAAGAGAAATAACTCAGAGTTCCTAAGACAACTTACAATGAAGTTCTTAGCACTGCTGATGGGGTGGGTGATTTCACCCACAAGAATATCCTGGTGCACTCACAGCACTTCCGTCTGATCCCCAATGAGTGACAAGCTGTTTTGGAAGAACTGCACTCTTATGATCCTGCAAGAACCCTCCTAGCCCCCACCTTTCTGATTAACTCTCCCAGTGCCAGCTATTAATAAATTATGTGACTTATACACATTCTGCTCTTCAAATAACACAAGACAATTTCACATTTTCCTCAACTGGTCAAAGAACCCCATGAGTGTCTGTTTAGGAGACAAGACACAGGGGTCTATTTACTAAGTAGTGTTAGGAGACAGAGTGAAAAGTGATAAGAAAGTGATAAGGTGCCAGCCAATCAGCTCCCAACTGTCATCTCACAGGCTGTGTTTGAAAAATGACAGTTTGGAGCGGTTTTGCTGGCACCTTATCACTTTCTTATCACTTTTCACTCTGTCTTCTAACACTGCATAGTAAATAGACCCCACATTTATATAAACATTCCTCAAATCGCAGGAATGGACATAGGGCCTGATTCAGACCTGCTCGCAAGCGGGTCGATGTTGGGCCAGTGCGCATGCGTACGACGGACCCGTGTCAGTCGTGCACTATGGGTCTCGCTACAAAGGGGGCGTGCTGTCGATGGTGAGTGACAGCACACCCCCTTTGGTGGGCGTGCCGGGGGCGTGGCTGCCCAGACGGAGGCGTTCCCATGGGAACGCCTACCGTCTGGGGCCAGCCCCACTGACATGTCAGTGGGAGTGCTTTTGGCTCTGATAGAGCCAAAAGCACTCCAGGGCTTGCGGCAGATGAGACCCTACCACAAGGGTCTCGTCGCAAGCCCGATGGTCGTGATGGTCTTGTGACGGGCCTGATTCAGAGCGAGCGCTCTGTCAGAGCGTCCGCCTCTGAATCAGGGCCATAGATCGTTATCACCCCCTCGTCCTGGTGTGGCTGGCTTCAAAGGGTATTTCAGTCTAAACCGCAGATTATCCATCAGCCCCTCTGGACACACACATGTCAATTAAAAGGACATCAAATGCAGCCGCTTCATTACATATAGTTCACGAAATATAATTTCTGGCGATTTTTCTTGAGATTAAATTCCACAACCCCTTTTTTAAATGTGACTTTATCACGTCCAATAGTTCTACCTTTCTGTCCCAGTCCTATGTACACTCTGTTTTCCCCACTGTTCCGTGCTGCGGAGCCTCACCAATCAATAACCATAATAATAATAGGCCCAATCTGCCCAGCTACTCGCATAAAAAGATACAATCTTTCATAGCCATAGACACCCAGCCCTGTCTCCATGTCACAGAGATCTACATCTCACACAGCACATCTCTGTGACAACTTTCCTTTCACTCATACAGATTAATAAAGTAAGAATAACAAAGGATATACTTTCTACTTGCCAACCTCAGCCATTGAAGTCCAACACACAGCTAGGCCTGGTTTGTTGCTAGGCAACGTGCACTCTCATAACAAATAGTAGTAATATTTACAGAAACATGGACTAAACACTAATAGTGGAAATCCTTGGTCTGCATAGACTTGCTCATATTGAGGATTCTTTTTAGCCATCATTGGTGTGCGGCAATTCCTACAAATTTAGTTGGATGGGTTATACGGGTATGGTATAAAATGTCGACATTAAGAATGTCAACACAGCATACTTGCCTACTCTTCGGGAAGTTGTGGGAGACTCACGATTTTTTGGGTAGCCCCCCGGAAGAGTAAGTGGATCTCCCGCATCCCGCACACTTCCTAGAGAAGTGGGCTGGGTGGGTAGATAGTAGGGGGAATATTGGGTCTGTACGGTGGGGAGGGGCTAAAATGAAGCAAGTCTCATCATTTTGACCCCGTCCCTCCCAGCGGACCCTCATATCGCGGCATCTTGCCGCGATGGGTGTGGGGCCTAATCACGTTGAGAGCCCACCTCCAAAGCTGTCAGCTGCATCTCCTCTGTGGGCTTCTCCAACTACAGTTTATCACACTTTGGGGCATGGCCAGCACTTATGAATGTACTGGGCTTCCCCCAAGCTCTCCCTTCACGGTGAATAGATGCCTTCACACTGCGGTAACTGTTCACCACAGCTTTTCCCACCTGCGGGACACAACGGCCCGCAGGTGGGGAATGCTCAAGCAGGTTGTTTTAAAACAGCGTAGCGGGAACACTATATACTAAGGCTTGGTGATAGATAACGTGGAGAGAGATAAAGACCCAACCAATCAGCTCCTAACTGTAATTTTTCAAACACAGCCTGTAATGTTACAGTTAGAAGCTAATTGGTTGGTACTTTATCTCTTTACACTTTATCTCTCGCCAAGGCTTAGTACATCTCCCCATAAGAACCTTAATGAACAGACCAATGTCCAGGTTTCTGAGGCATGTCTGCTTACTAGGATTACATTTTTTTAAAACTTTTCCAATGCTTGTCTTTAGTTGTACAAATACACATAATTGCCGACATTGGAGTTTTCCTCCCCGGGAGAAGCCCAGGGAGGAGAAGCAGGTGGAAGGTGTTGGGGGTGGGGCCGGACAGGTTGCGTCATTAATCCCCGCCCCCACGTGACTATTTGGCTGCGAATGGCAAATTTAAAGGGGCAGGGCCAAAATTACGCAATTCTCATAGAATCGCGTCATTAGGTCACGCCTCCTACTCGCGGACCCGCCAGTCCACAAGAAAATTCTCCTTATTCTGACCACTTCACTAGGAAGTAAGCAAAATGCGGAAGAAGTGCCCACCCTTCCAGGGGTGCTACCCGAAAAATCGGGGGAGACTTCCGGGAAGGTAGGCATGTATGCAATGTCGATGCTGAGTAATTGGCTGAGACAAGTTCAGTTTAAAATTGAATTGTGGCGACGCCATCTTGTGACTGGCCGCAAGACGCCATCTTGGAAATGAGATCGCAAGACGCCATTTTGCGAATGACCGCCCAAGCGCCATTTTAGATAAACTCACGATTAAGTACATATGGCGACATTACTATTAGCACCATGCGATTGCATCTTCCATCATTTTTCATGTACACAATAATACGCATAATAGCGCTGTTAACTAGTCGCATATTAGCGAATGCATAAGAAAAACACTGTTTAGTAGCTAAATGCGCATGCATCTGTCCCCAGTTAACTAGCGTCTTCATATCAAACCCCGTACACTCACACATTACATATTCACTTACAAGGTTCCATTAGCTTTAAAGGTATAAGATTTAAGTTTGTTCATTTAGTATAAATGCTGTGAAATAAAGATTATTTGGTAACTAAGGTTTTATACATGCTAAGTAAGCCGTGTTTGGTTTCGTACTGATGCGTACTCTTTCCACAGTATTCCGGTGTTATCGGTGGGGAGATCGCATCATGCATTCTCGACTTATGGACCGCAGAGACTTCAAGCAACAAAATGTATATTATATGAACAACTGTTAGGATGATTGCATGGGGTGGGAGGGCAGAGACCCCCAGTTGTTAGAGGCTGGGATGAGTCTATTTGAATCAGCCTGTTAAATGCTCCGTAACAGATGGATCCCCCTTGGGAACTAATAGCATCAGCAACAAACGTCTCTATTGTTTTGTCTATCCCTGGGGGGTACAAATATGTGTGCTCCAACACTGGGTCTTTAGTCTTCGTGCTGAATGCTGATAGACGAGGGGTTTCTTGCTGATGCCTAACATCTGGTACCGGAAGCGCTGCATATGTATACTGTACTTGGGTCTGTATAATTCCTTTGCGCCTAAATTGTGTCTGGATCAATAGCGTGTAACTGACTGTACTTTTACTTGAATAATACTTGTGCTTTGGAACCACAGATTCCAGGTCTAAGTCTTTATTTACTGTATGACTGCGTACGCAAATTAGCATCATCCTTAGAAGGTATAGGCAGGATATTAGAAGGTATAGGAAGGTGTGTATAGAGGTTCTGATCCAGTGTCGTTAGCAAATACATGACTTTATTTTGGTACAATTTTGTTAACTAAAATGTGATGTATTATTTGAAATAATGGAATTTTGGTACCTACCGGTAAATCCTTTTCTCTGATTCCACTGGGGACACTGGAATTTGCTTACGCTGGGGTATAGAGGCGTGGATAATCGGAGCTGGCACTTTAAATAATTTAGATGTGTGAAGCTCCTCCCCCTCTATGCCCCATCAGCCCTCAGTTTAGAAAATGAAGACCGAGAGGAGATTGAGAACAAACTGAGTAAAAGGGAGAGAAGAACACACAATAACCAAAGCATACAACTTACGGAACAAACCGAACAGGAAGACTAAGAGCGCAGAGGTGGGCGTCCAGTGGGGGTCATTCATACCCGCTCGCGAGCGCAGGACGCTCGCAAGCGGGTCGATGTTCCCCCACTGCGCATGCGCACGACGGAGGGAGCTCCGTCGTGCGCATGCGTGAGACCCGGCGAGCGACGAGGAATACGTCGCTCGGGGTCTCGCACCAAAGGGGGCGTGCTGTCGATGTTGATTGACAGCACGCCCCCTTTGGTGGGCGTGCCGGGGGCGTGCCTGTCAGACGGAGGCGTTCCCATGGGAACGCCTACCGTCTGAAGCCGGCCCCACTAACATCACTAGTGATGTCAGTGGGAGTGATTTTGGCTCTGATAGAGCCAAAATCACTCCAGGGCTTGCGGCAGCGAGACCCTACTGCAGGGTCTCCGTCGCAAGCCCGATGGTCGCGATGGTCAAGACCATCGCGACCATCATCATGGACGCTCGTATATGCTGTGGGTGGTCACCCACAGCTATGCGAGCGTCCAGGGGAACGCTACATTTTCATGGAGGAGGGCCCTGATTCAGAGCATTCGGCTCTGAATCAGGCCGTGTCCCCTGTGGATTACAGGTAGGTACCAAAATCACATTTTCTCTTTCATCCACTAGAGGACACTGGAGGTGGCTTGCGCTGGGGACGTCCCAAAGTTTTTCGCCCACGGGCGGGAGCGCTCTGCGTAACCTGCAGAACAAGACGGACAATACGTGATGCCGAAGCAGCAAAAGTAGCAAATATGTAAAACTTTACAAATGTGTGAACAGAAGACCGAGAGGTCGCACGGCACAATCATGACATGGAGGTGCCTCTACCAGCTGCCCATGACACATCCACATTCGACAATGAATGGGATGAGCCGAAATGGACGAAGGAGGCCGATGGTCGCCATTAACCTAAGCCTGATGAATAGTCAGCCTAATCCAACGTGTCCACATCTGCGGACGCTGGCCAAGCCCTCCGAACAGCATCATAGAGGACAAAAAGCGACTCCGACTGGCGGAGGGACGCTGTCCTGGCCACATAGATGCAGAGAGCTCTAACAACTTCCAAGGTAGAAAAGCCACCAGAGTCCTCCACCAATGACGGTACCACAATGGGCTGATTGATATGGAAAGCCGACACAACCTTGGAAAGGAGGGTGGCTACCGTCAGGAGTTCCGCCCTATTTACATGAAACACAAGGGAAGGTGGCTTAGAGGACAGAGCACCCAATACCGAAATGCTACGAGCCAAAGCTAAAGCCAGGAGAAGGACCCTCTTCCAAGACAAGTACTTCATATCAACCTCTTCCAAAAGGTTCAAACTTGGGCAACTGCAGAAACAAAGCACTAAGCTAAAATCCCAGGGAGCTATTGGAGGTACAAAAGGAGGATGCACACGCAAGATCCACTGAAGAAACATCTGCACCTCAGGAATGAGGGCCAATTCCCGTTGAAAGAAAATGGAAAGGGCAGAAACCTGCACCTTTAAAGTTCCAAGGCAAAGGCCAGAATCCAACCCCGTCTGGAGAAAAAACAGAAATCAGAACAACCGAAACTCCTAGACTGAGGCCCCTAACTGGAACACCATGAGATATAAGAGCGACAGATGCGATGATAATGCGCAGCCGAAACTGGCTTCCTGGTGCGTAGCATGGTGGGAATAACAGAGTCTGGGATACATCTACATCTTAAGATGTCGGTTACAAGAGCCACCCCGTTAATGCAGTTGCACTAAGTTGGGATGGACGAAAGGACCCTGCTGTAGAAGATCCAGGCACAGAGGAAGGGGCCACGGGTCGTCTACAAATAGGGAACGAAGGTCCGAGAACCAACTTCTCCGAGGCCAATTCAGAGTCACGAGAAAGAAAGAGGTTGACTCGTGTTTTATTCATTTTAGAAGACGAGGGAGAAGTGGAATTGGACGGAAACAGGTAAACAAAGTCGTAGATTCACAGAGCTGTCTACTGCCTCCGCCTGCGGATCTCGAGTTCTTGACACGTATACTGGGAGCTGATGATTCAAACGTGACGCAATGAGGTCCACCTGAGGACACCCCTATCAGCATATCAGCGCGTTGAACTCATCTGTATGAAGCTTCCGTTCCCCGGGATGGATGTCCTGGCGACTTAGGTAATCTGCTTCACAGTTGTCCACTCCCGGGATGAATACCTCCGACAGGATTACTAACTGATTCTCGGCCCACCGGAGAATCTGATTTACTTCTCGCATGGCGATGCGACTTTGAGTCCCACCCTGGCGGTTGATGTGAGCAAAGGCCGTTGCGTTGTCGGACTGAACTCTTACCGGACGAGTCTTCAGAAACTCTGTTGCTTCTATCAGAGCATTGTAAATCGCTCTGAGGGCCTGATTCAGAGCCGCTTGCAAAAAGCGAGCTCACGATCTTAATCAGGGCGGGCGCTTATTTTTTATGTTGCGGCCTCCTGGCCACTCGCATAGCTGTAGGTGACCACCCACAGCTTATGCGTGCGGCCAGGTGATGGTCGCGATGGTCAAGACCATCGCAGCCATCGGGCTTGCGACGAGACCATTACGGTAGGGTCTCATGGTCGCAAGCCCCAATGGACTTCCTGCTCTAATAGAGCAGGAAGTCCACCTACTGACATCACGAGTGATGTCAGTACGGCCGCCCACAAACGGCAGGCATTCCTGCAGGAACGCCTCCGTTTGCCCAGCCACCCCCTCTCCCCGCCTTCCATTACGGTGTGATATGTCAGCAAGGCATGGTCTGATAGAAGGGATACTGATGGAGCCTAGAGTAACAGGTTGTCCAAATAAGGGATTATGTTCACTCCCGATGACCGAAGGAGAGCAATCATGACTGACATGAGTTTGGTGAAAATGGGTGGAGCCGAGGATAACCCGAACGACAATGCCCGAAATTGGAAGTGATTTTGCAATATGGCAAAATGCAAGAAGGCCTGATGTGCTTCCCAAATGGGAACATGAAGATAGGCATCCTTGATATCCAGGGATTTGTGGTTAAAGATGGGCCTGACCGATTTCCTTCCGGTTTGGTTACTACAAACAGGTTCGAGTAAAATCCCATACCTCGTTGATGTTCCGGAACTAGCACCGATGATACTAGTAGAGACTGGATAGCCTCCTGTAGAACCCTGACCTTGTCTGCAGGTATTGGCAGACTAGTAGTGAAGAACCGAGATACTGCTTGTTGACATTTTTTTTATTTTTTTTTATAAACTGGCTCCCACTGCAGGAGACCCCTAGGTGGGGCGGTAGACCATCATACCACCTGTTTCTCAGCTGGTTTAGACTCCTGTCGACATGCAACAATGTGTGGCTGACCTCTACCTTTGCCGCCTCTTGCTTGCGTGTGAGCACCTCTGACTTACACTGAGATACAATCCCTTCCCCCAATAAGATTCCGTGTACTTACACCCCAGAGAATTACTCACAGCCAGAGCCGTAACTAGACTTTTTGGTGCCCTATGCCAGAAAGAGCAGTGGCGCCCCCCTCATTTTTCAAAGGGACATAATGCACCCAAAAAAGGGGAATGGCCTCATGGGGAAGGGCCAGGGAAGAGATAGGGGAGGCCAGGAGATGCTGGGGATAAAATAAGAGGAAGCTACAAGCAAGAATGATAAGAATCAGAAATTTGACAGGCCCAAACAGTGCTCCCTGACATGTGATTCCCTGTGCGATGGCACCGGCCCCACTACCCTAGGGAGCCCTCACTGTTAGGCTCCGCCCCCTTCCCTAAGGGCTTGAAATTGGCTGCACACGCTGCAGTAATCGCCTCCCCCTGCTGTAAGCCCCACTGAGTAGGAGCCGCGAGCAGCGCTCATCAGCGGGGAGAGGGGAGATGTAGAAATTAAGGAGCAGCACTATAGCGCTCTCTAAATGCTGGCAGCGGGGCAGGAGACGGGGGATATGCAGTGTATGTACTCACTGCGCTCCCCTGGACGGCTTCCCTCTGAACAGCACTTCTGTGACAGCTGGTTTCTTCTCAGTGTGTAGAAGTGCTGTTTTGGCGTTAAGGAGCTGCAAGTTGCTTTTGGATAAGCACTGCACACTCCTTCCTGTTAACCCAGAGGGGAATAACAGGGCACCAGGTACCCGGACCCCACCTTTAGAGAGGAGGCGAAGGGTACCTCCAAAACGGTGTAAAAGATGTAATAAAAGAATAAATAAAATAATAAAATAAAATCAAGTGTCTTGCTGGAGCACAGCAGATTGTGATTAGATCCGTTTGGAACACTTTCTAAACTGAGGGCTGATGGGGCATAGAGAGGGAGGAGCTTCACACTTCTAAATTATTTAAAGTGCCAGCTCCGATTATCCACGCCTCTATACCCCAGTGTAAGCAACCTCCAGTGCCCCCTAGTGGAGGAAAGAGAAAAGCCTAAATACTATAAAGCAAAATAGTTTTCAATTTATGACAAAAATACTGTCAAACAATGCCTATCACAGTGCCAGCCATTTACCCCAACATTTTATTGCCTAATTCCTCAATGTAGGGGTGTCAATTAATAAATAATACATTTATAGACGATTTACTAGTTATAGGGCTAGAAAATAAGAGTAGAACTCTCTTCGTCATTTATAATTAAGACCTTCTACAGTAAAAAAAAATTCCAATCGGTCTACCCAACCTCCAGGAGTGTTAGAGCCACTGAAAACGAGTAAATCCAGTTTACCATGGACTCACTTATACATGCTGACAGGAAGTTACATACAGGTCTCCTATGCTTCTCTCTGATTTTACCGGGAAAGGGGGAATCAGAGTACAATAAGGTCATACACTATGGACGTTCTCACACAATTACAAATAAATACTTTTCAAGCCAAAACAAAAACACATGTGCACCTAAGAAAGCTATATTATTTGTGGGTCATATGTGACAGGTGGAAATACCGGTTGGGGGTGAGACGGGAAAGGGGAGGGGGGTGCACAACAGCTAACAACCCATCGACGGTTGGGTCCAAAACTTTTGTTCTGTATATCGGAACACATCATCACTACTCCACTGACACATTCTCTGTAATCTTCTTTAGCAGGCTGAGACCTAACCAAGGCTACTGCACACTACTGGTCTTATCTATCGATGAATCAATCTCATATTTGCTAGTCGTTGCCGCCCAACATTGACATTTCCTTGACAATACATTGCATTTAATATTTACCCAGAGTGTAGTTTATACATCTACCATCTGAACATGGCCATTTCTGGCATTAAAGGTTCACTAAAGACATAAAGCATATATCATGATTCTTATCTTGCATTGTATATTTTATACAGATGGTTCCCTGTCTATTCAAGAATTACATTTCTTGTACCACCTGTGACAAAGTGAGGCAAGATTATAAGGTCTAAACACAAAGAGCAGGCTTTAGTAAATGGGATCTCCAGCAAGTCTGTCACTATAAAGCTGCATACACACGTAAAGATTTTCTGTCCAACCATCCAACTAGCTGATTGGTTGGAATGAAGATCTGGTAATGTATAGGAGTAAATAATCAGCAATTTGCTCCTAAATGCCAGAAAACAGATGAAAATGGTCATCAGACAAGTTTGTTAAATGTTTGATCTAAACAATTTGTTCAAACAACAGTTTTTGTCCATTTTCCAGCATTTGGGAGCAAATTGCTGATTGTCATTTGCTTTCATACCTTACCAGATTTTCATTCCAACCAATCAACTAGTTGGATGGTTGGACAGAAAATCTTTACGTGTATATCCAGCTTTACAGTCATATTGATCCTATAGAGGCCTTACACTGGTAATCCATTTGGACAACACCTTCTTAGTCAATGTGGCGCTCCCCCCACCTCCATGTCCAGCACAGGACTAACCTGCTATCTGAATTGGAGAGCCAGCTTCCGGAGCAGAAGGTCTATTGCTGGGTACACAACGATATATAATTCATACAGCCGATCAACTATAGTCACAAGCATCTGTAAGTGTGAACATTCAATACATCTACGAAGAACGTATTTTACTGATACTTCACATCACCGCGCTGTACGGCAGATGCGATATATCGTTGAGATATGTCATCCACATTTTGTTGTATGTACAGACGACCAAACAACTGCACAATGGACCGGATTCAGAGATGTACGCTAATGTGTACACAGCGGCTATGCAAAATTATGCAAAACTCTCAACCGCCAGGATTTTTATTAAGATGCCCACCAGTTGGTTTGCAAATTCAAGCAACTGCGTCCAAAAACACAGCTTCGGTCGCAGATCAGTCGATTATCGGACTGCTGATTAACTCTATGGTCATGCAGAGTGTGCGTGGGAACTGAGACGCCAGATCCATTATAACTGCATACAGAGACACGCTCTGAAAACGGTCGCAACAAATCTGTATTTCAGTTACCACTCCCCCCATTGCCATCCACAAATGGTCCCTGTCTGTCAAACACATTGTGAAAAGGGGCAGAACTATGGGAGACAATGGAGACACCTGCCGCCAGGCGCCAGCACTGAAGGGGCATCTCCTCCATCACCCACAATATATTCACCCCACTTAGAGCTGTAAATATGGGGGATAGGGGGACACTAAATGATAACTTGCCTCCGGGCGTCTGGAAAGAACTCACGCCACTGTTTGTGAATAAATTCTCACTGCGAGTGACAACGAAAATGAAACTTGACGCATGCGTCTGAGTCACACTACTCATGCGTCAAGTTTCACGGATAAACGCTCAACTGCGTAAATCACCGGCATTGTGTACATCTCTGAATCAGCCCCATTATATTGGCTGCAGGAATATTTTTATGGGCTCTTGTGCAGCAGATTGGCAAGTGTGAGTGCATAATATCATTGTTGTGCATCGTTTCTTACAACGTTAACTCGGACGTCGCTTCTAACATCGTTCAAGTGTGTACCCTACATTACTCTATCCGAGCGTTTCAATAGATATTTCTTGAAGTTCTCCCATACAGATCTGGGGAAGTGCTATGTAGGGCCGTAACTAGGGTGGTGCGACATATTCCATGGCACATCGCACTGCAGGGCAGGGGGCGCTGTTCAGGCCTGTCAATTTTCTGTTTATAATCATTCTCCCTACAGTTTCCTTTTCTTTTATCAACAGCATCTGGGGATAAAAGAAAAGGCGATAGGCTGCCCCTATCTCCTCCCCGGCTGACCCCCCCCCCCTCCATCTGGCCATTTACGCAAGAACCTTCAGTCACATCCTCTTTTATGTAACACACACATTTCAAAATACTTTCATATCCAGGACTCAAACCTATCACATGGCGGTCACACACACCTTACACATGAAGCTATCTGCCCCACAATCTCTGATGGCAGCCCATATGGCCACAAGAAAAGGGGGTGTGTCCTTAAGACGCTCCCCCTTTTATCACTCTTGGGGGGTATACCTACTGTAGCACTTACAGATATGCTGGGCTGCACCCAAGGTCTCCACTCACTCTGAAAAGATGCAGTGCGCATGCGCACGGCAACTATTCACCAGCGGAGAGCGCTGCACCACAACTTTTCTCAAACGTGGGACACTGAGGTCCACAGGAGGGGAGGCACCCATCAGGCTGTTTCAGCAAGGCACCGCCATAAGGAGAGGGCACATTTTGCCGATTTGAAATCAGGTGGGGCGTGGCACCCTGCTAAAACAGCCTAGCGGTAACGCTATATTAAGTGCAGTGTTACCACTCATTTACCTGAGACGAGGTGTCCTTATAATTTTTTGTAAATATACAGGTCAGGTGCATAAATATTGGGACATTGACAGAATTTTCATATTTTGGCCTCTATTCATCACCACAATGGCTTTGAAATTAAACAAACAAGATGTGCTTTAACTGCAGACTTTCCGATTTAATTTGAGGGTAATTATATCCAAATCAGGTGAATGGTGTAGGAATTGCAACGGTTTCTATATGTGCCTCCCACTTTTTAAGGGGCCAAAAGTAATGGGTCAAGACCATCGCGACCATCGGGCTTGCAACGAGACCCTTGTGGTAGGGTCTCGTGGCCGCAAGCCCCAGTGGACTTCCTGCTTTATTAGAGCAGGAAGTCCACCTACTGATGTCATTAGGGCCGTCCACAAACGACATGCGTTCCTGCAGGAATGTCTCTGTTTGCCTAGCCACCCCCCCCCCCCGCTTGCCCCCAAAAAGGGGCAAGCTGTCAATCACCATCGACAGCTGCCCCGCTTTGGTGCGAGACCAGTAGCGACGGAGCGCCCTGCGCTGGCCGGGTCTCGCGCAAGCGCACGCTGGAGCCGGCTTCGGCGTGTGCAGTGGGGGACCATCGACCCACTTGCGAGCGGGTCTGAATCAGGCCCAATGTTCCCTATGGCTACATGCATTTTATGAGTATCAGTGTGTTTTCATCAACAAGTAGATCTTACTAATTGCTTTGGGACTCATTTACATTCAGATATAAAGCAATTTTATGACACGCCTCTCTGGTGTAGCAGTACATCGCGCTCATAGGTGCTGCTATCACAATCTCCCGGAAAAGCTTTTTCAAAAGTAGGCAAGTATGGTAGTAATTCATATATTTATGCAACATCTCAATTCTAGCAGTTAAATACTAATAAACATATTTTGCATTGTACATGCTATTGTATTCTCTTATGTGTTCAATTTGTACATCATTTAATAGTCAAATATTTTTGTGTCACAGGCATATGTACAACTGTCCATACTGTACTCTAGGCTAGTGTGTGCAAATGCACCACGGTTCTTTATGACTAAAATTGTACAAAAAATATTGAAAGAAAAAACACAAAAAAGCAAGAGACAAATCCTTATATGATAATGCTCCTGCAAATACACATTTTCATTGACACCCATTTTAGGAAAAGAAAGAGGATTACAGAACACAAGCAGGGCCAGCTGCAGGAAGCACACCTACAGATGAGACACCCTTGCCACGCTGCGGGGATATTATCAGGGCAAGCGCTGCAGCATGACCGGATTACATTACAGTGCCTGGGAAACTGGCACAAGGTTATAAGCCCGATACGTGATTTGAGCAGTAACATGCCAGTATCTCTGAATAGGGTAACAAGGAAACAATAGGAGCGGAGGAGCATCCTGCTAATTAATCTTACTAGACAAAATACAAAATTAAATAGAATCTGTCATCAGATTCCCCGATATGTTTTTAGCGCTTTACTCCGTAGAACCTTATGCACCATGGGGGAAAAATGTAATCCTGTTAATCCAAGAAATAACATTAAAGGTTGTATATATCAAAGCACTCCTCACCGGTACAAGTCTTCACTAGGGTGTCCTGCAATGATAACCCATGCACGAAGCCTATGTATCTTGGACAGTGGCAGTACAAGTATTGCCGCTGACCTCAGATTACCTGAAATTATATTTTTTGGGGGTGCCCACTGGAAAAAAATGCTTTACTGTTAAATACTGTTATATATATTATCTATATCTTGGTTTTTTAATCTGGAACTGGAAGCCACAGCAGGCTTCAGTTCTAGTGCACATGTGGGAGCTTGGAAGCCAGCTCGTGTATGTGCTGATTGACAGCTGATTGGCTTGGCAAGTGGTAAGACTATTCTTACCGATGCCACCCAGTGTCATTGGGTAGATGAACATCTATTGAACATCTATCTATGAACTGTCCTATTGATTATTTCACAGGTTCTTAAACTCGGTCCTCAGGACCCCAAACAGTGCATGTTTTCCATGTCTCCTCACAGAATCACAAGTGATATAATTAGCTCCACCTGTGGATCTTTTAAAATGTGTCAGTGAGTAATGAATACACCTGTGCACATGCTGGGTGACCTGGAAATCGTGAACTGTGTGAGGTCCTGAGGACCACTGGACTATTTTGATAAATTGCAAGAACAATGATTTTCTATCACTGCAATAGAAAATCTCCATTTACAAGGGGTCTTGATATATAGACCCACAAATCTTGTGTTCTTATTATGTGCTATGCTCTCTCCTAGTCTGGCTTTATCTTCCCACAGGAGGAGATCTGTAAAGTATAAAGGAAGCTGGTACTAGCACTACTCGAACATCCCGACTTGCTTTCTGAAACATTAATCTGAATCACTGCATTAAAGAGGGAGCTGGATTTAATGCTCTCCTAGGGAAACTTGTTTTTAATTTTTTGGTGTGCAATGCACTATATACATGTAGTACAGCAAGAAATATGGCATCAGAATAACTAGTATGAGGTTCTCTGTAAAAATTAAGAGGCCGCGATTATCAGTTAGTTGCGTAACAGATATTTTCACCCAGTTGAGCTGTCAATCACCTTCGGGTGCTGCAGCATGTGTACTGGTGATCGGCAGGCCGCCCGTACACACCAGCAGATAGCCAATATATCTGAAAGATATATCGGTCATCTGCTGTGCTGCACAGCAGATCGGGTATATGTGTGTGAAGTGAACGACAGTGTTCACAGACCAATCCGCTGTACACATCTGGCAATGCACTATAGATACATCGCCCGTTCAATGGAACGGGCAATATATCTATCAGTGTGTGCCCAGCTTAAGATTCACGTTACGGAGTTTGGTACATAGGGGCCAAACCGTAGTCCCCATTCTAAATAATGAGGACTGCAATCTGCAGCACTAAGTAGCCTGCTGTAGGAGATTTCTGTTAAATCACGTGCATTAGGCTGTTAGTACATAGCAATTGCAGTTTCTACATAATTATATGAAATAAAAAAAGGGTTGATAAATAGGCCCCTAAATGTATAATAGATGTAGGCAAAATTGTGAAAGTTTCAGGAGGTGCAACTACTAATTAATGTCAAAAGTAAGTAATCATAAACAGGGAACAGCAAATATGTCCTTATGCAATAACAGCTGGTCTGTACAATGTGACAATCAAGTGATCCACACTAATCTAAATGATAATTGACAAAGTGCAATTAGTCCAATATGTAACAACATTTTAGCATGCCAACTCTATTTGGACTTTTCATTTTCACATAAAACTGGCAATGCATTACAGAACTGTTAAGCAACCTCTGCTGACAGGGCATGCTGGTATTTGCAGTGCCATAGCAGTTAGAGAGCCATAGGTCGTTTACTTCTGTCAAACCACACAAATCTGCTGCTATTTGTGCAGGAACTTCATATGTGCAAACTCACATAACTAACACACACATGCTGTTACCTTTAGAAGAAAAAAAACTTGAAAACACAGACATAGGAATGATGTTTTAACATCTACAATGCATGTATGCCCCCCTTACACTGCAGCATTCTGACTTCATAAACAATCCACAATCCTTCTTGAGCAGTGTTTATGACTAGCTTGGTTAAACCAGATGTCTGCAATGAATGCACGATTACATGAACTGCCCTGCAAGAGACAGGGATACCACCAACGCCCCTCTGTCAGTGCAACAATACAGTAATATAGAAATATCATGATATTGGCCAAAATCCATTTTTAATGGTGATCTGCAGCTACAGAACAGACACTCCCACCTTGTACAACACAACAAGCAGCATGATACAGATAGATCCTCATTTACCTGGCTCCAAGCACTTTAGGGGGGTCTCTACCCTGCAACAACTGTCTTCTCTCTTCTATCTCTTTTTTTGCAGACAGGATGTGGCAACAAAACAAAAGAAAGATAAAAAGACCAGCAAGGAGTAAGAGAAGTGGGCGTTAAATAAAAGTAATAATGTGGAGATGAAGTCGAGCCAGGAAGTGAAACTTTACCAGTGTAACAATAGTGGTTGCATTTTTCAGAGAGACTGCGAGGAGATTAAAACAGGTTTGAGTCAGAGGAGCTGGAGACACTCCAGTCAGCTCACACCCTCCTTGAGCTCGGCCTCTCCCCCCGGCACACACACACATGTGCAGCAGCGGAGTAGCCTGAGGACTCCCCAGCTCACTGTACGTGTCTGATCTTTGTACTATTCAGGAAGAAGCAGCCAGCACTATGTGTGTGTGTGACCAAAGCACTTTACTCCCGTCACTGGGATGACGGCTATTTGCTGACTAGGGACATTTGGCTGGCTGGGGAATCCTCCCATCATTTTTCTTTCTGCTGTCTGCTAGCTCTAAACCTAGCAGCAATGCAGTGATCAGTGTGGTTATACTATGTACAGTACAGCTACAATACAGTACAAACTGTCCAATTAAACATTGAAGAAGCTGGATCCATACTATGGAGCATATTTATCAACTATCAGGTTTTGGACCTAATAATTGTAATCTCCAATCACCACTATTTGTGGCAATAATAAATTATTTACTACCTGAATGTATGCAGGGACAGGGGCTCCGAAAGGATCTTGTCCTTGCGGTGTGTTAGTAGTAGTGACGTTATTGCATTAGTAGTCCCTGCACTACTATATTGGGACACCCTGGCGACCTACTGTGCATGCATGTGCAGCGGCCTTTGCTGTGGAGCATGCGTGCCTACTCTTCTGATTTTGCCAGAAGCCTCCCGAAAATCCTGTGGTGCTCCTGGTCCCCCCGCAAGAGCAGGCAGCTCTCCCGGGTTGGCTGCTGCCAGGGGCGGATTGGGATGGAAAACCAGCCTGGGAAATTTCTGGAAGCAGCCATAATGGGGGCGCGTCTGTTGAGGGGCGGGGTCTGTGGAGGTGGTGGGATTCTCCCTCCTCATAAGGCCTGATTCTGAGTAGGAAGGAGCCTTGGCCTTCCTTGTGTCTTTTGCTGCGTTGCATCTGTGACTCCTCTGGACACGCTTTTTACTACCAGGTTTGTCTGACCTTGATATGCCAGCTTTTAACTTTTCTGATATTTGTGCCATTAATCCTAAGAGCTATTTCACATTTGCCGGTTTTGCCGCCCGGTTTTTAGCCGGCTGTGAAATATAGTAATGCAGGGAATCTGCTGGCTCCTGTCACACGGCACAGCCACAGCACGGTCGCCGTGTTGCAGCCGGAAATATCTACTGTGCAGGACGGTGCCGTGCCGTGCCTGTGCCGTCCCTGCACGACAGTGGTGTTAAGGAAAAAATGTTTCCTTTCACACACACTGGCTTCTGCCGGCCGGGCTTGAGCGGCAGCAGTTGCTGCTGCGCATGCCCAATTGTTTTTCTTTTTTTTAAAAAAACATACAAAGCGGCTCGAAGCCGCTGCTTGTGAAAGGCACACAGTGCCTGGAAAAACCTGGATGGCTACCGCCCGATTCATGCCTGGCCGGTCAAAACCGGCATATGTGAAACTGGTCTAAAGCTGGCCACACACTAGAACAACTTACACCCAACCAGCCAACTTGTTGATTGGTTGGAATGAAAATCTGGTAAGGAATGGGAGTAAATGATGATCAGAAATTTACTCCTAAATGCCAGAAAGCAGATGAAAATGGTCATCTGACAAGTTTGTTAAATGTTTGATTTAAACTATTTGTTTATACAACAGTTTCGGTCCATTTTTCAGCGTCTGGGAGCAAGTTGCAGATTGTATTCCTTACCAGATTTTCATTCCAACCAATCTACTAGTTGGCTGGCTGGACAGATAATCTTTAGATGTGTGGCCAGCTTAAGTGTGCATACACACCTATAGATATATCTGTCCAATATGTCTGGTGGTCCAGACAGTGGGAACAGGACAGAGATGACGGGATCAAGGTGTCAGTATAGAAAGGACAGGACAAGGACAGAGGTGACAGGGACAGGACAGCATTGAGAGGGCAAGGACAGAGGGGACAGGACAAGGACAGATGTGACAGGCCCAGAACAGAAGGGACAGGGTTAACAGGGACAGGACAGAGGTAACAGGGGCAGGGCACAGTCCTAAATTCAGCTCTGGTGGAAGGAGGAAGGTGGCAGCCGAACTCACTATATTTACTGTACTGTAGCTGATGCTGTAACCTGTCCCTCCAGCCCCACTCACAACTTGTTCCTAAACAGAGTGAGTTATAGGGCGTGTATGAGCCTTTGAAAGTCCTCCAGCGAGCACACACACTTCAGCCAAGCAGCACACCACGCAGCAGCCTCACAGTAATCAGTGTCTTTCTGGTGCTCCTGCTCCCTCCTATTCTGTCTGCGGCTCCTCTCCGGCAGTCTCTGAGTCTCAGCAGTGCAGCTAACAGAGATTACTACAGACAGCCAGGGCTCCTCCAAACTGCCAATGCTGCCTGATAGGAGCCGAGCTTCGATCAAAGCAGCCGGCCCCGCAACATTGAAGGGTGGTCCGGTGGCAAGCCGCAGGGATCCAGCCCAGCGGGAACTCTCCCGAGTTCCTGGTGGCCCAATACGCTCCTGGCTGCTGCCCCCCCCCCGCTCCCCATATCGAGAGAAAGTGTGTGTGTGGGCGGGGTGATGACACAATTTGTGCAGAATTGCATAATCGTAGCCCCGCACTCTGCTTTAAAATGTCGGTAATATTGGCATTGTAAAGCGTGCTAGGATGACGCAATCACACTGCGACGCCCCCCGCACTGCCGCCACGCACCCTCCTGCACCAACCTGGCTGCTCCCTCCCGGAGGGGGTGGCCAGAAAGTCGGTAAGTATGTTGTGGAGGTTTCTGGAGTAACCCTCTACAGTTACATTTTGCAAAGTGAAGCCCATAGGCCAGTGGTTTCCAAACTTTCTAGAATAACGGGACCCTAGAGTAGCAGCATTTGTTCCATGACACCCCTAGTCCAAAGGTTTCTTATTGAGGAATTTAGCAAAAATTATTAAATTAAGTAAATTGTGCTTATGTCATCTGTAGGTTCTGTTATATGGTGGTGGACAGGGTTGTGCTCCGTTTGTCCATATATCTTATAATTGGCATGTACTAACACTAGCTTTTCCTAACACATTGACCATAAATAATTTGATTGGTTTCTGGACCACCTACCCGTGGCACCCCGGCTAGTGCCCCAAGGCAACCCAGGGTGCCACGGCACCCAGTTTGGGTACCACTGCTGTCACGGTCCTGCGAGCTGACCCTCCAGATACGCCAATCTGAGAATCGCCACCAGTGACTTTTACAAGTTACCTCAGCACGTGTGGTTAACTAAACCTGGTAACTGCCACCATCAGAAGAAAACTTTAATGCTAAAGCATAAGGTGAGCTTCCTCTCTCACCTGCATACACAATTGTCAATACTTAGAAAAATAGGTAACATGAGCCATATGAGGCCTTGGGTCATAAAAACACAGATCCAGAACTAGAACTAATGTTTAAATCAAGAATATCTTAAAAGCTTATGTACAAAAAGTTACAAAGAATATCAGAATGTTAAAAAGCATCACACAGTTACTTACAATTTCCAAAACTAATATAAAATAACAAATTGGGGAAACAAACCACTCAGTTGGATTGAATGGTTCTGGGATGAGGTCTTCCCAATGATGAACTCTGGATCATCTGTATCCTTCGATAGCCTCATGTAGATGAACAATAAGCTAGGCTTAAGTCACATATTTATGTCTGCTTTTCCAGGCACCCCCCCACCCCTCTCCCTGGGGTGATTTTAACCCTTTTTCAGCAGAGTGGATAGTCCAGCTGGCTGAAGCTCAGGGTTTCCTGGCCACATGAGCAGGGGTTCATTAATTATACATTCAGCTCTCTGTGAAGATGGGAAGCAGGCTGCGACTAGGTGCCAAAATTCACACTGCTAAAACCAGTGTCTATCTTTTGATTGCTGTCTCCAAACAGGACACAGGGCTCCTAATGACTGATTTATCAAGGGTCTGGCCAGCTGTCCTATAATTTCCACGGACATATTTATTTTATGTCCTATGCATTGTGACAGATTTATGGCTGACCCAGGAAGACAGACCTTCCTATAACCTCTCTTGCCAGACTTCAAAAGGCTTGTCATCTTTCCACACACAAATGGCGCTACGTACAAATTTACAAGGGAAAATTACATGCTTTTACCAACCCAATATCATGTGCAGTTATGCCCATGATGCTGTGACATGAGCTTTTTTGCTACAACTGCCAGAAGCTACAGTGAGGCCTAAATATTATAGACTGTGATACAAAAGTACGTAGGATCTCCTACTGCTGTATTTGTTAAAGATAATCCCTTAGTAGTTGACCGTAAATTGAGAATATGAATGAATAGATGTCACTGGGATAAAATTTTATGTGAACAATCCTGGGAATTGACACATAACAATTGCAACATTTTAACAATCCCGGGAATTGACACATAATTGCAACATTTAATTATGCAGTATCAATGGCTCGTCTTTAGCAATTGGGATTTGCAATTTATGTTGCTAAAGACGAGCCATTGATACTATAATATAAAGGGATTTATATACATATATTTATAAAGAATATCCCCAATAATTAGAGTAATTGGAGATCCTAAATACATGTGCATCGATTTAAGCCTATACTACAAAGGTATAATGATAAATAGTTTAGACCAGGGGTGGCCAACCAGTCAGAGGCAAAGAGCCCAAAAATATCTGTAGGTATGTCAAAGAGTCGAGATCATGCGCACGCCGAAGGCGCACATGCAAAAAGGGCTGTGGTCAGCTATGCCACGCCCCTGGTATGATGTTCGTAGGAGCATGTAAAAGCACATGCACACAACAGACTCATATAATGCAATCCAACCCCCCCTGGCGTCACTCCAGCCCCTCCATGTGTCATTTCAGACCCTCATTTGTCACTCCAGCAGCCTCTCTTGTGTCATAACAGCAGCCCTCCCATGTGTCACTGCAGCAACCCCCCATGTGTCACTACAGCAGCGCCTCATGTGTCCATGTGTCATGTGCCACTCCAGTCCAGCCACCATCCCCCACACTCCTTCCCACTCCACGGGCCACTCCAGCCCCCCCCCCCCACATGTCAAATAAAATGAAAAAAAAAACAAATAAAAACCCCCCAAAAGCTCTTACACTGTTGCGTGACATCACCGCAACGTCCATACATGCTTCTGGAGCGGAGCAGACTGTTACAGCAAAGGACGAGCCTCCTCTGAACAGAGGAGGCAGTCAGTGTCAGTCAGGGGAGCCGCATCAGAACAACGGAAGAGCTGCAGGTTGGCCACCGCTGGTTTATAATAAGTACACAGCGGGACATAAAGTTTTTAAGCACATTTCCATTCTACGTGTCACGTCTACACTATATATGTTTGTCTTTGTCTAGAGCAGTGGTCGGGGAACAGGGGTAAATTACCCCACATGGGGTAAAAATGAAATTCCTGGGGGTAATGGACAGACAGCCGGGCATGCATATGAAACATTTTATAATATAGAATGAGATGTTATTACCAGCGGGCGCCCGGCTCCTTCCCTGCAGTGCCGCGTTAGCCGGAGGCTGGAGTTCTCTTCTGAACTCCAGCTTCCGCCTCTCTCCATGCGCACTATGGGAGAGACGTCATGACATCTCTCCCATAGTTCCGAGGAGCAGCCGGGCGAGCAGGACGGCGGCAAATGCAGGAGCGGGGATTAAGGTAAGTGTTTTTTTTGTTTGTTTTTTTGTACAAGCGGCACTACAGGGGCATTATATGGGGGCACTACTACAGGGGCATTATATGGAGCACTACTACAGGGGCATTATATGGGGGCACTACTACAGGGGCATTATATGGGGGCACTACTACAGGGGCATTATATGGGGGCACTACTACAGGGGCATAACTATGGGTGCACTACTATAGGGGCATAACTGGGGGCACTACTACTGAGGCATTATATGGGGGCACTACTACAGGGGCATAACTATGGGGGCACTACTACAGGGGCATAACTATGGGGACAGTACTACAGGGGCATTATATGGGGGCACTACTACAGGGGAATAACTATGGGGGCACTACTACAGGGGCATTATATGCAGACACTTCTATATGATTTCCTTCCTTTCAAATCAAGGGGGTAACATCGGTATATCTAAATATATTTTGGGGTAAAAGGTAAAAAAGTTCCCTGACCCCTGGTCTAGAGACTATTTTTTAACATTTCGCTGGAACAAATTTATGTATATAATTTTCTTTTTATTGAGAAAAATAATAAAAGTTATGTTTTATATGTAATATAGTGTGCCATAATTAGAGGACAACAACTTTCTGCTTTTTAATCCTTGTATATCTCCTTCACTTCAAGCTTTATAAATAACCTCTTTACATAAGTCAGTGCTAATCATGTAGAAATTACTTAATGTCTGGACATGGACTTAACCACACAGGTCCTCGGTGCCAAAGGATAAGGGCATGCATGCCAACATTCTGGCTGCCCCTTCTGGGAGGGGACAGCCAGGTCCGTATAGCGGGGTGGGGCATGGCGAGGGCTAGTGGGCGTGGCCGGAAATATTATCCGGCATTAGGTACGGAGCAGAGAGGGCATGACCATGCGATCAGGTCATTTTATCTCCATCCTGCTACACAATGCTGAGATTACCTTGATGATGCGACTCAGCACGAATCGCCTAATCGCCCCTCATTGTGTGGGAGCTGCGGAGATATCTGGGGGTGGGTAGCCGGCCGGGAGACTTGTCTGCTTTTCTGGGAGGTTGGGAGCACCACCCGATTTTTGGGAGGCTCCAAGCCATTTCGGGAGAGTAAAAAATATGGATAAGGGGCAATAATACTTATTATTAATATAATGAGGGCACTATGATAGGGGAGTATGTTATGACTTGTTATGTAAGCAGATTTTATTTTCATACTGTATTAATGGGGATGGGAGGGCCTGTAGCACCACTGCTGCACCTGTTTCCTGGCTAGAGATCCTACTGCTGCCACACACATAAGCTCTGTACACACGGAGTGATCAGACAATGATCAGATATCGTTGTCTGATCGTCCTGCATGTGCTGGATGTTCGAAGTTCGATATCGAGACGGTAATTAACAGTGAAATGTGCCTGTGCTTACATTTTATTTACAAACTACAACAATATCACTGTATTAATTAAATACATTGTTATTTTATGTGAAACATTTGTTTAAATTTTCCTTAAATGACCTTCAATTGTCCGGTTATTAGCTAGATTTTTCTTCTACAATTTTAGTAGCTCTTCAAGAGGTTTCATTTTACTAAAGTAGCTCAGACCTCAATTAAGGTTGGCAACCACTGATGTAGACTAACCTGTTTAATGCTTCATCAAGGTATGTACTGTAGCCTGAGAACATTGCTGACAATTCTTTTACCAACGCATTATACATCTCATATAGTGCAGACAGGATAGCTCAAATTGGCAGCAATTTAAGTAATCTCGTCTATTGGTAAGTCTACTGGATTCAGGGCCTGTTTCAGTAAGGATTGCTATTGCGATCGCAATAGTGATTACACACGCAGTCTCACTGCGAAGATATGCTAATGATTGCAATCGCAATGCCATACGCAGCCTAACATAAGGACGCCTGCTCTACCTTACATACAGCCGTAATACTTAGCAAGACTGCGAAACCATCGGTAACATTGAGTACAATCGCAGCCTCATGAACACTTGCACATGCCAATTGCTTTTATTCTCAAAATGTAAAAGGACAATGCTTTTAGTAGCAAAACACGGCTAGTAAAAGCATTGCCCTTTTAAATAGAGATGAGCGATTCGATTTTACTTGGTTATAAATACAATATTTTCAGAGCTCCACTGTGGGAGCAATCGCCATTTTCGGATGGTGTTTGCTCCCACTTGCAGAACTCACCCCGCTCCTTCCCTACAGGCAGTGTCGGACTGGGACATGAAGGGCCCACAGGGGGGATACAATGGTAGGTGCCCACTGAAAAGAGGCGGCACAAAGCTGAAGGGGTGTGGCCAGCTGGGGGTGTGGCTAGCTAGCAGAGGAGCATTAAGTAAAATAAAAAAAACTGCACAGGTCCAGAGCCAAATAAAAAAATGACAACAATAATGCTGAATCTGTTATAGTTTAAAACCAAGTAAGTAATAATTTTGATGTCCAGTCTCCAGAAGGCAGGAATTAGAAGCTGCAGCTCTCACACTGAGCTAGCTTGGATACAGCTATCCGCATTTTAAAGTCTGAAATGTACAGTATGTACGGTGAGGGAAAAATGGATTGGGTATGGGATACCATGCGCTCAGTATCCGGCGTTTAGAATCATGACCTTTCAGTCGGTATCCTAACCCTCCCCCACCGGTTCTCAAACTCGGTCCTCAGGACCCCAAACAGTGCATGTCTTCCAGGTTTCCTCACAGAATCACAAGTGAAATAATTACCTCCACCTGTGGATCCTATAAAATGTGTCAGTGAGTAATGAATACTCCTGTGCACCGGCTGGGTGACCTGGAAAACGTGACTTGTGTGGGGTCCTGAGGGCCGAGTTTGAGAACCACTGCTCTACCCTAACCCTCCCTAGTGCCTAAACCTAACTCTCCCTCCCAGCACCCTAAACCTCACCCTCCCATCATATAATGCAGAGTGTTGCATTGCTCACTATAAAATGCAGAGCATCACATTGATCACTATATAATGCAGAGAGTGCCACAGTGCCCTCCATATAATGCAGAGAGTGTCGTAGTGGCAACTAAATAATGTAGAGTTTTGCAGTGCCCACCATATAGTAGTGTTGCAGTGATCGCAATATTATACACAGAGTGTTGCAGTGTCCACCATATAATGCAAAAAGTGCCACAGTGCCTACCATATAATGCAGAGAGTGCCGCAGTGCCCACCATATAATGCAGAGTGCGCAGTGCCCACCATATAATGCAGAGTGCGCAGTGCCTACCATATAATGCAGAAAGTGCCGCAGTGCCTACCATATAATGCAGAAAGTGCCGCAATGCCTACCATATAATGCAGAGTGCCACAGTGCCCACCATATAATGCAGAGAGTGCCACAGTGCCCACCATATAATGCAGAGAGTGCCGCAGTGCCCACCATATAATGCAGAGAGTGCCGCAGTGCCCACCATATAATGCAGAGAGTGCCGCAGTAAACACCTTATAATGCAGAGTGCTGCAGTAGACACCATATAATTCAGAGAGTGCCGCAGTAAACACCATATAATTCAGAGAGTGCCGCAGTAAGCACCATATAATGCAAAAAGTGCCACAGTGCCTACCATATAATTCAGAGAGTGCCGCAGTGCCCACCATATAATGCAGAGTGTGCAGTGCCCACCATATAATGCAGAAAGTGCCGCAGTGCCCACCATATAATGCAGAGTGCGCAGTGCCTACCATATAATGCAGAAAGTGCCGCAATGCCTACCATATAATGCAGAGTGCCACAGTGCCCACCATATAATGGAGAGAGTGCCGCAGTGCCCACCATATAATGCAGAGAGTGCCGCAGTGCCCACCATATAATGCAGAGAGTGCCGCAGTAAACACCTTATAATGCAGAGTGCTGCAGTAGACACCATATAATTCAGAGAGTGCCGCAGTAAACACCATATAATGCAGAGAGTGCCGCAGTAAACACCATATAATGCAGAGAGTGCCGCAGTAAACACCATATAATGCAGAGAGTGCCGCAGTAAACACCATATAATGCAGAGAGTGCCGCAGTAAACACCATATAATGCAGAGAGTGCCGCAGTAAACACCATATAATGCAGAGCGTCGCAGTGCTCACTATATAATAGTGTCACACAGATACAGTAATATGAATACACCCTTCACATACACACATTAATACACCCCCACACACACAATATTAATACACCCCCACACACATACAACATTAATACTCCACCTCACCATAGACAATATTAAACTGCAACACCCCCAGAAAAAAAAAATCGCCCCCCCTCCCCCCACATATACCTACCTTCTTAAATAACACAAACATTTTTCACACCACCACATGCACTTACCTACCCAGAGTGAAGATATGTCTGTCAGTGATGAATAGACCTGGGCCGGCTCCTCCGCTCTGTGTCTGTGCAGCCTGGGCTCCTCCCCCGGCTGGCTGCACGTGACATTAACACAGTAAGCAGCGGGCAGCTGCTGCTTTTATAAAACATACAGATTGCCGCAACATGAATATAAGCCAGCGCTCACCTGCCGGCTCCTGCCTCCGCAAACCTCCTAGCCGTCAGCCGGGTCAGTAAAACGGGGAGCCTTTCTGACCCGGCAAGAGGGGAACGTCTGCACTGCTATGACTCCTCCCCATGATGTTACCTGATGCCAGCGCACGCTCCCCACTTCCTGCAGCCGCTGGGTCAGTCAACTAAATTGACTGCCCGGCAAGAAGCTGCAGTTTGTACCACGGCACCGGTGACATGGGCTAGGGTACCAGTGACATGGGCTAGGCCCCGCCCTCCTGCAGCAGAGGGAGTGGCTATAAATCACTGGGGCCCACCGGGGAATCCCCCGAATCCCCGGCAGCCCAGTCCAAGCCTGCCTACAGGAAGGAGTCCTGGGTTGCGAAGAGGGAGCCTTTGGGATCCCTTCACTCCTGTCCGTCTCCTTCCCCCAGATGATGCGGGTTTGTGCGTTTGCACAAACCCGCATATTGTTCACGGAGGCGCACTAGCACTGCCAAGTCAGACTCGTCAGTGCTAAGTTTCACTGCTCTGAAAGAAGCAGTGAAGCCATTCGGGGAGACAGCTGATTTTCGGATCAGCTGTCTCCGCACTGGAGCAATGATGAATTGCTACGGCGCTTGCAGCGAGTTAGTATGTTAATTAACGTGGTCCGCTCGGACCCCGATAATTAACATGACTAGACCCCTAATAAACAATATCACAAAACTCAATTTACTAAAACTTTGTCATGATGCCAGTCATGTATTTGACAGGTAACCAGGTATGTGGCATTGGGCGGGATGTACTAACCTTGCAGTGTACATCCCGCTAGTCTCCTCAAAATGACTAATCGCATATGTACTAACATATGCGATTAGTATCGCAAAGGACAGCTCTTGCGATAAAAGCTGCCCTTTGCGAAGCTGCCGACGCCGGGTGAGGGGGACTCCGAGGTCTCCACCCCCTCCGAGCCCCGGGAGCTTCCTGCTGGTGACCTGTGCAGGAAGTCCTGGGCTCCTCCTCCTCTTCCCTGCACCTGGAAGATTAGGAGGAGAAGGAGGCGGAGGACCCAGGAGGAGCACGGGCTGGCATACAGGAGACTGAGGTGAGTGGGGGCCAGTGCTGGTCGACTGCGGGGTGGACAGGCGGCGAAGCTTTGGGAGCATGATGCGGTAAAAAGCACATAGGCTTCTATAGGGTAATGTCAGGTTTTTCTGGCGTTACCCTCCACACGGAAAATAGGGCGGCCGGGGTTAGTACACTAAAACTGGGTTTTTACCGCATTTTTCCTTTAGTACATTCCGCCCATTGTATGAAAATGTATAGACATATAACCAGCTGATATGATATTGGTGCTCATATCAAGTCCGATTTTAAGTCACTACACACCTTCTCCAAAGATCATTGTTATATGCAATTCCTGGCCCCTTCACCAACAATATAAAGTTTTCATGAGTTTTGCATTAGCATTGACCACTAGGAGCGTCTTTAATGAGAAGAACATTTTGTGGTCTAAAACTGGCGAATTTGCCTGATGTTTTCATGTGGCAATAATTTGAAATGTGCCTTTTAAATTATTGTTTAAAACATTGGGCAGACACGCAGGAAGCTGCTACTAATGACCTCTAGTGATAGTATCACACAGTAAAAAAATTGCTCTCTAGGAAGAAAAGAAAATAGAATGATAACAATGGTCCTAATTCAGAGATGTACGGAAATTCGATATTCACATACATCTCCGATGTTTGCAGATCTGAGTATGTGCAGGAGTCGCACTGTGCATGTGCAGGGTTGAGGGTTATGGTGCGTACACACGGGATGATCGACAACGATAACGATATTGTTGTACGATCACCCGGGTGTGCTGGA
The DNA here is from genome assembly GCA_031769625.1 of Taudactylus pleione. Classification (NCBI taxonomy): domain Eukaryota; kingdom Metazoa; phylum Chordata; class Amphibia; order Anura; family Myobatrachidae; genus Taudactylus; species Taudactylus pleione. Next base: position 2,283,029 of record JAUIMM010000129.1, read on the forward strand.
TGATCGATATCGATCCAATGTAGACTAAGGGGTATATTTACTAAAGTGCAGGTTTATAGAAGTGGTGGTGATGCCTATAGCAACCAACCAGGTTTTAGCTATTATCTTTTAAAAGGTGCTAGATAAATAAGTAGAATCTGATTGGTTGCTATGGGCAACATCTCAACTTTTATAAACCCACACTTTAGTAAATATACCTCTAAGCCCTTTCTGGCCCAGGTTCCCCCACCTGAAAAGTCTAGCATATTTATAAAAAAAAACAGTATTTATTAAGGATTCATTATAGATCATACATTCAATCACATCAATGTCTTAAAAGGCATCAATCTGATACAGCATACATAAATTCTGCATAAACTTTGTTACATGTCTCACGGGACTGCTGCACCCTTCTTCAGACAGTTTATGACTAAATTTTTTTCTACTGATTGAAATCCCAAATCTTGGGATAAAAATAGCACACGTTATTCCTTGCAGAGTGCAAGCACTTTGCCTGTTTCCTGTCAGGAGTTCAGGTTTGGACTCCTGACAGGAAACAGGCTAAGTGAAGTACTGGTACTCTGCAAGGAATTATGTGGCTATATTTATACCACGATTTGGAATTTCAATCAGCAGAAAAATTTTAGGCATAATGTGTCTGAAGAAGTGGGCAGCGGTCTCATGAAACGTGTATCATTGATTGTTGCCTTTAATGACACAGATGTGATTGATTTTATTATCTACTAGCTGGAGTACCCAGCGTTGCCCAGGATTTTAAGAATGTTTGTTTACACATCATCCTCCAACAAACCTCTCCTTATGCAGGCCTCACGAAAAGTGTGACAAACTTCCCCATTCACAGTCCTAAGGTCTATGAAGGAAGTAGGACCTGTAACAGTGTAAAACAAACTTTGGAGATAGAAGCATTCAAAATTTGTCGGATGTACAGTGTAAACACGGCCAAGAGCTTCTGTTGCTCTGATACCAGGATGACTGTGTACTTCCTGGTTGCTGGATCGCACTAGGAAATGCACAGCAACTACTTCCAGTTCCTTGTGCAGCTGTTTCCGGCATTCAGGGTCTCCACGATGTATAAGATTCATCCAATCGGTTTTACCCTTCAGGGGCTGACAAAGGATTGAACCGGAAGTAGCCTCTGTGCGTTCCATAGTGTGGTCCACCAACCAAGTAGGTAGACAAAAAAGTTTGGTCGCCACTGTTGACACCATCTAGTTGTGTAAGCTGATGCATGAGCAAGTGTAACTAAAAATTTGTGCTGCAGAGCTGCGTTATTGCATCCCAGTATACAGTAGTTGCCATCGTTATGGGCCTGATTGTAAATCAGATGGATCTCTCCTCATGGATGCAGATATCAATTTTTACCATATTCAGACTCATAATAAGCCTGGCTTAATATCAATAGTGGTTATAAATTCTAGAGATATGCGCCAACCCTCGTTTTTTGGTTTTTGTTTTGGATCTGAATCTGGTTTTGGTTTTTTTCCTTGGTGTTTTGTTTTTCGGTTTTGGTTTTGGATCTGGATTTTTTCTTAAAATATCCTAAAAACAGCTAAAATCACATAAAATGGGCCTGTTTTTGTTCTTACAGTATTATTAACCTCAATAACATTTATTTCCAGTCATTTCCAATCAATTTTGACCACCTCACAATATTATCTTTTTCATCTAGTTAAGGGCAAAAGGTTTCATCCAGCTAGCTGGCTGACTAAGCTAAGAGACACAGTGGGCGGAACTAACATGTGGCAGTTCAGCTTCCAGTTTCCAGCACAGATACAGTGTATTATACAGTGTGGGTTGGATACACTAACACTAGCACTAACTGTGACAGCAGTGTCGGCAGAGCGGGGTTGCTGACTGTGTCCTCAGTACATGGAATGGCAGTGTTGCGGTGCTGGCAGTGTCCTCAGTGAAGGGTACTGGCGATGTCGGCAGTGCGGGGGTGCCAGCGGTGTCCTCAGTGCAGGTTTGATGACTGTGTAGGCAGTGCAGGGGTGTTCTCAATGCAGGGTGCTGGCGAGGTCGGCAGTGCGGGGCTGCCAGTGGTGTCCTCAGTGCATGTGTGCTGACAGTGTCGGCAGTGCAGGGGTGCTGTGGTGTCCTCAGTGTGGGAGTGCCGGCAGTGTCGGCAGTGTGGGGGTCACTAACGGTGTCCTCAGTACATGGGGCAGCATTGCACGGGTGTCCCGGAAGTGTCGACAGCGGTGGTGTCAGCAGCAGGGGATGCTGCCAGTGAAGGTGCCGGCGTTGTCAGCAGCGGGGGGTGGCAGGCGCCATCTTCTTTTGCTTCCTGTGTGCATATTAAATGGGCTTAACACTGATTGGCTGAGAGCCATGACAGACAGCTCTCTCAGGCAATTAGCGTTAAGCACCCTCAATACAAAACCTCGCGACCCAACAGCGGCATCGCAAGGTTTTGCCTCGGGTGAGGGATCCGGGGCAGGCAGGGAGATCTGAGCTTGGCTCGGATTGCCCCGGATCCCCGAAATTCGGGTGGGTTCGGTTCTCTAAGAACCGAATCCGCTCATCCCTAATAAATTCATACAGCATATAAAAGGTACTGTAAACTCCACGCGAGAGCCATAGTAAATGATGTTCAGATACTTAGATTATATGCTACAGCATAAAATTCATATTTCCTTAATATGTAGCAAAATGCATGTTATAAAATCAAATTATGAAATGAAACAAAAATAAAATTGTAATATTTTTATTATTGACCTTGCAGATGGCCCAAGAAGAATGCTGTCCAAATCTGCATCTAACAATAAACCAAACAGGACAATGCTTTTATTCTTCTTTGGTGTTTTAGGTGTATAACCATGAGAGATCTTAGGGTCTCATTCAGACCCGCTCGGGAGCGCAGGACGCTCGCAAGCGGGTCGATGTTACCCCAATGCGCATGCGCACGACGGAGGGAGCTCCGTCGTGCGCATGCACGAGACCCGGACAGTCTCGCACCAAAGGGGGCGTGCTGTCGATGGTGACTGACAGCATGCCCCCTTTGGTGGGCGTGCCGGGGGCGTGGCTGCCAGACGGAGGCGTTCCCATGGGAACGCCTGCCGTCTGGGTCCAGCCCCACTGACATCACTAGTGTTGTCAGTGGGAGTGATTTTGGCTCTGATAGAGCCAAAATCACTCCAGGGCTTGCGGCAACGAGACCCTACCGCAGGGTCTCATCGCAAGCCCGATGGTCTTGACCATCGCGATCATCATCATGGACGCTCGCATAAGCTGTGGGTGGTAACCCACAGCTATGCGAGCGTCCAAAAGGCCGCTCCACATTTAAATAGGACGGCCCTGATTCAGAGCGAGCGCTCTGGTCAGAGCGTCCGGCTCTGAATAAGGGCCTTAGCTTGTAAACTGTGGGCTAAATCCTTTTCTAATTCCGTACCTGACCTGTAGAGGGCAAATGCTATGCAAAAATTGTGCTTTTTAATTAATTAAAAATTAACAGTAATTAATTTAGATTTAAAAAATTTTTAGGTGCCTCTGCTGTGCTTTAATACGCTCATATGTAAAATTTCATGATCTTGGCTTGTAAACTGTGGATTTGTATAGAAAGACAGACAGAAGGACAAATTTTCACTTTTATATAGTAGAACACAGGTTCTCAAACTCGGTCCTCAGGACCCCAAACAGTGCATGTTTTCCAGGTCTCCTTACAGAATCAAGTGAAATAATTAGCTCCACCTGGGGATCTTTTAAAATTTGTCCATGAGTAATGACTACACCTGTGCACCTGCTGGTGACCTTGAAAACATTACCCATGTGGGGTCCTGAGGACCAAGTTTGAGAATCACTGTAGTAGATGATGGACTCTTAATAAATCCTGGCTTTTTAAGAAATATCATAGACTCTCCAAATGAGGGAACATGTGCCAGAAAAAACTTTGTTTACATTCAATACTAGCTGGGATACCCGGCATTGTCTGGGTTGAAGTTAGGACCCTGAAGTTCACCTGCAGCCATTATTTGTTTACATTGTCCTCGCCTATAACCCCATTCCATTGATCCCGAAAAGGACCCCACTGTTTGCTAACATGCATGCAAACAGTGGCGTAACTACCGTAGGTGCAAGAGGTGTGGCTGCTATGGTGCCAGATCTGCCTCTGTGGCCCGATGCTCCCCCTGCACCCAGTCATGCACATAAGGTGTGCCGGTCTAGTCAGGGCCGTCGAGGGGGGCTCAAAGTCACAAGCCGCCGAACTGCTTCAGGATGAGGTGAACGCCGGATGAAACTCCTCCTACCTCCTGTCCATCATGCTGGGATTAATCCTGATTGGTTCCTGTCTCTATTTCCTCCCTGTGTGGACTCTGCTCCGATGCCGGTGATAGTGTTCCACGTGTTTCCATATCTGGTATTGTCTCCTGTATTCAGTCGAGTTTCCTGCATCCAGTCAGCTTTATTGCTTTTGCCGCTTGTGTCATCTAGGTGGCACGGTCCGCATTTATACTACTTGCCGCTAGTGTCATCTTGGCGGCACGGTCACTAGTGATGTCAGTGGGGCCGCCCCCAAACGGTAGGCGTTCCCATGGGGACGCCCCCGTTTGGGCTGCCACCCCCTGGCCCGCCTTCCAAACGGGGTGAGCTGTCAATCAACATCGACAGCTCGCCCCCTTTGGATTGAGACCCGCTACGACCGGCGCTGTCGGTCGTAGCGGATCTCATGCATGTGCACGACGACGCCGTCGCCGTCGTGCGCTTGCTCTGTGGGGGGCCATCGACCCGGTCCGAGCGCATCGGCACTAACGACCAGGTCTGAATGACCCCCTATATCCCTTGACTAAACCTCCAGTTCCTAACACCCAGGTGCCAGCCATGTTGATTTGGTACTGGCCCGACAGCTGATTACATCTTGCACACTGGCTGGCAGTCATGGAGAGACAGCGCTGCCAGTTGGGAGGCATGAGTCATCAAGTTTGCTCAGACTGAGGTTAAAAGATGACTTTTGTAGCTGTCCCACAGGTTTTTGGCAGACTGCCAATTTCCCCTGGAGCCAGCCCTGGAATCTGTGTAATTTAAAAGTGTCCCCATTGTTAGGAATTGTGTTACAGTATGTGGCTCTGACGTAGTTCAAACCTAGGCAAAAACCTAATCCTGGTCAAACTACACCACCATGCCAAATTTGGTGGAGCTAGGTCAGAAACTCTGGCCATGCATGAAAGGAAAAAAACAGATGGACAGACAGACACGCTTTCTCGCTTATTATATAGATAACTCGTCAAGCAATAATAAGGAAGTACTGTATATGGAAAATAAGTTTGAGAGGCTAGCAATATGCACAAATGAGCCAGTCGCAAAAGCATTATAGAATCAGAAAGAATAGCAAGGAAAACACTAGGCCCAGGCATAGACTTGCTATACTTTAAAGCAAATATCTGAAATTGAAATTGCAAAATTAATGAAACCAGCACATCCAGAAATTCAATTAACTGGAATAGCATTGACAGTTAAAAACGATATGGAACTATACAAGGGAGGAGATAACCAGTTGGAGCTGTACCAGTACCTACTGTCTAGTCTGCCCACCAGTGGAGAGCCAGAATGTCTAGTGTGTACCAACCTCGTTAGTGATGGGACCCGCAAGTACGTACACACTTGCCGATGCCGGCAGCGACGAAACGTCATCGGGGCCCTGCTGCATTTGACACCAGGGCCCCCGATGCCGATATCGCCCTTTGGACCTGCATGCAGGTCCGACGGGTGATGTCGCTGATGATGAGCCGGAGGTGCTTCATCAGCGACATAGCGGGAACACACTGGCCGATGTGCTGATATGCCGCTCCGATCCGCCGTATCGGACGACATATTGTCTAGTATGTACCCGGCATAACTTCCAAGGTAGAATAGACAACAGAGTAAAGAAGTAGTTTTACTCAACACTTATAAAGTTACTTAATCATTTACTTATCTTTGTCAGCGGCATTGTTCACTTCTTTTTTTTTTTACAATCGCAATCTGGCGTTCATTCAGTTTTTTTTTTTTTTACTACTGGAGACTTTAAAACAATTTTCATGTTGAGCTACAAATTTGCAAAAAGACTGTTTTAAAAACCAAGATATTTCTGTAAATGTAATATTTTATTGCTATTTTAATTATTTTGCCTTGCAAAAGATTTTTTCACCTGTTTAAAGAAACTTATAGGTCTATTTACGAAGCCTTGGATGGAGATAAAGTGAATGGAGATAATACCAGCCAATCAGCTCCTAACTGCCATGTTACAGGCTGTGTTTGAAAACTGACAGGAGCTGGTTGGTTGGTACTCTCTCTCCATCCAAGGATTAGTAAATAGACCCCTATGTTGTTATGCTTATTCTTCTTACTCTTTAGTTGTGAACAAATAAAAATATATTAAAACATTATTGCTTTTTATTACCACTTTACCTTTAATAGCAATGGTTCCTGGTAATCCTGAAATCCCAGAATATCAGAATGGGTCTGGAAGTGGAATCCCAATCTACAGTGCTTTTTAAATTCTTAGGGGTAAATTTACTAAAGTAAGAGTTTTTAGAAGAGAGGCCCTGATTCAGAGCCAGAAGCTGCTCTGAATCAGGGCCGGCCTTCTTGTTTTTTAGAGTGGCCTCCTGGCTGCTCGCATAGCTGCTGGTGACCACCCACAGCTATAGCGAGCGGCCAGGAAATTGGTCGCGATGGTCAAGACCATCGCGACCGTCGGGCTTGCGTCGAGACCCTTGTGGTAGGGTCTCGTTTCCGCAAGCCCCAGAGAGATTTCGGCTCTCACAGAGCCGAAATCTCTCCCACTGACATCACTCATGATGTCAGTGGGGCCACTCCAAACGGAGGCATTCACATGGGAACGCCACCGTTTGGGCAGCCACTCCCCCGGCCCACCCACCAAAGGGGGCGTGCTGTCACTCAACATCGACAGCACGTCCCCTTTGGTACGAGACCCAGAGCGATGGTTTGCCCATCGCTATCAGGGTCTCGCGCATGCGTACGCCGGAGCCGGCTCCGTCGTGCGCATGCGCACTGGGCCACCATCGACCCGCTTGCGAGTGCATAGCGCTCGCGAGCGTGTCTGAATCAGGCCCAGAGTTTTAAAAGTGATGTTGCCCATAGCAACCAATCAGATTCTAGCTATTATCTTCTAGAAGGTACTAGTTAAATGTTAAGTAGAATCTGATTGGTTGCTATGGGCAACATCACTTTTAAAACTTTCTTCTAAAAACTTTCACTTTAGTAAATTTTTACCCCCTATTCTCTCTCTCAGATTTTTGTTAGCTTCTTTATTGTATTGTTCGATACCTTGATATGTGACAGATGTATGTTTTCATTTGGGATTTACAGACTAGCTTCAAGTTTAACTCTTAAATTAAAGGTGACCTTATTTGGAAGATGATGAAGAAGAAATTAACATTAACACCACTTATATGTGAATAGAATTTGGCATCAGAAAAGGCATTTAGGACGTAAGGAGATATAGGGCCTGATTCAGAGGCGCTCGCTGTTTGCGGGTGCTCGCTCTGAATCAGGGCATTTTTTAAATTTTGTTTCGGCATCGAGGCCGCTCGCAAAGCTGTGGGTGACCACCCACAGCTAGTGTGAGCGGCCTGGTGGGCGTCGAGACCCTGCGGGTCTCTGCTCCCACAAGCCCAGGTGGACTTGCTGCTCTAATAGAGCAGGAAGTCCACTACTGACATCACGAGTGATGTCAGTAGGGCCGCCCAGAAATGGCAGGCGTTCCTAAGGGAATGTCTGCATTTGTGCAGCCACCCCCCTCCCCGCCTACAAAACGGGGTGAACTGTCAATCAACATCGACAGCCGCCCCATCTTGTAGTGAGCTGCCGTCGCTCGCTGGGGCTCGCGTATGCGCAGTGCGGGAACATCGACCCGCTTGCGAGAGCTGTGCCCATAGATACATGGGATGCAAACACTTTACTTGTGAGATATATTGTACAGGAGTTTGGGCAGGTGTCAAGAAAGACATAGTAAACCTTGAGAGAATTCAAAAGGACTGAAAGGATACCACAGCCCACCTTTTCTATGTAAATTACGGTATGGCGATTTGAGGTACCGTATGTAAGGTTTGAAAATAGCAGTTTTCCAGCTTTTTTGCATTAATTAATCAGGCGGTCTGTAATGCTCCCATTCACTCTACATGGGATGTGGCACTGCACATGCACGCCCAATAACCTCTCCTCTATTCCTCCTTCTTATATTGATAACATTTATAACTGCTTTTTTTTTTCTTTCAGCCTCACCTGCCACAATTGGCCAACTTCCGAGTTACCCACTCTCTTCTTCTGGAACTTGCTGTTCTGTCCTGCACTGCCTCCTCTAGGGGTCAGTGACTTGGTGGAGCATGATCAAGAATGAACTTGGATACTTTATTTGTTACTATAAAAACTACACCAAGGTTAGCGCTCCTGCAAAAATCAAAGTGGGTGGTCCTGAAACACCCATGCCCCCTCCTTTATAAATGGTCCCTGTTCTTTACATGTCCTCTCTAATTGTTGACCAAGTCCCTCTGTGGTGACTGACTACATTCCTTCTGGTTGCTGGCCACACTTCTTATCTCGACAGCAGCAGATATCATGTTCTCATGTAGTTTCAATGAGCAGTTGCTGCAGTCATTGCAGCAGGACTACATAACATTTGCAATGCTGGACATTTAACATCCAGAATTAGGTTACCTCTGGACCATCAAGCTTGGGCACTAGGAAGACCTCTGTTGAGGTCGAGAACCGGGGGGGTTAGGATAAGCCGTGATGTAAATGACAGGAAGATAATGACTAAGTTGCGACCAAACACAGGTTTGGCTAGACCTACCAAGGGGCGCGGAGTCTTACCTACTTGGTGGTCTTCTCCAGTGACCCCTCCAGACGGAATTTTGGTTTCGCTGCACCAAGTGGGCAGGTCGCAGCCCTTTAGATAGGGGAAGCAGACGGCCGGAATCCCGACTGTGGGCTTCCCGAATGTCTAATCCCGGCAAGGAGATTTCGACGCCTGTCATTTAACCCGACACCTGTCATTTTACCTACGCTGGGAGCCTGACACCTGGCTTACTGATCGAAGGTAAGCTGGGCACAAACAGCTGCGGGGGGAGGGTTAGGTTTAGGGTTCCTGATGGGCACTTAGGGTTAGGCACCCCCCTGGATTTAGGATTAGGCTAGGGGAAGGGAGGATTAGTGTTAGGCACCCCCGGTGGGGGGTTAGGGTTAGGCACCCCCCCTGGGGACTTAGGTTTAGGTGGCAGGGAAGGGGGGGTTAGGTTTAGGCACTTAGAGGGGGGATTAGGGTTAAGCACTTGGGGGAGAGGTTAGGGTTAGGCACCCCTAAGGGAGGGTTAGGGGGTAGAATAGGGTAGGAAATACCTTGGGACAATCAGGATTTTCACTGCTGCTGGGATGCTGCTGTTGGGATTTGAACCGTTGGCCAGGCGGCCGGTGGTCAATCATACTGAATCCCTGGAGAGGTACCTGGCAGTGGCAGAAGACCGGATCTATATTAAATGAATAGAGTATAAACTAATACTATAATACTGGAGATTAACTGAATATGGGAACAATGTAGATGAGCTGTATACTTGAATACTGGTGATGAATGGAATACTTGAACACTGGTGATGAACTTGAGAATGCTTGAACACTGGTGATGAAGTAAATACTTTAACACTGGTGTAGAACTTGAGAATGCTGGAACACTGGTGATGAACAGAATACTTGGACACTGGTGATGAACAGAATACTTGAACACTGGTGGTGAACTTGAGAACGCTTGAACACTGGTGATGAACTTGAGAATGCTTGAACACTGGCGATGAATGGAATACTTGCACACTGGTGATGAAGTAAATACTTGAACACTGATGAAGAACCTGAGAATGTACTGGGAATAGCTAGAGGTCCAAGTGCTGGTTTGCACAGAGAAACACAAAGGAAAGGGACACAGATATGTACTGGGAATAGCTAGAGCTTCAGCTGAAAGCTTACTAGCAATTAGCATGAAAGCTGACACCACAGGAACACAGGGTTTTACAAAACACACTGGAGTTCTGTGAGAACTGAAGTAACTCATAGGGATTTAGCATGGAAGCTAATATAAGCAGCACTGGTGGTCAGTGTGAGGGCTGCAACAAGAAACTGTAGGTTCTTCTTGGGAAACACCAGAGAGCACAGTACAGGAACAGCTAAGTTGAACAGCAACTTCCTGTTGCAGGAGTCGGACCTAAATACCCCTAGGAAGCTGGTCATTGTATCATGAGATCAGCTGGGAGACTAGCAGGGCTGCCATTGGAGGTGACTTATCAGGTGAGATGAACCAACATAGCTGCGCCCATGCCTGGCAGTGAATCACTGGCTCCCCATTTCAATTTTGGACTGCGCTGAAGCCCCACCTCTGGAGCCACCACTGATTCTAATCATTATATGGCAGTCATTAAGATGCTTTCTATATTTTATGGCGGTCACTAATATGCACTTTGTATGATATGGTGGTCACAATGATGCTCTCTGTATTGTATGGTGGTTACTATGACACACTCTGTATAGTATGGTGGTCACTACAATGCTCTCTGTATTGTATATTGGTAACTAGGTGTCACAATCTGTTGCAGTACCACTCTCCTGCCAATGGTGCTGCTGTACCCAGTGGTGCCTGTCAGTATGTTCCATCTTGTTTAGTCCCATGGCCTTCCAAAATTCTCGGACGTGAACCCCTTAATGCTAGGGACGCCAGTATAGAGGAGCCTTGACGATTGGCCTGGCGCTTATTCATATATTTGCAAATGTATGTAACTAATACCTCTGAATCGCTATTATCATGTAGGATTTAAGTATTGTTTTTGCTGCAGTGTGCTGGAGGGCAAATCTCTTTTTTTCTGTGTTCTGAGTAAACCCCGCCCTTTACAAGCACCTGTGTTATGCAATTAAGCTGATCTGAGCAACTACCATTTTTTTTGCAAGTTTGGAGAGGCATGAAGGCAGTCAGCATTAGGAGGATGTGCTGATGCTTATAGTGCCATGTGGAGGTTTTTTGGGGTACCTCCAAGGTAAGTTAGCTCTCAGCTTATATATGTACTGTTATCATGCAGTACATCAATTGTAATTATATGACCCAGAGTGGGTGCTACTATTATGTAGCAATAATTATTTTGGGGTGAGCGTTTGGGAGTGGGGCCCCCGGGGGGGTTCTGACTGGGCCTTTCTCATGGCATCACCACTTAATTCTCATAGAATACCTTTATCACTTTTCTATTTGTTTGTATATTATTTATGTCATTTTAATTCTTTCTCATTTCATTAACACTTATTGATTTATACTTACACATCTTTTCTTTATACTTCACTATCACCTTTTTCCCTTTTTCGTGTGATGCCCTGGGGATGGCCCTTGGTTGGAATTTTTTTTGGGGTGCCTTGCATCTCGGACGTGAACCCCTTAATGCTAGGGACGCCAGTATAGAGGAGCCTTGACGATTGGCCTGGCGCTTATTCATATATTTGCAAATGTATGTAACTAATACCTCTGAATCGCTATTATCATGTAGGATTTAAGTATTGTTTTTGCTGCAGTGTGCTGGAGGGCAAATCTCTTTTTTTCTGCCTTCCAAAATTCTGCAAGCCAGTCTGTATTATGGGCTGCACCTTTGACTGCCTGCGAAATACCTAATTCAAAATGCTTCCCTTGCTGAATCATGTCAGGAAGCTCAGTGTCTGTTCACCGTGTCAGAACTTCTGTTCTAGTTCTCCGTGTCGGATCATCAGCGTATTCTGTCTCAACTCGAGTCTGGTCTCCTGTTTCTGATTTGTTACTGTATCTGTTCCTGTATTCAGCTTGCAAGTTCAATTGTGCTCAGTTACATACATGGAAATTTGTGCCTGTTAATTTGCACTAAACTCTGCTGCTTGAGAATCACACCTGCTGCATACTTTAATCAGTTCTCTCTTTATCAGCTCCAGTTTCCAATACTACTTTTGGCATCTGTACTGCTGGTTCTGAGTTCTATTCCCTACACTGCCATTCTGTCTGGTTATCCTGGTACTTCTTAGTAAGACCATATTTAGCTTCTTCAGTTATTACCTGAAATCTTCACCAGTGAGGGATTTTGCCTAGGGGCTGCGATGCTGCAGCCCACCCAGTAAAATTTGCCACCTCAGTGTAGTCAGTGCAGCCCGTGACTGCACTCTCTACACTGTGACTGGCAGTGGCTTCCTATTAGAAGCGCCATCTGCCAGTCAGATACACAACAGGCAGTCTCAGGGGGAGGTGTCTACTCCCCCTGAGACTGCCAGTCTTGGCTGCTATTGCAGAGAGCAACTTCCAGGAGGAAGCCGCTACTCTGTGTTTCAGCCTGCCCTACCTGGCTCCTAGGGGCTGCAGATGATGCAGCCCTTTGGAAGCCGGTGAAAATGCACATGCGCGGCTCCCTGCCGCTAGTGCGCATGCGTCGGTCCCAGTGCCTGTCACATCAATTTTGCAGGCGCAGCTACTCCAACGGTGAGTCCCCCTCGAATGAGTCTTTTTGGCCGTGGCAGCCCCTCTCCTCTAAGAGGATAGGAGCTGCCGCTAATCTTCACTATGGGCTTGATTCAGAGCCGGACGCTATTTGCGGTCGTTCGTTCAGAAAAAAGGGGTGGCTATTCAAATGAACCGTTCGCTCTTTGCGGTCTGTTCACGCCTCTATGTCTGAACGAGCGAACAAAACTTGCGGTAGTTTTTTGGATAACTACGCCTCCTGGACGCTCGCATCCTACGTCATGTCCGCATCCTACGTCATGTCCGCTATTTATTAGATTAATCGAGTACATCGACCAGCGTATGAACTGCTTGCTATTCTTGTGGTTGGTTTTTCCTACCGCAATCTTGCGAGCAGTTCAGACTATAAAATAACCCAGTGACGTGGTCAATGACGCTGCTGTATTAATTATGCACACCCATAAAACGCCCGTTTTGACCTTTAAGCACGCCTGCGTTTGGATCTCCACTCCCCGTTTTCAAGCACCTTCCCCTGTTACCACCCACATACGCCTCCTCCTGTCACTCAAAATAGCAGGCATTCGCTATTTAGCGAACAAACGATTTTCGGCCGCACTGACTGGTTCGCGCATGCGTATTACGATCCGTACGCATGCGCAGTTGGGCAACCATCGCTCGGAACGAACAAGCGGCCACTTACGAGCGGCTCTGAATCAGACCCTATGTGTGTACAGCATTATTTTAGATATATCAAGACTGTATTTCTGTTGCTATGTTCATAGTGCTTCTTTTATTTCTGTACTTTGTTGAATTAACAATTCACCACTGATTGACCTGTGTGATTGCAATCTACTATAGTGTCCCCGACCCTCAACAGTGTTTTCAGTCTGCATCTGCTAAGTGCTTCTGAACCTGTTTACTGTGTCTTCAACCTGGTACAGTCTGTTATTGCGTCAAGGACTCTAAAGCTAAATCATATTGACTGAACAGCCTGTTCAGTTATAAGACTCCTAGGGCCTGATTCAGAGCCACTCGTAAGCGGCAGCTCGTTCGCTCTGAGCGATGTTTGCCCAACTGCGCATGCGTACGGATCGTTATACGCATGCGCAAACCAGTCAGTGCGGCCGAAATTCATGTGCTCGCAAAATAGCGAATGCCTGCTAATTTGAGTGACAGAAAGAGGCGTATGTGGGTGGTAACAGGGGAAGGTGCTTGAAAACGGGGAGTGGAGATCCGATCGCAGGCGTGCTTAAAGGTCAAAATGGGCGTTTTATGGGTGTGCATATTTAAAACAGCAGCGTCATTGACCACGTCACTGGGTTATTTTATAGCCAGAACTGCTCGCAAAATTGTGGTAGCAAAAACCAACCACAAGAATAGCGAGCAGTTCATACCCTGTTCGATGTACTCGATTAATCTAATAAATAGCGGACATGACGTAGGATGCGAGCGGCCAGGGGGCGTAGTTTCCTAAAAAACGACCGCAAGTTTTGTATGCTCGTTCAGACCTAGAGGCGTGAACAGACCGCAAACAGCGAACGGTTCATTTGAATAGCCACCCCTATTTTCTGGACGAGCGAGCGCTAATTGCGTCCGGCTCTGAATCAGGCCCCTAGTTCTAAACAGTATTCTGCTATTTGTTCTAAGACTGTTTAAACCAACATTACAAAGTGCTCTGTTTTTGTCTGCAACACATCCCATGTGCATTTTCAAGTGCATTTGATTCTGCCCTCAGCTCAGCGGTATAACTTAGGAGCTCATTCGGACCCGGTCGATAATTGCGGTTGCTTGCTCCCAGCGTATTTAAATATTGCAAAGTGATGTCAAGGCAGCTGCTCGCTCGGCAAGGCATAAGCACGCCCACTATGTCTTGGCGAGCGATCACTTTGCGTTTATAGACGCCCACCAGCCTGTCTTTAGCCGCCCACTTGCGTACGTCATCTCCAGGAAATATATTCAACTATCGGTACATCAGGTTACATCGGATCTAGCCGCAGCGCTTGCGGTTGACTGTACCCTACCGCAAGCACTGCGAGCATTTCAGTGTATAATTCAAACAGGTGACGTGTACTATCACACTGCCTGTTAATTATGCACGCCCCAGAAACGGTGTGGAAACACTCTGGCATGCCTGTGTTGGCAACTCCACTCCCCCGTTACTGCTGCCCTGCCCCTGTTACCACCCACAAATGGCCTCTCCTGTCACTAATTCCACTGGGCTGTCTTTGCAGGGCGAGCGAGCAAAATCGCTCGTACTAGTTAGCGCATTCGCATTGCAAACTACACACATGCGCACATTAGCGAACATCGTCTGCAATGAGCGGCCGCTTGCTAGCGAGCGGGTCTGAATGAGCTCCTTAGTCTTTCCTAAAGTAATTAATTATTGACCTTTTTTGAACCTGTGCCTCCCACCTGTTATGTCCTGCACTGTACCCTGTGTGTGTGAATAAATCTGATTTGCTTCTCCTCTACATTCAGGATTGATTCTTTTGAGTACACACACAGGGGCATTTCCCCTGGGACTCAGTGGCAAACGCAGGATTTCTAGAGGTGGGTTTCCAAATGCTTTATTTTAAAGCAAGTGTGTCCATTCCATGAAGAGGACATAGGGCCTGATTCAGACCCACTCGCGAGCGGCTGTCCGCTCGCAAGTGGGTCGATGGTGCGCATGCGCGAGACGCGATGAGCGAAGGACTTTTTCTTCGCTCGTTGTGTCTGATCAAAGGGGGCGTGCTGTCGATGTTGATTGACAGCACGCCCCCTTTGGTGGGCGTGCCGGGGGCGTGCCTCCCAGATGGGGGCATTCCCAAGGGAACGCCTACCGTCAGAAGCCGGCCCCACTGACATCACTAGTGATGTCAGTGGGAGTGATTTTGGCTCTGATAGAGCCAAAATCACTCCGGGCCTTGCAGTTGAGAAACTCAACCGCAGGCTTTGGCTCGCAGTGGCGATGGTCGCGATGGTCAAGACCATCGCGACCATCAACCTGCATGCTCGTATATGCTGTGGGTGGTGACCCACAGCTATACGAGCGTCCAGGAGGACGCACCATAATTATGGAGGTGGGCCCTGATTCAGAGCGAGCGCTCTGGTCAGAGCGTCCGGCTCTGAATCAGGGCCATAATTAGCACTTAACCAGCTATTATATACATCATACATACAAAGTATAGTGTATGCAATTGTTACAAGTTGCGGTCACAACTTGTCTCCCTCAAGCAGTTCGCCTTCTCTGGATGCGGTTGTTCCAATTCCCTCGGTTCCTCAGGACATCACATGCTATCCTTAGCACTGTGTGATTGGATGGTTCTCCTATTTGTACACACTGGCCTTTTGCCGCCTCATCGACTATAGCATTCCTGTGGGTTCCTTAGGCTCGGCCTTTGGTCAGCTTTCTGTTCCTCCTCGTGGTGAAGATTCTGGTTTTCCTGTAGTGGCTTCCGTGCTGTCTCCGGCTCTCCAGCTTCTCCTATGGCTTCCTAGTTGCACCTATACCACCATGCTGCCATCGGCTCTTAAAGCCGCAGCACCTACAACCAGCTCTCTACCATCGGCTTTTGCCGCACCATTGGCACCTTAGCTGCACCAGCAGCTTCCGTGCTGTCCCCGGCTCTCCAGCTTCTTCTATGGCTTCCTAGCCGCATCAATACAACCCTGCTGCCATTGGCTCTCAAAGCCGCAGCACCTACAACCAACTCTCTACCATCAGCTTTTGCCGCACCGTCGGCACACAAGCCGCACCATCGGCATATTTGCCGCACCATCGTCTCCCAAAGCTACAGCATCTACTACCAACTGTTTCCCATCAGCTATTGCCACACCATCGGCACACAAGCCGCACCATCGGCACACAAGCCGCACCATCGGCACATTTGCCGCACCATTGGCACATTTGCTGCACCATTGGCTCTCAAAGCTGCAGCATCTACTACCAACTGTCTACCATCGGCTATAGCCACACCATTGGCAGACAAGCCGCACCATCGGCACACAAGCTGCACCATTGGCACATTTGCCGCTGCATCAGCTCTCAAAACTGCAGCACTCATAATCAGTTTTCCACCATCGACTCTTGCCACACCATCGGCACATTTGCCACACCATCGGCACACAAGCCGCACCTCTCTAAACTACACCATTGACTCTTCCTGTTGCAACTCTTTCCTTCATCATAGGATTCCAACCGACACTCCTGTAAGCTGCTACTACTCCGAGCAGTAAGACTAGGTGGCCGCCTAAGTACCGGTGAGCTACTGTCTCTAAGGGAACAACGGGCGGTTGTTAGTGGTGGAAGACCTCGTAGCCTGAGTTCTAGATGGCTTACTAGGAGTGGTCCCTGGAATTCATAACATTATAGTCGGCCAAAAAGAAGTGGAAGAAAGAGCAATATCAGACTGATAGCTACGCATAACATGGAACAGGCGCAGAACACTGCCCAGGTGCTTGCAGCTCAAATTCAGGTTCTCACTTAGAAGGTCCAGGAGCTCTCCATACTTGTCAAAGAGAGCCGTTCTCCTGTTCTTCCAGCTCCTCTCCAAGGATTGGTTGTCTGGGGATCGCCGATAGTTTTTAAACTTCTGCGAAAGTTGTAAACTGTACTTTAGGCTTCATCCAGTCTCTTCAGGGACACACTTGCAACAAGTGGGACTGGTAATCTCTCTGCTTCAGGGATATCCACAAACTTGGGCCTTCGGGTTGCCCTCAACCCATGCTGCATTACAGACCGTTGATGCCTTCTTCACGGCCGTAGGCCTGTTATATGATGACCCGGATTGAACTACATTCCCTCAAACAGGGTCAGAAGGCAGCAGAAGATTACTCCTCAGAATTCCACAGATGGGCAACCGACTCGGGTTGGAATGATCCGGCTCTACGCAGCCAATACCGTCTCGGTCTCTCTGAGGCCATCAAGGACATTCTCATACAGCATTCTCCTTCTAAGTTCTTGGATGATCTCATGCAGCAGGCCATTTGGATTGACCGGTGTCTATGGGAACAAAGACGAGAACAGAACCTTCCCACTAGGTTGCCTTGTTCTCTCAGTTGGGTTCCGCCTTCGGACATAGAAGAGCCAATGCAGATTGGTGCATCTTGCTTATCACCTGAAGAGAGACACAGAAGGCGGTCTCTAGGCCTCTGTATGTATTGCGGAGACAAGGGGCATACCATGAATAATTGTCCACTTAAGCCAGTAAAAGGCAAGGCCTAGGTGTTCAGGAGGAATTGCACTTAGGCCTGGCTCCCATTTTCTCCAAAAACTCAGTGCCAGTTCCAGCAGCTATCCAACTTGCCAACTCCACTCTGATTACTTAGTGGGGTGGCTGGCAACTTTATGGATTTCCATTTTTTCCTCACACTGGGTGTACCAGCTATCCCTTTGGATCAGAAAATCCCAATCTGTGGACTGGATGGAGGATTGATTTTGTCAGGTCATGTTAAGTTTAAAACTCCTCCTCTCCGTTTGTCAGTCAGAATTTTTCATTCAGAGACCATGTCTTTCTATCTCCTCCATTGTCCCTTGGCCCCTGTCGTTCTCGGTCTCCCCTGGCTCAGGGATCATAACCCCATAGTGGATTGGTCTTCTGGGGAAATCATAAAATGGAGCCATGCCTGTGAGACTCGATGCTCGGACAGTTCATCCTGCAGTTGCTGAGGTTCCTCCGACCATCCCACTCTAGTACCGAGATTTCGCCAATATTTTTCCAAGCAGCTGGCAGATGTTCTTCCTCCGCACCGAGCTTACGACTGTGCCATCAATTTAATGCCGGTGCCAAATTACCCTAAGGCCGGTTGTATTCCCTTTGCGTTCCAGAGGACATGGCGATGAAAGATTACATCAAAGACGTATTGGCGAAGGGATTTATAAGTCACCAGTGGGGGCTGGGTTTTTTTTCGTGGAGAAAAAGGACGGGTCTCTTTGTTCATGTATCGATTACAGAGGTCTGAATAACATTACCATCAAAAACTCCTTACCGCTTCCTCTCATCTCGGTACTTTTTGATCAGCTGCGCCAGGCCAGTATCTTCTCAAAAATAGACCTTAGAGGAGCATACAACTTGAATAGAATAAGGAGTGGGGACGAATACAAAATGGCCTTCAGTGCTCACACCGCACATTATGAGTATTTGGTAATGCCGTTCAGTCTATCCAACGCCCCGACGGTCTTCCAAGATCTCATTAATGACAACCTTAGAGAATTCCTGGGAAAATTTGTGGTTGTTTATTTGGATGACATTCTTATCTTTTCTCAATCACTGGACCAACACCATCAGCATGTACGCCTAGTTCTTGCAGCCCCACACACACCGAGACCCTGATTCAGAGCCGGACGCTCTGACAGAGCGCTCGCTCTGAATCAGTGCCGTACTTCTTAATTTTTAGAGCGGCCTCCTGGCCGCTCGTATAGCTGTGGGTCAAGGCCATCGCGACCATCGGGCTAGCGGCAAGACCCTTGTGGTAGGCTCTCGTTGCCGCAAGCCCTGGAGCCGAGAGCTGAGAGCATTCCCACTGACATCACTTGTGATGTCAGTAGGGCCGGCCCCAGATGGTAGGCGTTCCCATGGGAACGCCTCTGTCTGGGCAGCCATGCCCCCGGCACACCCACCAAAGGGGGCGTGCTGTCACTCACCATTGACAGCACGCCCCCTTTGGTACGAGACCCAGAGCGACGGCTTGCCCGTCGCTATCCGGGTCTCGCGCATGCGCTCGATGGAGCCAGCTCCGTCGTGCGCATACGCACTGGGCCAACATCAACCTGCTTGTGAGCGCTCAGCGCTCGCGAGCGGGTCTGAATCAGGCCCTGAGTCCTCACACACACAATAATCCTCTCATTGCCCACCTTACAGCACTCTTTGACTAGCTTATAGGGATGGCCATCGGTAATACCATCGATGGTAACACAAACCATTGATGGTTACTATTCAGTCTGGTACTATTGATGGTCTTGCCATCGTTGTTATTGCAGCTGGCTCTGCTTCTTACTGAAAACCGGGGGCAGGACAGAACTGTGAATGACAGCTCAGCCTGTAAAAGAGGCATCCAATCAACATCGGGCATACAGCTACCATCTATGGCAGGACACCATTTAGTTCTCTGTCATCGATGGTAAAAGTATTCAACATCAACCATAAACCATTGATTATTTGGAATCAACGTTGGTTGATGGCCATCCCTGCTCCCTTACTGACCTCTCCCAGCACTGACACACCCCACAGCTTACACTTTCCCTCTTCACATAATCCACATATTCCCCCTTCACTGTCCACCTCAAAGCACATATTGCCCCTTCACATCACATTCTGCCCCATTCATTGCCCACCTCACCTCTTAAATGCAACATGGGAGAAAAACCATTTCACATCACTTTCACATACTGCCCCCCTCACAGCACCACACTGCCTCCCTCACAGCAGCACATACTGCTTCCCTCACAGCACCACATACTGCCTCCCTCACAGCACCACATACTGCCTCCCTCACAGCACCACATACTGCTTCCCTCACAGCACCACATACTGCCTCCCTCACAGCACCACATACTGCTTCCCTGACAGCACCACACTGCCTCCCTCACAGCACCACATACTGCCTCCCTCAAGGCACCACATACTGCTTTCCTCAAGGCACCACATACTGCCTCCCTCACAGCACCACATACTGCCTCCCTCACAGCACCACATACTGCTTCCCTCACAGCACCACACTGCCTCCCTCACAGCACCACATACTGCCTTCCTCACAGCACCACATACTGCTTCCCTCAAGGCACCACATACTGCCTCCCTCACAGCACCACATACTGCCCCCCCTCTCAGCACCACATACTGCCCCCCTCACAGCACCACATACTGCCCCCCTCACAGCACCACATACTGCCCCCCTCACAGCACCACATACTGCCTCCCTCACAGCACCACATACTGCCTCCCTCACAGCACCACATACTGCCTCCCTCACAGCACCACATACTGCCTCCCTCACAGCACCACATACTGCCTCCCTCACAGCACCACATACTGCCCCCCTCACAGCACCACACTGCCTCCCTCACAGCACATAAGGGGTGGGATGCACCAAAGCAAGAAATGTGGTCAAACCGCATTTCTCATATGCACTAAGCCCAGGAATGTGATATTTTCTGGGGCTTTGATGTGGTGGGCATCCAATTAAAGCCTATGAACTTCTATTCACGATGGTCCCCCAATCGGATCCCTCCCAGAATGTGCAGAAGAACGCCAGAGGGACTTCTGGGTCATAGACCCGGAAGTCCCCCATTTGAAAAGGACAACTTTTACAGAGAGAGCTGTCCGTTGCCATTTCCGCCATGCATACCGATGTAATTAACACCAGCATGCATGCGAAGAGTCGTGGGATGCATCGCATCCTGAATGCGATACGTCATGCATCCCACCCACTGTCCCCCTTGCAGCACCAGACACTGTCCCCCTCAAAGCACATAATGTTCTCCTCACAACACCACCTACTGTTCCCCTTACAGCACATAATGGTCCTCATTCAGATCCGGTCGTTAGATGCAAGCGGTCGCTCTGAATGAGGGCGCCCACTTGCATCTTGAAGTGCGGCCTCCTGGTCGCTAGCTAAACTGTGGGTTACCACCCACAGCTTAGCGACCGACCAGGGTGATGGTCGCGATGGTCAAGACCATCGCGACCATCGGGGCTTGTGACGAGACCCTAAGGTTGGGTCTCGGTAAGGGCAAGCCCCAGGGAGCTCCCTGCTCTGATCGAGCAGGAAGCTCCCCACTGACATCACTGCTGATGTCAGTGGGGCCGCCCCCAAACGGCAAGCGTTCCGTCGGGAACACCTCCCGTTTGGCCGGCCACCCCCCCTGCCCGCCTCCCAAACAGGGCGAGCTGTCATTCAACATCGACAGTTCGCCCCCTTTGGTGCGAGACCCATAGCGACTGACCGCCCGTCGCTAACCGGGTCTCGCGCATTCGCATATCAGAGCCGGTTCCGTCGTGCGCATGCCCAGTGGGTCAACATCGACCCGGTTGTGAGCGCTCAGTGCTTGCGACCGGGTCTGAATGAGACCCAATGTCCCCCTCACAGCACATAATGTCCCCCTTATAATAATGCATACTTCCCTGTTCACTGCCCATCTTGCAGTACATAATGTCCCCCTTGCAGCACCACATACTGTCACCCTCACCGCACATATTGTCTCCCTTGTAGCACCACATACTGTCACCCTCACCGCACATATTGTCTCCCTTGTAGCACCACATACTGTCACCCTCACCGCACATATTGTCTCCCTTGTAGCACCACATACTGTCACCCTCACAGCACATATTGTCTCCCTTGTAGCACCACATACTGTCACCCTCACAGCACATAATGTCCCCCTCACATCACATACATCCCCTTTACTGCCCATCTTGTAGCACACCCTCCCCTCCAGCAGACGTACCTGCTTGCCTTGCTTTGGGTCTTGTCTTCCGGTTGGTGACAGCGGAGGGGCGTTTCTGGTACAGGGAGATGGAGGGGCGCTTCCAGAACGCTACAACTTATTGGAAAAAAAAGCACCAGAAAAGACAGTGGTGGCCACATGTCTCCGTGCCCTCCCCCGGATCCGCCTATGATGACAGTGGCTTTAGCAACCTGCTGGTTAGTAAAGGTACTCCAGAGACCTGATTCTGTAAGGATCGTAATTGCAAAGCTACACTCAGGCAGCTTTGAAATTGCGATCCTTGCTTATATGGTAATGCACAGGAGGCATCGCGCCCCCATGTCATTACTTAACCGAGCTGCGTTGTTCAACGCAGCATTGGTTAATCTGCGTACCATTGGCCGGCTGTTGTGACCCATAGGGTCCCGCAGCCAGCAGCCGCAGTTTACAGGAAGAGGCCAGGAAATCACTGACAGTCTGCTACCGGATTGCAAGTGGTCTCGGACTCGCAGGCCCCTTCTGCACATGCGCAGAACTGGTCTGGCACCTGCACAGATTCCCAAACATCAGGAATCTACGTTCAGCAGTAACGTGCACTGCTTAATCAGGCCCTGAGTTACTACTGAAAAAAAATAAAGATCCACTGAACAGAACTATATTGTCCCATCTTACATCACCTGATCACAGGGCTGTAGGGAGGGTGGTGTGGCCGGTGCCTCCGCACAGGGCGGAATCCTGCAAGGTCACCAGCCGCTACCTGCCCGGCTCCGGTGGTCTGCAGGAAGAGACCTCCTGGAGTGCAACGAGGCTCTCTAAAGGAATTCCCGCTCTCCACCCATCGGGCGGGTGAAAAGATGTGCGCTTACGGGGAGGAGGGGGCGAGGGGGAGCGAGAGGCGCGGCAGTGCAGCACAGAGCGCACTGCCGTCCTGCTACAGCACTGCCTGATCAGACACTAATGGGCCTTTACCATGCTGCAAACTATGCTCGCCTTTAACGATTCTTCCACGCTCAGGAATGCACCTAGTCATTCTGCTGCCTGAGGGGACAATTTAATTGCTGCCTTTTCAAGCTTTCCATAAACATATGAATGAGTATCTGACCTAAAAACTTATTGATTTAAATCTTTTAATCAAGCCTAGGGCTTTATGGTCCACAGTTCAACAAAAGAGTATACACTTGGGTTTTACAATATGGACAAAAGTAAATACTATGTCTAAAAGGTGCGACTGCCCATCATAAATGTAACCTTGTATAGTAGTGGATTGAATAGGAGAGTATAGGGCAGTAACCTAATGTCCAGATTGGTAAGGGACCAAGAATTTCCCTATTCTAATACCCCTTCATGATATTCCGTTTGTGTTCACCAAACCTAACATGCAAATTCCTAATAGTACGTATAGTGCATAAATTAACCATTGCCATCTCCTTTGCAGCATGAGACGCAGTATTTAAGGCAGGTCAGACTTTACTCAGAAGCGGCATGGCTGCTCGATCTGCGTCAATGTTACCAATGTTTATGCTGTTGTGCATCGTCAGACGAATATGAAAAGGCAGCAGTGGACGTCCCTACACTTTGGAAGATATTAGCATATTATCGCTAATGCAGTCTGTAAGAAATTGCAGTTGCGATTGCCTTAGCGTAAATCTCAGAACCAGGTCCACAGTCTGCCATCGTTCTCTTTTAAGGACATATTGTATCAATAGTATTGTGTTGTTTTTATTTGTTGCACCATATTGTGCATACAATGGACAAAAGACTATCATCACTGACCCTGCAAGTTCCAAACTAAACAGCCTCAACCATTGGTTCGCTGAGCGACCGGAAGTAAACAACAACAGCTGCCTAGATTCATTCCAATGCATAATTTGCACTTAGTAATTAGATGACTTGAAAGTTGATTGACATGTTTTTGGACCTGTTGTGTTAACCATATTTTAATTGCTGTATAGCATGGACCATTGTAAACTATTTGTTTAGCAATCAGGTTCTCAAACTCGGTCCTCAGGACCCCAAACGGTGCATGTTTTCCAGGTTCCCTCACATAATCACAAGTGGAATAATTAGCTCCACCTGGGTCGCATCCGGGATTTGTTCACAGGTCCATCCCAGGTGCTACCCATATGAGACCCCTTTCAGACTGGCGGCCTGACCCGGCACTAATGCCGGGTCAATGATATCACCATCATCATATGCTGAGCCGGCGCTTGGAGACGAGATCATCTCTAAGCGCCGGCTCTTCCTATGACACCCGGGTCACATAGACCTGGGTTACCTGTTCACTCTACGCCGTGACCTGAGTTAAACATGTGTTCAACCCCTCTTGTGACCAGGGTTGAAATACGGGGTTGCTCGACCCGGCTTACTTCAACCTGGCCCATTCACACTGCACAGTAACCCAGGTTATTGCTTGTAGTGTGAAAGGGGTATGAGTAATGAATACACTTGTGCACCTGCTATGTTTAGCATAAAACAAGCTCAACCTGTTGGAGGTTAGAGCATTCTCAAAGCTTATGCAGATATTAGCTGTTCTGCTTTCCAATTAGCATAATCAAAATGTAGGAATAAAATGTACTTTATTTATTTATTTATTTTGTTTGATTTTAGCAGTTTTTTATTTTTTGTTTAAATCTGTTTATTAGGATTTATAATAGATTGAATTACATACATTGTAAATATTTTGTATAACATAGCCTATACAAATATTAATAGACTCAAACGATTATACCCAGTCCAACAGATATCATTATCATTACAACAGAAAAAGTAGAGTTAGAGTCTAAATAGAGTCGGCATAGGTGAATTGTTTGTATATAACTATTATACAAAATCCAAGCTTATGGTAAGTATTGTTAATATTATATAAGATATCTTGTAAAATATATCTACATAGTGAATGTAACCACATATGGACAAACAGACATACTAGAAAGACACAATAGGAGAGGTGGGGAAGGAGAGGTAGAAATATAACAATCTCAGATTACAGCTCATTAAATGCTGGGTTTCTAAGTATATTTTTCACATAGTCTTGTAGATCGACTTTAATTATTCTCTCTCTCTCTCTCTCTCTCTCTCTTTTTTCTCTCTCTCTCTCTCTCTCTCTTTTTCTTTCTTCTACACAGTCTGTCTAAATGAATTTCCAAACACACATGTGCAGACCTGATCCGTCCAGCAGTTGGAATCATGACCACAATAGCAGTAGTATACAGCCATGGACAAAAGTGTTGAGATTGACACAAGTATTGGTTTTCACAGTTTGCTGCTTCAGTGTTTTTAGCCATTTTTGTCAGATGTTCCTATGGTATACTGAAGTAAAATTACAAGCATTTCATAAGTTCAAAGGCTTTTATTGACAATTACATTACGTTTATGCAGAGTCAATATTTGCAGTGTTGACCCTTCTTTTTCAAGACCACTGCAATTCATCTTGGCATGCTGTCAATCAACTTCTGGGCCACATACTGACTGATGGCCGCCCATTCTTGCCTAATCAATGCTTGGAGTTTGTCAGAATTTGTGGGTTTTTGTTTGTCCACCCACCTTTTGAGGATTGACCACAATTTCTCAATGGGATTAAGGTCTGGGAAGTTTCCTGGCCATGGACCCAAAATTTCAATGTTTTGTTCCCCGAGCCACTTAGTTATCACTTTTGCCTTATGGCAAGGTGCTCCATCATGCTGGAAAAGGCATTGTTCATCACCAAACTGTTCTTGGATGGTTGAGAGAAGTTGCTTGTATATTACTGAGTATAGATATCTAATTATATATATATATTATACATATAGTGTGTATATATACATATATATATATATATAAATATCTATATATATATATATATAGATAGATATATAGATAGATAGATATGTACAGATAGATATGTATATTATATATATATAATGTGTATACTGTATATATATATTAATCCCTATTGCCATAGCGTAGCCACGCTCCCGACATTTGTAGCCACACCCAGTCTAGGGGGGGTGGGGGCCCAGGAAGTTGCTGAACCGGGGCCCAAGATTTCTCTTGGCACACGGGTGGCAGTTGGAAGTGGCAGTTGGAAGCTGCATACGCTGGGACCCTGAGTGTCTTTTTCCTGAGGTTACCAGCAGGGCAGAATTCAATTGATTACGTGGTCCGGATCTCCCGTCTAAAGTGACAGGAGATCGTGGGCCGCTATTCAATTGATGCCGTTTTTTTGCGCTGATCGTGCCCATAGAGGTCAGGTTTAGCAGCGTAAAGTAGCCAAACCCGACCAAAGTGCTGGGCGCGACCGCGAAAAGTGCTGTTTGGGCGCCCAAACAGGTCACTTTTCGCACATTTCAGCTCTCATCCCCCTGGGGCTGCGAGCTGAAATGTAGCGCTGGCAGCTGATCGCACCCGACAGGAGCAAGAATTGAATAGCTCTGTCTGGTGTGATAGGGGCTGGAATCATTTGAATTCCGCCAACTGTGTCTGGCATGTCGCTCCTGTGATGCCCAGTTCCAGTGGAGGTGTGAGAGTGGGAGTTGAGGTGGAGCCAGTGAGATTGACAGGTTTTGGGCAGAGATATCTGGCTGTTGGAAGATACATTGGGCCCTATCAACGCTGATGAGCAGTCAGAAAGAAGGGGACGGCCTCCGACTCTGAGACGCACCTCGGGTACAGTGCCCAGACTCAGTAACTTTAAATTAAACTTCTCCATTTATAAACCTTTAGCTACAACAACAACAACTGTTTAACTAAGATGCTCACTGGAAAAGCCTAACATTACACTGACGTGCAATAGCAGTTTCTTCTAACGTGATTCTAGCTTACACTGGCTATATTTACAATCGTCAGTCAAACATTATCCTGTGTATATTACAAGAGAAAGCAAATAAATAGTGTACACCACCCAGCTCATTATCTAGGTCAAATGTAAAGACATTTTGGTTAAACCAAGGTTACTTATATACTTATATTGCAGTATAACATTAAAATATTGGTAAAGGTAAATTGTTGTATCGTGCAAGTTATTTATTGTAACGTGTTGTGAAGAGAACCAACAGTTAATTTAGCGCTAAAGGTATTTTGTAACCTAAGAGTAATTTGTTGACATTGAATTGTATAAATGTATTGATATGTGCATTGTACTAAAGGTTGAGTCTCCCATATCCAAAATGTTTGGGACCAGGGGAAATTTCGATATCGGATTTTTCCGTATTTTGGAATATTTGCATACCATAATGAGATATCTTTGGAATGAGACCCAAATCTAAACAAAGAAGGCATTTATGTTTCATATACACCTTATACACAGAGCCGGCCCTAGGCATAGGCATTCTAAGCAAATGCCTAGGGGGCGACTGGAATGCCTAGGGGCATTCCAGGGCTCTGTCGATGCCCCCCACCCCTCCGCTACGCCTTCCTGCCAGAGATCGAATCTCTATAGTGATCCGATCACCAGCGCACCTGCCTGACAGTCACACCCACCGGCGCCGCAGAGAGGTACTGGGCAGCTGAGCGACGGCTCAGCTGTCCTATGGCTTGTGCAGCCTGCGGCTCAGTGACTGGCAGGCTGAAGCAAGAAGGGGGCCGGAGGAAGGAAGCCGTTTGTCCTCTGAAGAGAGGAACGTGGCCATGCAGTCTGCCGGCTAGAAAAAGTAAGTGAGGCAGCTTTTACTAATTAATTTTGAAGGCACTGGGACCTATGTGTGTGTGTGCATATATATATATATATATATATATATATATATACACAAATAGTCCGGCACTCTAGTAAATCCACCATCAAAACGATGCTCAGGTGCCTCCTAATGGAGGAAAATATGTTGTATAATAAAGTGGCACTCTGAGACTTGAAAGCAGGTAACGAATGTTGTTTATTCCATAAGCTGGAAAAGCGGTCGCTTTTCCAGCTTATGGAATAAACAACATTCGTTACCTGCTTTCAAGTCTCAGAGTGCCACTTCATTATACAACATATATATATATATATATATATATATATATATATATATATTTATAGAATGCGTATGTATGTGTACAATATATTTGTGTGTACATGTATATGTGTATATATACATATATATATATATATATATATATATGTGTAAATATATATGTGTATATATACATTATATATATGTACAGTATATACACACTATATATACATATCTATATATCTATCTATATATATATATATATACATATATATATATATGTGTGGGATCAGTATGATATGCCGGCGGCTAAATAGACGGAAGCTCGATCACTGAAGATCCCAACAGAGGAGATAAGTACCCTCCCCCTCTCCCCCCCTAACCCTCCCTTAGTGGTACCTAACACTGACCTCCCCTTTCCTGCACCCTAAACCAACCTAACCCTCCCAGGGTGTGCCTAACCCTAAACTCCCCCCCAGTGGTGCCTAACCCTAACCCCCCTCCCCGTAGCCTAACCCTAATACACTACGGGGGGTGCCTATCCCTAATCACTCCCCCCCTGGGAGTTCCTAAATCTAACCCCCACATTCTGGGTAAACTTAACATACTTACCCAAGTATGGACGTTAGGGATTCTTGCATCAGTATATGGACAGCTGGCAACCCATCCACCAGCAATATAACTACATCCGCATATAAACACTTAGATTGCTGGTGGGATTATCTGCTAGGGGGCACCAGTCAAAATTTTGCCTAGGGCACCAAATTACCTAGGGACGACTCTGCTTATACACACAGCCTGCAGGTCATTTTATACAATATTTTTTAATAATTTTATGGCTTAAACAAAGTTTGTGTACAGTGAACCATCAGAAAGCAAAGGTGTCACTATCTCAGTCATGCTAAAAATTATTCTGTATTTTGGAATATTCCGTATTTTGGAATATTTGGATATGGGAGACTGTACATGGAACAATATAAAGGAAATGGAATGATATTTAAGGTAGAATGTAATTAAGGAAGCTTTGATGATATGGGGGAGAGAGAATGATTTGAGATGGATTTATATAATAATGATATTAAAAGGACATGGAATGATAATATGAAGGCTATATAATGTCACTCATACCGTGTTTATAATGCTCTGCCCATTGTAACCTAGGTAGTGTCCCCAAGATGGCTGCCTTGTATGGTACTCATGGTTAGAATCTGGGGCACTGAAATGGGGGGGAGCGGGTATTAATTGCCCAGACCCAGGCTTGATGGAGTGGCCCAGCAGGGACCTGGGTCTGCCCCCAGTCCCTCCTAACCTTACTTGTCAGCTGTAGCAGCCTGTAGGTGGGATGCACCAAAGTCAGAAATGTGGTCAAACCCCCAAAAATGCAGTTTTCAGGGGTTTGACCACATTTCTCATATGCACCAAGCCCCAGCATGCAATACTAAGCCTATGGGAAGTGCAGCAGTGCCCAAAGCTGTCCTCAGCGCTGTACAGATTGCAGGGTACTTGTCAGGGGCGTCTAAAGGACACATTGGACAGCACTGCAGCAGCGATACTGGCTGTGGGGTGCTGTTTCAGGCAACCTGCTAACCAGATGCAGGGGCCATAGGGCAGTGACGGTGCTGCCCACACAGCTCTGCGCTCTGTGTGACTGTACCACTTACACACCCCTAGTTATGGGCCGGGGGAAGGGCACTGTGCTGTGCAACAAGGCTGCAGAAAAACATTACTGCAAGGAGGGTGAGTAGCCTTATATCTGTACAGAGAACCTTTGCACCAGTAGTACCCTTGCATAGGACAAAGGGGGAGCACCGCTTACCATAGTAAATATGTCAGTGTGAGGCCATGGGGTCCTTCTAAAGAGGTCAAGTGGAGAAGTTGCCCAAGGCAACTAGTCAGCTGCTAGCTTTTGTTTATCAAGTACCTTCTATAAAATGATAGCTGGAAGCTGTGGGCAACTTCATCACCTGTCTTTAGAAGGTTTGATACAGCTCCAATGTATTATCTTTATATCCGTCCACTTTATCTCTCTGCATTTTATTTTTCTCAATTGAAATTAGTGATATGTGATTACTTGATAATATTTTTTGTTGGCTGTTGAAGAATATTTTGTTTGTCCTGTAGCAACTTACTGTTCATATAAAATATCTGTCTGCGATATTCATCTTATTAAGGACAAACTACTGTATCTACTTTTATTGGACCCCTTCCAAATTATATATCATCAAAGGGTTATCACACACTGGCTGCCTCTGGTTACAATATGATGCTTATGATCTGTAACCATATGTTATTCCTATGATTTGATGTGACCCATGCGGTGTTGCTATAACAATATAACACAATGCTGCATCATATTTATTATTTATTTATTAACAGTTTCTTATATAGCGCAGCAAATTCCATTGCGCTTTACAATTTGAATCAACATTAACATTATACTGGGTTGTAAAAGACATACATACATACATAAAAGACATACATAAGGGTAAGAGGGCCCTGCTCGCAAGCTTACAATCTATAGATGTGAAATAATGACCTATTATTGAAAAACTTATTTTGCAACAAATATACCATTTCATCTACTACTCGTATAGAACTTCATGCTCTAAGGGCCTGATTCAGGCTGGTACGCAAGCAGCCAGCCGATGTTTGCAATCTGTGCATGCATATAAGATACAGTGCGCATGCGCGAACCGGCCACAGCAATCGCAGTGAGCACGCAGAGTCTTCACACAGTGACGGGGGGGGGAGTGTACAGAGAAACGCAGGCGTGTGCCTGGGTGTTTAAATGCTATTACAGGGGCGTGCATTATTAAGCCCCTGCGATAGCATACGCTGGCAGGAGTCTAGATGGCGTCAGGAAGTTTAGCACTTTCTGCGGTAGGGTCAGGTCAACCACAACTGTGTGGATGGTTCCGATGTTACTCGATGGTACCGATGTTTTTGCTGACTTGTGGGTGCATGTCATGGGAAGTGGGCAGGCTTTATACAGTGATGGGCATCTTGGTATAGTACTGCGGTAGTGTGGCATTGCATTCATTAGCATGTTTTCGCAGCGAGCCAGGTTGTGTGCGAACACAGCCTTGCAAACCAACCTGAATCAGAACCTAAGATTGCAGTTTATGTTACACAACACATCTACACTATCAACCCGGCACCCATCAACCAGGGGTGCCGGGGATAGCCCCGGGCTATTAGCCTAGGCCTGGGATGCCCTTGAGAGGGGGACCCCTTTATTGGGGGGTTCCCACCTTCCCAGGGATCCCCTGCCTGGGCTGACTAGCGGTCAGAGGTAATGCTTTGGCCGGGGAAACCGGTGAAAGGTTCTATTTAATAAATGCTGCAATGGTAAAGTGCTAATAATACGTGGTAGTAGTAAAATTGAAGTAGTAATGTCTATAGAAAAAATGCAGCTATGGAGAAGTGCTGAGAACATTTAAAAGCAGCAATGAATGGTAGCAATGTCTACTTAATAAATGTAGCTATGGCGAAGTGCCGAGAACACCTAATTGCAATAAGGTACAGATTGTAATGTCCTCAGAATAACAGCAGCTATGGTGAAATGCAGAGAACACCTAATTGCAATAAAGTACAGATTGTAATGTCCTCAGAATAACAGCAGCTATGGTGAAATGCCGAGAACACCTAATTGCAATAAAGTACAGATTGTAATGTCCTCAGAATAACAGCAGCTATGGTGAAGTGCTGAGAACACCAAATGCAATAATGTACAGCAGGGATCTTCAACCTTGGCCCTCCAGCTGCTGTGGAACTACACATCCCAGCATGCACTGCCACCTTTTTGATATAACAGCATGCTAAAACTATGGCAGTGCATGCTGGGATGTGTAGTACCACAGCAGCTGGAGGGCCAAGGTTAAAGACCCCTGATGTACAGGTTATAATGTCCAGAATAAATGCAGCAATGGGGACATGCTGAGAACATCTAACAGCAGCAATGAATATTAGTAATTTCTACTTAATAAATGCTGCAATTGTGAAGTGCTAAAAACTGCAAATAATAGCAAAATAACAGGTAGTAGGGCCATAGAACAAATGCAGCAGTAGTGAAGTCCTAAGAAGTTGAACAGGCATTTATATCCATTGAACAAATGCAGCTATTTTGAAGTGCGAAGAACACATAAAAGCAGCTATGAAGAATGGTAGTACTGTCTACTTAATAAATGCTGCAATAGTGAAGTGCTGAAATCACCTGGTAGTAGTAAAATACAGGTAGTAATGTCCTTAGAACAACTGCAGCTATGATGAACTGCTAAGAACACCTAAAAGCATCAATGACTGGAATAATGTCTACTTAATAAATACAACTTCAGTGCTAAGAACACCTAATTGCATTAATGTACAGGTTATAAAGTCCACAGAATTAATGCAGCTATGGTGAAGTGCTGAGAACACTTAAAAGCAGCATTGAATTGTAGTAATGTCTACTTAATAATTGCAGCAATGATGAAGTGAAGAAAACTGCAAATGATAGCAAAAAACAGGTAGTAGGGCCATAGAACAAATCTAGCGATAGTGAAGTACTAAGAAGTTGAACAACTGGTTTTAGCAAAATACAGGAAGAAAGGTCTGTTGAACAAATGCAGCTATGGTGAAGTGCTGATAACACATAAAAGCAGCAAAGAATTGTAGCAATGTCTATTTAATAAACACAGTTATGGTGAAAGACTGAGAAAACCTAATTGCAGTAATGTACAGGTTGTAATGTCCACAGAAGAAATGCAGCTAAGGTGAATTTCTGAGAACATCTAAAAGCAGCAATGAATGGTAGTAATGTCCACGTGATAAGTGCTGCAATGGTAAAGTGCTGAGAACACCTGGTAGTAGTACAATTCAAGTAGTAATGTCCAAAGAAAAAATACAGCTATGGTGAAATGCTGAAAACACCTAAAAGAAGTAATGAATAGTAGTAATGTCTACTTAATAACTTCAGC
Source organism: Taudactylus pleione (assembly GCA_031769625.1). Lineage (NCBI taxonomy): Eukaryota > Metazoa > Chordata > Amphibia > Anura > Myobatrachidae > Taudactylus > Taudactylus pleione. The sequence goes on from JAUIMM010000129.1 coordinate 2,315,738, forward strand.
TATGTTGAAGTGCTGAGAAAACCAAATTGCAGTAATGAACAAGTTGTAATATCCACATAATAAATGCAGCTATGGTGAAGTGCTGAGAACATATAAAAGCAGCAATGATTGGTAGTAAAGGCTATTTAATAATGCTGTAATAGTGAAGTGCTAAGAACACCTGGTAGTAAAATACAGGTAGTAATGTCCATAGAACAAATGTAGCTCTGGTGAAATGCTGAGAACACCAAATTGCAGTAATGTAGAGGCTATATGTAAAAAAAAATAAAAACAGCTTTGGCTGAAGTTCAAAAGCAGGTATGAATGTTAGTAATGTTAGTAAAATCTTCTTAATAAATGCTGCAATGATAAAGAGCTGAAAATTGCAAATAATAGCAAAAAACCGGTAGTATGGTCATAGAACAAATGCAGCAATAGTGAAGTGCTGAGAAGTTTAACACCTTGTTGTAGCAAAATACAGGTAGTAATGTCTATTGAACAAATGCAGCTATGGTGAAGTGCTCAGAGTACCTAAATGCAAAAATGAAGGATAGTAATCACTACTTTATAAATACAGATATTTTGAAATACTAAGAACACCTAATTGCAATAATGTACAGATTACCAGATCAAAAGAATAAGTGCAGTTATGGTGAAGTGTTGAAAACACCTAAAAGCAGCAATAAATGGTGGATTGTCTACTTAAGAGATACAGCTATGGTGAAGTGCTATGAACACCTATTTTCAGTACTGTACAAGTTGTAATGTCTAAGGAATAAATGCAGCTATGGTCAAATTCTGAGATCTAGCAATGAATGGTAGTACTGTCTACTTAATAAATACAGCTACTGTATGGTGAAATGCTCAGTACACCTTATAGCATTATTGTACAGGTTGTAATGTCCACAGAATAAATTCAGCTATGGCGCAGTGCTGAGAACACCTAAAAGAAGCAATGACTGATAGTAATGTCTGCTTAATATATACAGCTATGGTGAAGTGCTCAGAACATCTAACTGCGTTAATGTATAGGTTGTAAACTCCAAAGAATAAATGCAGCTATGGTAACATGCTGAGAACACATAAAAACAGCAATGAATGGTAATAATATCTACTTAACAAATGCTGCAATATTAAAGTGCTGAGAACACCTGTAGTAGTAAAATTCAAAAAGTAATGTCCATATTAAAATTACAGCTATGGTGAAGTGCTGAGAACAGCTAAAATAAGCAATGAATAGTAGTAAGTTCTACTTAATAAATGCAGCTATGGTGACATGCTGAGAAAACCTAATTGCAGTAGTGTACAGGTTGTAATGTCCACAGAATAAATGCAGCTATGGTGAAGTGTTGAGAACATCTAAAAGTAGCAATGAATGGCAGTAATGTCTACTTAATAAATACAGCTATGGTGAAGTGCTGAGAACATCTACTTGCATTAATGTACAGGTTGTAAACTCCAAAGAATAAATGCAGCTATGGTGACGTGCTGAGAACACCTAAAAGCAGCAATGAATGGTAATAATATCTACTTAATAAATGCTTCAATTTTGAAGTGCTGAAAACTGCAAATAGCAAAAACAGGTATTAATTTCCATTGAACAAATGCAGCTATGGTGAAGTGCTGAGAACACCAAAAAGCAGCAATGACTGCTAGCAATGTCTACTTAATAAATAAAGCTATGGTGAAGTGCTAAGAACACCTAATTGCAATAATGTACATGTTGTAATGCGCAGAATAAATCCAGCAATGGTGACATGCTAAGAATATCTAAAAGCAGCAATGAATTGCAATAATGTCTACTTAAAAAATACAGCTATGGTGAAGTGCTGAGAACACCTCATTGCAGTAATGTACAGGTTGTAATGTCCATAGAACAAATGCAGCTATTGTGAAGTGCTGAGAACACCTAAAAGCAGCAATGAATGGTAGTAATGTCTACTTACTAAATGCTGCAATGGTAAAGTGCTCAGAACACCTGGTAGTTGTAAAATTCAAAAAGTAATGTTGATATTAAAAATACAACTATGGTGAAGTTCTGAGTACAGCTAAAAGAAGCAATGAATAGTAGTAAATTCTACTTAATAAATGCAGCTATGGTGAAGTGCTGAGAAAACCTAATTGCAGCAGTGTACAGGTTTTAATGTCCACAGAATAAATGCAGCTATTGTGAAGTGTTGAGAACATCTAAAAGTAGCAATGAATGGCAGTACTGTCTACTTAATAAATACAGCTATGGTGAAGTGCTGAGAACATCTAATTGCATTAATGTACAGGTTGTAAACTCCAAAGAATAAATGCAGCTATGGTGACGTGCTGAGAACACACCTAAAAGCAGCAATGAATGGTAACAATATCTACTTAATAAATGCTGCAATTTTGAAGTGCTGAAAACTGCAAATAGCAAAAAACAGGTATTAATTTTCATTGAATAAATGCAGCTATGGTGAAGTGCTGAGAACACCTAAAAGCAGGAATGACTGCTAGTAATGTCTACTTAATAAATACAGTTACGGTGAAGTACTGAGAACACCACAAATGCAATAATGTATAGGTTGTAATGTGCAGAATAAATGCAGCAATGGTGACATGCTAAGAACATCTAAAAGCAGCAATGAATGGTAGTAATATATACTTTATAAATGCTGCAATTGTGAAGTGCTGAAAACTGCAAATAATAGCAAAACAGGTATTATGGCCATAGAATAAATGCAGCAGTAGTGAAGTCCTAAGAAGTCGAACACCTGGTTATGGAAATATGCATGTAATAATGTCCATTGAACAAATGCAGCTATGGTGAAGTGCTGAGAAACCCTAAAAACAGCAATGAATGGTTGTAATGTCTACTTAAAAAATACAGCTATAGTGAAGTGCTCAAAATATCTAATTGCAGTAATGTACAGGTTGTAATGTCCAGAGAATGAATGCAGCTATGTTGAAGTGCTGAGTACATCTAAAAGCAGTAATGAATTGTAGTAATGTCTGCTTAATAAATGCTGCAATGTTGAAGTGCTGAGAACACCTAAAAGCAGCAATACATGGTAGTAATGTCTATTTACTAAATGCAGCTATGGTAAAGTGCTGAGCACATCTAAAAGCAGCAATGAATGCTAGTAATGTCTACTTAATAAATACAGCTATGGTGAAATGCTGAGAACACCAAATTGCAGTTTGAATGTCCACAGCATTAATGCAAATATGGTGAAGTGCTGAGAACATTTAAAAGCATCAATGAATGGTAGTAATGTCTACTTAATGAATTCTGCAATGGTGAAGTGCTGAGAACACATGTAGTAGTAAAATACAGGTAGTATTGTCAATAAAACAAATGCAGCTATGGTGAAGTGCTGAGAACACCTTAACCACTTAACTGACGATTTTTTTTTTCCCAAAAACCTCTCCAAAATTGTTGGGTTTTTTTATGAGTGAATTAGGCGAGGAACATCCATTTTAACTTATCCAAAATGGTTTAATAAAATTAAATAATTTTTTTTAAGATTTGTATAAAAAAAAGTTTTTAAAATAACTGAACATTGGAACCACCATCGGAACATCAGAAACATCGTGACCATTGCGATGTTCAATTGGAGACTGGAAACAGGAACCAGGTATGTTAGGGGCATTAGGGGGAGGTTAACTTTACTTTTCCCCAGCGGCTGCACAGTTCTGCAGGTACTGGGTAGGGGGTCCTGCCTTGCTGGATGATCAGCAGTGATCGGCAGCACAGCAGACAGAGGGGGAGAGGATGCTGGCAAGCAGAGGGACCGGAAGGTCCCTCTGAGAGCAGCAGCTGCGGGAAGATTCTCTTCCTGCAGCCGCCCTCATGTTTATCTGACTGGTCTAAATTTTACATCCAGTACAGATAAAGCACAGCCTGGTGTGGGCAGAAAATGACGTCCATGCCAGGCAAGTGGTTAAAGCAGCAATGGATGATAGTAATGTTTATTTAATAAATACAGCTACGGTGAAGTGCTGAGAACACCTAATTTCATTAAAGTACATGTTATAATATCTACAGAACAAATGCAGCTATGGTGAAGAGCTGAGAACATCTAAAAGCAGCAATGAATGGTAGTAATATCTACTTAATAAATGCTTCAATGGTAAATAGGTGACAAGCTGAGAACACCTAAAAGCAGCAATGAATGGCAATAATGTCTACTGAATAAATACAGCTATGGTAAAGTGCTGAGAACACTTAATTGCAGTAAAGTACAGGTTGTAATGTTCATAGAACAAATGCAGCTATGGTGAGAGCTCAGAACACCTAAAAGCAGCAATGAATGGTAGCAATATCTACTAAACAAATGCTTCAATGGTAAAGTGCTGAGAACACCTGGTAGTAGTAAAATTCAAAACGTAATGTCTATATTAAAATTACAGCTATGGTGACGTACTGAGAACACCTAAAAGAAGCAATGAATAGTAGTAAGTTCTACTTAATAAATGCAGCTATGGTGAAGTGCTGAGAAAACCTAATTGCAGTAGTGTACAGGTTGTAATGTCCACAGAATAAATGCAGCTATGATGAAGTGCCGAGAACATCTAATTGCATTAATGTACAGGTTGTAAACTCGAAAGAATAAATGCTGCAATGGTAAAGTTCTGAGAATGCCTGGAAGTAGTAAATTACAGGTTGTAATGTCCATAGAATAAATGCAGCTATGTTGAAGTGCAGAGAACAGCTAAAAGCAGCAATGAATAGTAGCAATGTCTACTTAATAAATAAAGCTATGGTGAAGTGCTGAAAACATCTAATTGCATTAATGTATAGGGTGTAAACTCCAAAAAATAAATGAGGCTATGGTGACATGCTGAGAACACCTAAAAACAGCAATGAATGGTAATATCATCTACTTAATAAATGCTGCAATTATGAAGTGCTGAAAACTGCAAATAGCAAAAAACAAGTAGTAATTTCCATTGAACAAATGCAGCTATGGTGAAGTGCTGAGAACACCTGGAAGCAAAAATGACTGCTAGTAATATCTATTTAATAAATACAGCTATGGTGAAGTGCTGAAAACATCTAATTGCATTAATGTATAGATTGTAAACTCCAAAAAATAAATGCAGCTATGTTGACGTGCTGAGAACACCTAAAAGCAGCAATGAATGGTAATAATATCTACTTAATAAATGCTGCAATTCTGAAGTGCTGAAAACTGCAAATAGCAAAAAACAAGTAGTAATTTCCATTGAACAAATGCAGTTATGGTGAAGTGCTGAGAACACCTGGAAGCAACAATGACTGCTAGTAATATCTATTTAATAAATACAGCTATGGTGAAGTGCTGAGAACACCTAATTGCAATAATGTACAGGTTGTAATGCACAGAATAAATGCACCAATGGTGACATGCTAAGAACATCTAAAAGAAGCAATGAATGGTAGTAATATATACTTTATAAATGCTGCAATTGTGAAGTGCTGAAAACAGCAAATAATAGTAAAAACAGGTATTAGGGCCATAGAACAAATGCAGCAGAAGTGGTCCTAAGAAGTTGAACACCAGGTCATGGAAATATACATGTAGTAATGTCCATTGAACAAATTCAGCAATGGTGAAGTGCTGAGAACACCTAAAAACAGCAATGAATGGTAATGTCTACTTAAAAAATACAGCTATCGTGAAGTGCTCAAAACATTTATTTGCAGTAATGTACAGGTTGTAATGTCCACAAAATTAATGCAGCTATGTCGAAGTGCTGAGAACATCTAAAAGCAGTAATGAATTGTAGTAATGTCTACTTAATAAATGCTGCAATGGTGAAGTGCTGAGAACACCTGGTAAGCGTAAAATAAAGTTAGGAATGTCTATAGAACAAATGCAGCTATGGTGAAGTGCTAAGAACACCTAAAAGCAGCAATACATGGTAGTAATGTTTGCTTACTAAATACAGCTACGGTGAAGTGCTGAGCATATCTAAAAGCAGCAATGAATGCTAGTTATATCTACTTAATAAATACAGCTAAGGTGAAATGCTGAGAACACCAAATTGCAGTTTTAATGTCCACAGAATTCATGCAAATATGGTGAAGTGCTGAGAACATTTAAAAGCATCAATGAATGGTAGTTCTGTCTACTTAATGAATGCTGAAATGGTTAAGTGCTGAGAACACCTGTAGTAGTAAAATACAGGTAGTATTGTCCATAAAGCAAATGCAGCTATGGTGAAGTGCTGAGAATACCTTAAAGCAGCAATGAATGATACTAATGTCTATTTAATAAATACAGCTACGGTGAAGTGCTGAGAACACCTAATTTCATTAAAGTACAATTTATAATATCTACAGAATAAATGCAGCTGAAGTGACAAGCTGAGAACACCTAAAAGCAGCAGTGAATGGCAATAATGTCTACTTAATAAATGCAGCTATGGTGAAGTGCTGAGAACATCTAAAGGCATCAATTAATGGTAGTAATATCTACTTAATAAATATAGCTATGGTGAAGTGCTGAGAATACCTAATTGCAATAATGTACAGCTTGTAATATCCACAGAATAAATGCAGCTCTGGTGAAGTGGTGAGAACATCTAAAAGCAGCAATGAATGGTAGTAATATCTACTTAATAAATACTGCAATGATGAAGTGCTGAGAACACCTGATAGTAGAGAAATGCAGCTAATAATGTCCATCGAACAAATGCAGCTTTGGTGAAGTGCTGAGAACACCTAATTGCAGTCATGTACAAGTTTTAATATCCACAGAATAAATGCAGTTATGGTGAAGTGCTGAGAACATCTAAAAGCAGCAATGAATGGTAGTAATATCTACTTAATAAATACTGCAATGATGAAGTGCTGAGAACACCTGATAGTAGAGAAATGCAGCTAATAATGTCCATCGAACAAATGCAGCTTTGGTGAAGTGCTGAGAACACCTAATTGCAGTCATGTACAAGTTTTAATATCCACAGAATAAATGCAGCTATGGTGAAGTGCTGAGAACATCTAAAAGCAGCAATGAATGGTAGTAACTAGAGTTGAGCGGGTCTGATTCTCCGAGATCCTGACCCACCCGAACCTCGTGATACGAGCCGAGATCTGAGTCTGGCTCAGTTTTTGCCATCTAACTCAGATCCAAAATCGAGGCAAAAGGTCATCCTCCCGCTGTTGGATTCACGCAGGTTTTGGATTCTATAAAGGTCCCGGTGATCGGCTGCATTTTCATTTTGGCTGTGGAGAGTGTACAAAACAGATGTGCTCTGTCTGTGCACGTACTGCTGTGTCACTGTGTTGTCCTGTCAGGGGCTGAGGCTGTAGGCTGCTGCTGTATTGTCCATAAAGGGGCTGCAGTAGATAAAGGTGGGCTTCAGTAATCAGTACATAATGGGGTTGTTGTCCATAAAGGGGTGCTGTTCATCAAGGGGCTGCTGCTTCGTCCAAGGGTGCTCTTCCCCAGTGGAAAAAAAAATATTATTCGGTGACATTGCTGGCCAGACATCATCCACGTTTTGTCACACTATAAGTCATAGTGCAGTGTGTTATTCTTTTCTTATTCCTAAAAAAATCTTGTGACACTGTAAGTGGTAGCGCAGTGTTTTTACTCATAAAAAATATTGTGACACTGTTTCGGAAATAATATTTTGTTAGTAATTATCTGTATATATTTTGTGTTGGATAATTACTTAATAGTATTTTGCATCAACTATTACTATAAATAACAGATTAAAATATATATATATATTGTGACACTGTAAATAGCGCTGTGTGTTATTCTTTTGTTATTCATATAAAATATTCTGACACTGTACTTTGCATTTTTCCTCAATCATGAATAAATGATTAGTTTGTACATGCCGACTACAAGACCACAATAAAGTGCTAAATAACATGCGTAATATATAAAACATAATGACATCACTGTTATTGGTAGCACACTGTGGGCCTGATTCAGACCCGCTCGCAAGCGCTGAGCACTCACAAGCGGGTCAATGTTGCCCAAGTGCGCATGCACACGATGGAGGCGGCTCCATCGTGTGCATGTGCGAGACCCGAATAACGATGGTCAAACTGTCGTTATGGGTCTCGCAACAAAGGGGGTGTGCTGTCGATGGTGATTGCTGGGGGCATGGCTGTCCAGATGGAGGCATTCCCATGGGAACGCCTACCGTCTGGGGCCGGCCCCACTGACATCACTAGTGATGTCAGTGGGAGTGCTTTTGGCTCTGATAGAGCCAAAAGCACTCCAGGGCTTGCGGCAGCGAGACCCTACCGCAAGGGTCTCGTCGCAAGCCCGATGGTTGCGATGGTCTTGACCATCGTGACCATCATTTTGGCCACTCGCTATAGCCAGGAGGCCGCTCCAAAAAGGAGGAGGGACGGCCCTGATTCAGAGCTAGCGCTCTGTCACAGCGTCCGGCTCTGAATCAGGGCCTGTGTTATTTGTTTATTCATAAAAATCTTGTGACACTGTGTTAGCAGAGTGTGTAATTCATAAAAAATATTGTGACACTGTAAGTGGTAGCGCAGTGTGTTATTCTTTTATTAATAAAAAATATTGTGACACTGTAGGTCATTGATACTGCAGTGTAATATTTAAAATTGGTACAAATTGATGTGTGTGCAGTGCATTCATGTTTGTTGATATGCAGAATGATCAGTTGAGAAAGCGGGAACCACATACTAGTGCTGGAGCTGCTGCCAGTGCCACCAGTCATGAGGATACTAGTCCGTCTACATAATCTACTAAAGCCGATGTCCAAGGGCATACAGGGCTTAAGTCAGGGCACCTAAAATCAAAGAACCAATCTTTTACAGTGGTAAAGAAAAAAACAAAAGGAAAGTTAGCTGCAAATAGATATAAAATTGGCAATATGCCTTTCACCACATGAAGTGGCAAGGAAAGGCTAAGGCCTTGGTCTTTATTTATGACTGGTGGTTCTGCCTCTTTTGATGATGTAAGCCCTTCTCCCTGTAGACGTTTAAAAAAAATAAAAATCATTAAGGCACGGGAACAATCTGTACGCTTAGAAATGTCACAAATCCCTGAGGAGAGTCTAAGTGTGTCGGCAGGTGCCATGTGTAAGCCTGATCTTTCCAAAACTGTACATGAAGAGGAGCCTCCTTCCACCACTTGTATGTGCTCTGCAAATGTGGGGATGAGCATGATGACATAAAAATTGAGGATACTTCTGTGGAAGTGCACCAGGATGAGGAGGATATTTGTTGAGCTGACGCTAATAAGGATGTTGATGATGAGGATGCTGATGATGAGGATTTTGTTGATGAGGATGTTGTTTGTGTAAATCAGGCCCCAGTGGAAACAGCTGTTGGCCATGGTAAGGAAAAAACCATTGTCATGCTTGAGCATAAAACCAAAAAAATCCACTTCTTATGTGTGGAATAATTTCTACCCAAATCTGGACAACAATTGTGAAGAAATCTGTACCCATTGTCATGCCAGAGTAAGTAGAGGTAGGGACACTAACCATTTAGGAACCACCTTCCTGTTACATCATCTACAGAGCATCCATCAAAAGTGTTTGCAAAATTCAGAAACTTTGGCTAAAAAGTAACAACAAGCAGTCCAGCATCAGCTAGCTCCCCTTCTCTCTGATAAATCCAAGCACCAGGCATCTTCACCACTAACACCTTCCTCAACAATATCCTCAATCATGATCAGAAGTAGTCCTGCATCCAATTTGATATGGCTAACTCAGTCCTCCCCTATCCTGGATTCCTCAGAAGAATCCTTTAGTGCTACGCCTGCAGCTGCAGCTGCAGCTGCTTGTTTGGATCTTTATCCTAGAAGGGGACCAGGAAGACTACTAGTAGTAGTTCTAAAAAACAATTGACTGTTAAACAATACTTTGTAAGGGGGAGCAAGTATAACAGCAATCACCCAGTTGCATAACGGATCACTGACACCATAATATCTATGCTGATATTATATGTGTGTCTGATATCCGCCATTAGTGCAGTGGGTTTTAGACAGTTAATTGAGGTCCTGTGTCCCCGTTACCAAATCTCATCTAGGTTCCACTACACTAGAAAAGCAATTACCAGCCTGTACAGAGACGTTAAAAAAAAATTAATTAGTGTCCTCCAAAATGTTTGACTAACCATGGATTCAGCCTAATCAGACTGATCCCTAAATACATGTTATATAGAATAAGGATACAGTGGTAGTAACAGACACCACAGCGGCATAATACACATATGATAAGGAAGAGTGACCCACTTGTCTGTGTAATATTGATAATAATATTATATCACAGATATGTATTAATACTGACTTACTGATGCAGTGTCACTGTAATTATTGGAATAAATTGAATACATCAGATTATATCTATTTATTAGAAGACTGCTCACTACTTTCTTTCAATAAAGTGAAAGATACATACTCTATACTAGACTAATTATCAGGTAATGAATACTAATTAATAAAGGACTACTTCCACATATATACGATATCTGATCATTTGAAATCATAATATGAATTTTTATATTATCCTCATGAGATTTTATGAATTGGAATCTCATATATTCTATATATTCAATTTCTGATATGCTACCGTAAGGATTATTGTATAAATTACTAACATATATATATATAAATCCCAACCACAGTTTATATATTGAATATCTGATATATTATTATAACTCACGGAGTAAAGGGTTGCATGACATTCATGTAGTGGGGAATGCAATAGTTTAAATAACTGTGCCAGGGGTAACTGTATCCTTTTCATTTAAGTTACAATTGTATCTGATATAGTTAATGAGTCACTGTTTCAATACACTACATTAGTATCAGAGATACAGAATTAATCCAATTATAGGCAATATTTTCAACTAACTGGAATCAATTTGATATATTTTGTGGGAATAGCAGTTTAATTTATGTACGATCGTACCAGTATATAGGATAATATATATATACAATAAAACCAGAAATCAATATTAGGGTATGGATTGAACCTTTTATTGAAAGACATGAGAATAAGGAACTCGACTATTTAAAAGAATATTTATTCTTTTATTTTAAGCACATTTTTTCCATACTATACACAACTTTTCTCTATAATTTTAACAAAATACTTTGCTTTGCTTTTGTGTTACTTGAATAATATAAAAAAATATAATAAAGGTTAGATTTTAACACACGTGCACCATATACAGATCCCTTTTCTTTCTCTTTTTCAATATACGAGGTATGTATCTCTTGGATCCGTGGTAGCACCGCCAACTATAATTAGGATTGATAATCATTATTATTAGGAGTACCTTTCATGTTCACTCTGTTAATATTTTCCTGTGCAACAGTTTTCTTCTTTTTCTATATCAAACAGGATCCAAGGGTTGTCAGGATCTTACACTTGGATCAATAAATTTTGCCGACCGTGCTGGATCCTAGGTTTAAGTCATATGTTGTGTCTTTTTTCCCTGTGGACACAGATTTGAAGAGATGCAAATAACTGTTGGTAAGCAAATTGTCAGCTCAAGCAGCACGTGATGCAGCGATGGCTCCTCCTTAATTTTCTGCAGCAAATGCTGCTGCCAGGAAAAAAATAAACTTTCCCAAAAAAAGACCCACTGGTGATGCAGATGAGTCAACACCCTGGTCGGGCCTAAAATAATTGCCTACAATTAATGAGACCTCTTGTCACGACCAGAGCGTCCTTACCTGCTGGCTCGCGATCTCTGCCTGTGCGTGCGCTCTGGCGCGGTCGTACCAGTGGGGGTGCTGGTTCCTGGAGGTTGGCGCGAGGTGCACGAGGAGGTCCCGGGGGAACAGGCCATGATGGTACAGGTAAGACTGGCAGCTTCTCCATGCTGCAGACTGCTGGGTGCCGCCATCTTAGTTTTTGGGCATGTGACCTGAATGGGTCAATCAGGTTGGAGCCTTGCATGTGACTCTCAGCAGCTTATCTTGCACCTTCCTTTGGTACTTAAGGGTGTTCAGCACACCCTCTAGTTGCCAGTGCACCATGTTCTCAGCCTTGCTGTGTGAGAGTTACCTGTGCTCTCTATCCTTGGTATATTGCAGTCTCAGCAGTGTCTCGTTTGCTTCCTGTCAGCATTCCAGGCAGTTCCCAGGAGTCCTGCACCAACTATACCCCACGTCTCAACCTCCACTGGTTGCCCACCAGCCGCTTGCACTCAAATCCCACTGCAGTTTACAGACCTCTGATCCTCGGTATACCTCTATTGGATTTTCTTCCCTGTCAGTTCATTACCAAGCACCTGTTTCCCTGCCTCACATCAACTGGACTCATTCATTACCAGACACCTGCTTCTCTGCTTCTATTGGAATTGTTTTTTTTATCAGACACTTGTTTTGCAATTCCACAGCAATTGGACTATTATTTTCTGCCAGACACTTATCCTCAGTTCACCCATGGACCTTTGTTATAGTATTTATATATTTGTTTAATTCCATGAATCTGAATACCCCATTAAACCAGCTGCCTTTCAGTTTAACAAGACCGTTCCTGCTTCGACTCCCGATTCCATCCCGGGTCCAAAAATCCCCCAGGTCCTGACAGTTTGCACTGGCCTAATGGATTCAGCCACTGGACCACAGTCCAGAACGGATTTGTTACACGGTATCGCCAATCGGCTAGAAGGCCTGGAGGCTATGCAACAGCAAATGGCACAATTTCTCCAGGAGTTGGTTCTCTGGCAAGACACCTTGCATGCCTCTCTGGTCACAGCTGGTCCCCCAGCAGTTGCCACCCAGTCCACACCAATGGTCCCTACTCCCTGTGCTCCACCCCGTCTGCACCTACCTACACCCAATAAGTTTAATGGCAATCCCAAGGTGTGTCAGGGGTTTCTCAAACAGTGCAACATGCACTTTACACTTCAACCCTCTAACTTCCCTACCCCGAAAACCAAAGTGGCCTATATTGTGTCCCTGCTATCTGGAGCGCATTGGACTGGGTTTCCCCACTCTGGAAGAGATCAGATCCTCTACTGGATGATTATTCTCACTTTTTGGCAGCATTTAGGAGGATTTTTGATGAACCTGGGAGGTCGACTTCAGCATCATCCAAAATTATGCGCCTCAGACATGGGATTCGTCTAGTCAGTCAGTATGTCATCCAATTTCAGACCTTAGCGTCAGAGTTAAAATGGAACGAGGAAGCGCTAACATCGGCTTTCTGGAATGGCCACTCTGATCATTTGAAGGATGATCTAGTCACCCAGGACCTCCCTACTGACCTCAATGACCTAATTTCTCTGTGCAACAAGGTGGACCTCCGCTTCAGGGAATGACAGGCCGAGAAGAATAGGCCTGATCGCCTCCAGTTCTGACCTACTCCTGGAACAAACAAACTAACCGGTTCTGGGGACACTCGGTTGGGAGTAGTGCTTCCGTCCCCAGGAAATATTGAGTCTGTTCTACCCATAGCCCTAGACTTGAAGCAAGGCCCTGTGTTCATCTGTTCCCTCTTGGATTATGGTGCGGCAGAGAACTTTATTACTCTCAAACTAGCTAGAAAGCTTCTAGTGCCTCGTATTCCCCTCAACCATGCTATTACCCTGTCGGCTGTCGATGGCCATCAAATTGTCAATGGTACAATTTCTGAATGGACCCAACCCCTAACAGTTCGCATAAGAGCCCTTCATTCTGAGCTCATCAGTTTTTTAGTTATACCCAAAGCGTCACATGATGTGATATTAGGATATCCCTGGCTGTGTAAACACAATCCCAAAATCTATTGTCACTCCATGCAAGTACAGTCCTGGGACGATGCTTGCCAGAAGTCTTGTCTGCCGATTATTAAACCTATAAGGAAAATTCAGGCATCAGAAGACCTGCAAATCCCTAAGGCATATAGATCCTTCTCGGATGTGTTTTCTGAAAACAAAGCTAATATCTTACCTCCACACTGAGGACCTCATTCAGAGCCGGTCGCACAGAGCGTGCGGTCGGTCTGAATGAGTGGAGGACGTCTTGAATTTTCAAGACGTCCTCCTTTGCGGTGGTAAGGCTGTGGGTTAACACATGGTCAAGACCATCGCGACCATCGGGGCTTATGACGAGACCCTAGGGTAGGGTTTCCCTTGTCGTAAGCCCCAGAGAGCTTTCGGCTCTGTCTGAGCCGGAAGCTCTCCACTGACATCACTAGTGATGTCAGTGGGGCCGCCCCCAAACGGTAGGCATTCCCATGGGAACGCCCCCGTTTGGGCTGCCACCCCCCTGGCCCGCCTTCCAAACGGGGCGAGCTGTCAATCAACATCGACAGCTTGCCCCCTTTGGATCGAGACCCGCTACGACCGGCGCTGTCGGTCGTAGCGGGTCTCACGCATGCGCACTACGGCACCGGCGCCATCGTGCACATGCTCTGTGGGGGGCCATCAACCCGGTCCGAGCGCATCAGCGCTAACGACCAGGTCTGAATGACCCCCAGAGACTGGGACTGTCCAATCGATCTGATGCCGGGCAAATCTCATCCTCGAGGTCGTACCTACCCCCTATCGTTACCTGAAACCAAAACCATGTCACAGTATATCCAGGAGAACCTGTGTAAGGGATTCATCCACCCACCCACATCTCCGGCCGGTGCCGGATTTTTCTTTGTGTCTAAGAAGGTTGGAGGTCTCCGACCTTGTATTGATTATAGAGGTTTGAACGATATCACTACAAAGAATCGATACCCGCTACCACTCATCACGGAATTGTTCGACCGAGTCAAGGGTGCCTCTATTTTCTCAAAGCTTGATTTTCACAGGGCATACAATCTCATCAGGATCTGATCCAGTAATGAATGGAAAACTGCCTTCAATACCCGAGATGGGCACTTCGAATACCTGATGATGCCATTCGGACTCTGTAACGCCCCCGCAGTTTTCCAAAACTTTGTGAATGAGATATTCAGAGATCTGCTTTACGTTTCTGTGGTGGTATATTTGGACGATATTTTAATTTTCTCATCTACTCTCCAAGAACATCAAGCCCACGTCAAAGAAGTCCTGTCACAGCTGAGGGAGAACCATCTATAGCTTGAAAAATTTATGTTTGAAGTCCCTTCCATTCCATTCTTGGGGTATATCATCTCGGGCTCCGGATTGGAGATGGATCCAAAAAAGGTTCAAGCAATCCTGGATTGGTCATACCCCACTTCCTTAAAGGCAGTCCAAAGACTTCTCGGCTTTGCTAATTACTATAGATGATTCATTAAGGGGTTCTCTACTCTGGTGGCTCCTATCACAGCCTTGACCCGTAAAGGAGCCAGTCCCTCCAAGTGGCCTCCTGAGGCAGAAACAGCCTTCCAGCTGTTAAAACAGGCGTTCATCTCAGCTCCGGTACTAAGGCAGCCAGACACCAACAGGCCTTTTCTTCTGGAGGTGGATGCCTCTTCGGAGGCAGTGGGAGCTGTCCTGTCACAGAGATTTGAAGACAACAGGATCCACCCATGTGGCTACTTTTTTAAAAAGTTTTCTCCAGCAGAAAAGAGTTATGCCATTGGGGAACAGGATTTGCTGGCGGTCAAGTTAGCCCTAGAAGAGTGGTGTTATCTCCTCGAAGGTGCCAAGTATCCTTTCACAGTATATACAGACCATAGAAACCTGCTGTTTCTAAAGAATATACAATGTATCAGTCCTAGGTTGGCTCGCTGGGCCATATTCTTTGCCCGCTTCAGCTTCACACTGACTTTTCGTTCAGGATCCCTCAACCAAAAGGCTGATAAGGAAGTCCACACCAGTCCTCGACTCCAGAGTCTTTGCCAGTATTCAAGTGCAAGCTCCCCCTGGCAAAACCTTCATGGCCCCCGGAATTACAGACACAATTACTGTCCTGGGCTCATGCATCTCGCTTCTCAGGCCATACAGGTAACCACAAGACATTGGAATTTCTGCAGCGCTCTTATTGGTGACCCGCTATAAAAACAGAGGTGGCTGAGTTCATTGCTTCTTGCACTCAGTGTGCCCAACACAAGACCCCTAGACAAGCTCCTGCTGGAGACCTGATGCCTCTTCCCGTTCCAACCCATCCATGGACACATCTGTCCATGGATTTTGTGACAGACTTGACGGTTTCCGATGGATATACCACCATCTGGGTGATAGTCGACCAATTTTCCAAGATGGTCCATTACATTCCACTTAAAAAACTACCTTCCGCTTCTGAGTTAGCTCATCTATTTGTACTTCGCATATTCCGCCTGCACGGACTCCCCAGATCGTGGGGTTCAGTTTGTGGCAATGTTTTGGAGAGCTCTCTGTTCCATCTTACAAGTCAAATTAAACTTCTCAACAACCTACCACCCTCAAAGCAATGGATCTACAGAAAGGGTGAATCAAGACCTAGAGACTTTTCTGAGAATTTACATGTTGTCCTCCCAGGATAATTGGTCAGAGTCTCTTCCATGGGCTGAGTTTGCACATAACTCCTCATATCACTCGTCTTCTGGTCAGTCACCATTTTATATTGTCTATGGTCTCCATCCAAGGGTTCCTGAATTTAAAGACCTGCCAGTCTATGATGTTCCCGCTGTTGACTCTACCCTGCAGAGGTTTGCCCAGATATTGTTCACAAGTTCATGCTACCCTCCTCAAGACCTCTCAGCGAAACAAAAGGGGTGCAGATAAAAAGTGCAGAACTGTTCCCAGAATGCAAGTAGGGGATCATGTCTGACTGTCTACTCGCAACCTACGCCTCAGAGTTCCATCTATGAAATTCGCACTTTGATTTATTGGCCCATTCTCCATCATCGAGGTCATCAACCCAGTGGCTTACAAACTGCAGCTTCCTTCCTACCTCAGGATCTCTAATTCCTTCCATATTTCACTTATTCTTAACAAATTTCTCAAAGTCATGCTGTCACCTCCTAAAGTTTTTACCAAGAAGGGGGTGGAGTTCGAGGTGAAACAAATCCTAGACTCTCATATGCGATATGGACACTTACAATATTTGCTGGACTGGAAGGGTTATGGCCCTGAGGAGCGATGTTGGATCAAAACTGCGGATGTCCATGCTCCTAGTATCATCCGCAAGTTCCATACCTCCAACCCAGAGAAGCCTGGGAAGTGTCCAGAGGCCACCCATAGAGGAGGGTGTACTGTCACAACCAGAGTGTCCTTACCTGCTGGCTCGCGGTCTCTGTCTGTGCGTGCGCTCTGGAACGGTCCTACCGGTGGGGGTGCTGGTTCCTGGAGGTTGGCGTGAGGTGCGTGAAGAGGTCCCGGGGGAACAGGCCATGCTGGTACAGGTAAGACTGGCAGCTTCTCCATGCTGCAGACTGCTGGGTGCCGCCATCTTAGTTTTGGGCATGTGACCTGAATGGGCCAATCAGGTTGGAGCCTTGCATGTGACTCTCAGCAGCCTATCTTGCACCCTCCTTTGGTACTTAAGGGTGTTCAGCACACCCTCTAGTCAGGACTGAAACTAGGATTTTTGTCAGCCGGGGCAAGACAGTAATTTGGCGCCCCCCCTGGTAATTCCCCCATAGTAATGTACCCCGCAGCAGTGCCCCTATAGTAATGCCCCCTTCAGCAGTGCACCTATATAGTAATGCCCCCTGAGGTAATGCCCCATGTAGTAGTGCCCATATGGTAATGCCCCTGTAGTAGTGCCCCTGTAGTAGTGCCCTTGTCATGACGTCTCTCCCATAGTGCCCGTGGGGAAAGCCGGAAGCTGGAGTTAAGGAGAGGACTCCAGCCTCCGGCTACCGCGGCGCTGCAGGGAAGGTGCCGGGCGCCCGCTGGTAATAAAACCTCAGTGGACGTCCAGGTTGGAGCCCCCCTGTGGCGACAGGCTGGAGGACACTGGCGGTGGGTGCAGCAGCGCACCAGGTGCATGTGCAACTCCAGCCCCCTCCTAGTTGCGGTCCTGCTCTAGTTGCCAGTGCACCATGTTCTCAGCCTTGCTGTGTGAGAGTTACCTGTGCTCCCTATCCTTGGTATATTGCAGTCTCAGCAGTGTCTTGTTTGCTTCCTGTCAGCATTCCAGGCAGTTCCCAGGATTCCTGCACCAACTATACCCCACGTCTCACCCTCCACTGGTTGCCCACCAGCCGCTTGCACTCAAATCCCACTGCAGTTTACAGACTTCTGATCCTCGGTATACCTCTATTGGATTTTCTTCCCTGTCAGTTCATTACCAAGCACCTGTTTCCCTGCCTCACATCAACTGGACTCATTCATTACCAGACACCTGCTTCTCTGCTTCTATTGGAATTGTTTTTTTAATCAGACACTTGTTTTGCAATTCCACAGCAATTGGACTATTATTTTCTGCCAGACACTTATCCTCAGTTCACCCATGGACCTTTGTTACTTTGTTATAGTATTTATATATTTGTTTAATTCCATGAATCTGAATACCCCCATTAAACCAGCTGCCTTTCAGTTTAACAAGACCGTTCCTGCTTCGACTCCTGATTCCATCCCGGGCCCAAAAACCCCCCAGGTCCTGACACCTCTACTGTGATTCCATCTGTGACGGTCACCATTCAAAGAATGGTTGAGGACTATTTTAATGAAAGCATCCAAATAGGCATGTCAGACAGTCCTTTTTACTACTGGCTGGAAAAAAAGGCAATTTGGAGGCCCTTGCACAAACTGGCTTTGCTTTACTTGAGCTGCCTACCCTCCAGTGTGTACTCAGAAAGAGTTTTCAGCACAGCCGGGAACCTTGTCAGTGATGGGCATAGGAGGCTACTTCCTCAAAATGTGGAAAAGATGATGTTCATCAAAATGAACTACAAATTTCACGTGGAAGACCTTTACTGCCAATTACATCCAAACATTACAGAGGCACCTGAGGCTGTAATGGTGGATTCCAGCGGGGATGAATTAATATTGTGTGAAGATTATGTACACACTGATGAGGGTGAAGAATCGGATGATGATGGTGACATCTTGCCTCTGTAAAGCTAGTTTGTGCATGGAGAGATCATTGCCAGCAATCTCATCTGCCCGTTGGTAACTTGTTTTGTGGGGGCCCAAACAAACCAATCGCTTCAGCCACAATTGGCAGTACCTGTTGCTGAAGTGATTGGTTTGTTAAACTGTGCATGTCCTGTTTACTATATACAATATAAGGGTGGGTGGAAGGGCACAAGGACAATTCCACATTGCACCTCTTTTCTTTCATTATGTGCTGTTTGAGGCATTGCTGCCTAACATGTTTAATTTTATAGTTTATTAAGTTGCCATCCTATCTGCCACTGCTGTGTGGCAAATGTTTCATAGAGGTCCTATTTTTTTTAAACTGCCGTGCTTATGTGCCGCTGCTCTAATGCTTCGTTTTTTTTTTGTTTCATACTGTATTTATTTCAACTAAAATCACAAATAGGCATACTTGCAAAATACTCTTATGCCATTTTTCAACCTTGATTTTTAGATACCAACCTGGTGGGCTTGGATTTATTTGATCATAACAGCCATGTTTGGTCAGATGCAACTCAAACACCAAATGGAGAGGTTATTTTGTGATGGTATCTGGAGGTGTTCTCCGTCCTCCCCTCCCAGCCTTCCCATACATAATCCCAGAAGCACAGTGATAAGAGATGTTTAGTACCAGGCTTTAAAATCCCTCTATCCCCTTCCTGTTCAGAGAATCCGTTTTGTGTGCTGTGTCAGACATCATCTCCTGCATGCCCCTTTGATTCTCTTAAAAATATTCGGAACCACCGAGAAGCTCCACTGAGGCAAGGACTGATGTGAATGAGAAAAATATTTTTTGTAAATGCCTCCATCCTCCCTCATAAATTTGCTTCGGAATCCAAAAATGTAATTAAATTTACTACTAATCAACCCTTCCTTTCCCTGCATTCAACTACATACATACTCCCACTCCCTCAGGCCTCTTGAATAATAAAAACATTTGTTTATTGATGTTGATATTGGAAGTTGAACTGCCACAGCTGCTGCAATCTTTGACATGCGGTTGCTGAATGCCGAAAATGTCCAGAATGGTTTATGGCCACGGACAGCATTTCCTGCATGCCCCTTTAAGTTTAAAAAATATTCTGAACCACCAAGTTGATTTTGTGGGCAAAACATGGGACATATTGTTCACCCATGCTCTGCCCTCCTCCCTCATAAATTTGCTTTGGAATAAAAAAATGAAATTAAATTTACTATGAATCGACCCTTCATTTCCCTGCCTTTAACTACATACATACTCTATCTCCCTCAGGTCTCTTGATTTATAAAAATATATGTTTCTGTATTACCATGTTGGGAGTTGAACTGCCACGTGTTTGTGCCGCCCACCGCAGCCGCTCAGCTTAGTCAGCCAGCTAGCTTGGTGAAATTTTGGGCCTAAACTTGATGAAAACAATATTGTGAGCTGTGAGGTGGTAAAAATTGACTAGAAATGAGTGGAAATTAATGTTATTGAGGTTAATAATACTGTAGGAACAAAACAGGCCCAAATTATGTGATTTCAGCTGTTTTTTAAATACATTTTTTAAAGAAAATACAGATCCCAA
This sequence comes from Taudactylus pleione, assembly GCA_031769625.1. Classification (NCBI taxonomy): domain Eukaryota; kingdom Metazoa; phylum Chordata; class Amphibia; order Anura; family Myobatrachidae; genus Taudactylus; species Taudactylus pleione. The sequence continues at coordinate 2,336,120 of JAUIMM010000129.1, forward strand.
ACCAAAACCAAAACACACAAGGGCAGTTTTGCAAAACCAAATCCAGATCCAAAACCTCAAAGGAGATACAGATCCAAAACCAAAACCAAAACACGGGGGTCGGCGCACATCCCTAATTCTTTCTAACCCAGAGGAGCAGTTATGACTGTGACAAAAGTTTAAATAAACTTGAAATAAGAGATACTATAATTAGGCGGAGATAGTTTTGCCCTTATTTCAAAATGCTTGGAGCATATTTTAGACTGTGATAGAGGTATGTCATGTGCTCTTTTAAAAAATCAATGGCAAATATTAAAATATAATTAGTGAGTGTCCTGGCTTGAATAATGTATGTGGCGTATAGGTACTGTCAATGGCTCATGGTTATAATCATGGCTCAGTTTTAATATGTCCATCATAAACACTCTAATATCCATGACACGCTGTACACTCTCACCATATAGCCACATCATAACCCCATCCTAGGTAGAGATGTATCAAACCTTCTAAAAAGGACAAGTTTCTATAGCAACCAATCACCTTTTAGCTGTCATTTATCAAGTGCATTCTATAAACTGATAGATAGAGGCTAATTGGTTGCTATGGGTAAATTTTCCACCTCAGCAAGAGCCAATATTTGTGATTTCCTCACATGAGCGTGTGAGAGGTGTCTGGGGGATGCGAGTGAAAGCCTGCTGCCGTGCAGATGTAGTTGGGCACTTACCTTGCTCCACTTGCTCTCACCTTCAGGCTGCCGATAAATGATGGTCTTGGAATGCAGGTCGGATGCAGATGGTGCAGGCGGAAAAATCCTGATCCAGGACCCTGCAAAGGAAGGCAGACATTGGGTTTAGTGGAAGAACATCATTTGCACACTTGGCCTCAAACTTAGTGACACCCCAGGTCAAAGCCCATCGAAGGGAAGAGGGTAGGGGTTACAAACACAATGCAGATTACCCTCACCGGGGGTACTCCTGTCACCTTGATGGATGCACTGTCACAATCTCAGTAACTCCAAATAAGCACAACAAATAGCCCACCCACACGCCTGTACTACATTGACCTTTTCCCTAAGCGTGTATTACCCACAACAGCCTAACTACGGAGAAGATATATGGACCCTGTAATTCTAACTGACCCGGTGAAACAACAATGACAATCACAGGTTGGGGTAGTGCACTAACCTATTGACAACACACTACTATATTCCCCAACAATACAATTATAAGACAATGCAATAAAAACAAGCAGGTACTTTACCATCAGCCTACCTATAATGAGGGCCATACTGTAGGAGATGCAATGACATAATGTTACATAGCAATAGGGGCCTACACACTACGGGGCTTAGTGCCCTTCTGTGCTACGGGCCGATCTCTAAATTGGCCTAATGCCCTTTTTCAGCCTTGGGCCTAGTGCTTGTCTGTCAGTGGAGTCTCTTACAATTACTAAAGGGCCTAATGCCCACAATGGCTTGAGTGTGGTGCCCGCCTAATCAGTAGACTCTTACACAATAGTCTAATAGCCTAATGCCCACCATGGTCTAGCATCCACCTGTGCACAATCCATGCATTTAGTGGAAATGGGGCACAATCGTAGACTTACTGGTCCTGTCTTCAGCTGAACCAATCCTGGATCAGCCAGAGACTCCTGTGCAGTGTTCATCTGAGGTGGGCCAACCCCCACTGCCTCAGGTCTTCTGGCCATCTTCACCTGAGGTGGGCCACTTCTCGCCACCTCAGGGCTTCAAGCATCCGTGGTGCTGACCTTCACCTGGAGTGTTCTTTTATAATGGCCACTGTCTGCTGCCCCAGGGCTTACAGCATCTTCACCGACCGCTCTTTCATCGGGAGTCGGCTCTTCTATCTTCACGTGGTGGGTGGCCTGTTTAAGTTCTTTTGCAATGGCTGATGCTTCCCAGAGCCTCCAGCATCTTCTTTCTTCCTTAACCTTTAAAGCTCTTCCCCAGTCCTACACCACCATCAGACTGCCTCCCACCGCTTCATGCTGGCTAATATAAGGCATCTCATCATGATTGGCTCACCACAGCCATCTTGAAGTTGCATCATGGTGAGCTGTGATTGGCTCGCTCATGAAGCCATCTTCAAAATGCACTGATTGGCGGGGCCTGAATCTCTGCAGCTTCAGGTCTGGCATTGTGCTCATGGATTCCCACCACCGCTGGATGCATGGCTGCTGCCGAACTCTGCTGCACTAGCGAGCAGGGACTGGATCCCCCGGGGTGCAGGGCTGCCACCTTGCTTGAGGCCTCCGCCAGGCCACGGAAGCTGCCATGGGTCCAGAGGCAGTGAGATCTCACAATCACAGTGGTGGGCCTGAATCTGCAGAAATTCAGGCTCCACCAATCACAGCCATACCCTGGACCCTTCTACATTTGAAACGTACTAAGTGAGTAACTTGGTGGTTGCACACTTCTCTGGGTGGTTGCACACTTAGCAATGCCCTTTCATAAAGGTGAATTCAGTTTTTCAAGTGTAGCTTTAAATCACGGATGTTTCTAGTGAGGAGGGGGCCCATGTGCAGTCTCCGTCATGGGCCCCCTCCTCTCCATTTCGGCAGCCGGCAGCGCTCTGAGCTGTGCGCGGCCAGCGCCGGAGTTATAGACTCTGGGCACTAGAGTGTGCCCAGAGTCTATTGGGTATGCGCAGGTCACCGGGTAAATGGCCATGGCGGCCATTTTCCCTGTACTGCGCATGTGCAAACGACAGGAAAATGGCCATTTTCCAGACGTTTTTACAGCGCCGGATCCCCGTATTATAGATACGCCTCTGCTTTAAATGCATATAGGGCCTGATTTAGAGATAGACATATAGCACACAGTCGTTGCCTCTTTTTTTTCAGCGGCTGTGCATTAATATGCTAATGAGCAGAAGGCGTCTTGTGGAAATAGACGCCTCCTGTCGGCTTCTCTGATCCGCTGCTGGATCCAAGAATGCAGCATCAGATTATCTGTGTGAACATCGGTAGTAGTACCCCCCCTGTAGTAGTACCCATCGGTCATCTGAGTAACCCTTAGGTTACTCATAATGGCTGGGAAATTCATGCTGATGAAGCCAGTGAAGCTGTGTCCAAGGAATCAGGTACTGGCTTCAGTACAACCAGAAACTGGGGCAGACATGGCCCCGTTTTCTGGGACACTGCCTTTTACTGCCCCATCGCTGCCCTCAAATGCCACCAGCATGTCAATCATGCTGTGGTGTTTTGGGCACTGCAAGCAACATCACAGTCTCACATCTGCACATGTGCATTGCAGGTTCTATACATGCACAGATCTAAAAACATCTGAGATGTACGTAAACCATTGGGTTTGCAATCATCTCTGAATCAGGACCATAGTGTGAATTAGGGGTGAGCGGGTTCGGATTTCTGAAATCCGAGCCCCCCCGATCCGAGGCCGATCCGAGTCAGGCTCGACTTTTCCCGCCTGACTCAGATCTGAAATCGAGGCAAAACGTCATCATCCCGCCTTCCGGGTCTCGCGGGTTTTGGATCCTATATAAGGTACCCGCGTCGGCGCCATTTTCTCACTCGGCTGTGGACAGTGAAGAGGGAGGGTGGGAGTTAGGGCTGGCTGGGCTGTGTAGTGTAGTGTAGTGTAGTGCAGTGTAGTGTTGTGCTGTGCTGTGCTGCGCTGTGCAGTCAGTTGTCCATAGGGGCTGTGTCCACTCCAAAGTCCTGTGCAGTTTCCCAGTCCTAAAGGAGTGCTGTAGTGTTGTCCAGGGGGTGCTCTGTCCATCAGGGGTGCTCCCCCCAAGTGCAAAAAAAAATAATATTTTTTCTGTGTTTGTGAATTGTGTGCACAGTAGCCGCACGTGCATCAACAAAGTAGTGCCAAGCGTGCGCCTGTGTCATATGTAAAGGGCCGGCTGGCTTGACCGTTAAAGGGTGATGTAACCCCCAAAGTGCACTCCAAACAAAATAAAAAATATTTTCTGTGTTTACGAATTGTGTGCACTGTGGCTGCACGTGCATCAACAAAGGAGCAGCGCCAAGCGTGCGCCTGTGTCCCATTAGTAAAGGGCCGGCTGGCTTGTCCGTTAAAGGGTGCTGTAACCACCAAAGTACACTCCAAACAAAAAAAAAATATATTTTCTGTGTTTGTGAATTGTGTGCACTGTAGCCGCACGTGCATTAACAAAGTAGTGCCAAGCGTGCGCCTGTGTAATAAGTAAAGGGCCGTCTGGCTTGACCGTTAAAGGGTGCTGTAACCCCCAAAGTGCACTCCAAACAAAATAAAAAAATATTTTCTGTGTTTGTGAATTGTGTGCACTGTGGCTGCACGTGCATCAACAAAGGAGCAGCGCCAAGCGTGCGCCTGTGTCCCATTAGTAAAGGGCCGGCTGGCTTGTCCATTAAAGGGTGCTGTAACCCCCAAAGTACACTCCAAACAAAATAAAAAAATATTTTCTGTGTTTGTGAATTGTGTTCACTGTGGCTGCACGTGCATCAACAAAGGAGCAGCGCCAAGCGTGCGCCTGTGTCCCATAAGTAAAGGGCCGGCTGGCTTGTCCGTTAAAGGGTGCTGTAACCCCCAAAGTACACTCCAAACAAAATAAAAAAATATTTTCTGTGTTTGTGAATTGTGTGCACTGTGGCTGCATGTGCATCAACAAAGGAGCAGCACCAAGCGTGCGCCTGTGTCCCATTAGTAAAGGGCCAGCTGGCTTGTCCGTTAAAGGGTGCTGTAACCCCCAAAGTACACTCCAAACAAAATAAAAAAATATTTTCTGTGTTTGTGAATTGTGTGCACTGTGGCTGCATGTGCATCAACAAAGGAGCAGCGCCAAGTGTGCGCTTGTATCCCATTAGTAAAGGGCTGGCTGGCTTGTCCGTTAAAGGGTGCTGTAACCCCCAAAAGTACACTCCAAATAAAAAAAAAAATATTTTCTGTGTTTGTGAATTGTGTGCACTGTAGCTGCACGTGCATCAACATAGTAGTGCCAAGCGTGCCCCTGTGTCATAAGTAAAGGGCCATCTAGCTTGACCGTTAAAGGGTGCTGTAATCCCCAAAGTACACTCCAAACAAAATAAAAAAATATTTTCTGTGTTTGTGAATTGTGTGCACTGTGGCTGCAAGTGCATCAACAAAGGAGCAGCGCCAAGCGTGCGCCTGTGTCCCATAAGTAAAGGGCCGGCTGGCTTGTCCGTTAAAGGGTGCTGTAACCCCCAAAGGGCACTCCAGACAAAATAAAAAATTATTTTCTGTGTTTGTGAATTGTGTGCACTGTGGCTGCACGTGCATCAACAAAGGAGCAGCGCCAAGCGTGCGCCTGTGTCCCATAAGTAAAGGGCCGGCTGGCTCATTTCTTAAAGGGTGGTGTAACCCACAAAGTGCACTAGTCTCCAACAAAAATAAAAAATTATTTTCTGTGTTTGTGTGCGCCTTAGCCGAACGTATATATCAATATAACATAAATGGAGGACCAAACTTTCTCCGATAAAAATAAAATAGGGAAAGATCAAGAACCACTTCCTCCTAGTGCTGTTGCTGCTGCTGGGAGTTGTTCATCATCCCAGAGAGGAAGTAGGAACACCACTACTTTTACTAAACAATTGACCCTCCAACAGTCCTTAGCGAGGAGGATGAAGTACGACAGCAGTCATCCTGAAGCAAAACGTATAACTGAGGCCTTAACTGCTATGTTGGTGTTAGACGTGCGTCCGGTATCCGCCATTAGTGCAGTGGGATTTAGACAAGTGATGGAGGTAGTGTGTCCCCGGTTCCAAATCCCATCTAGATTCCACCTGCATCCTCAAAGCAGCAGCGACAAGCGTGCGTCTGTCTGTTAAAGGGTGGTGTAACCCTCAAAGTGCACTCCACAAACAATAAAAAAATTCTTCATTTTTTTCTGTCTTTGTGAATTGTGTGGGCAGTAGCCGCACCTGCATCCTCAAAGCAGCAGCGACAAGTGTGCGTCTGTCTGTTAAAGGATTACATCGGTGACAGCATCCAAGTAGGCATGTTGTACATGTACTGGTAGGAAAAAGAGGCAATTTGGAGGCCCTGTACAAACTGGCTCTATTTTACTTGAGTTGCCCCCCCTCCAGTGTGTACTCCGAAAGAGTGTTTAGTGCAGCCGGGAACCTTGTCAGCGAAAGGCGTAGGAGGTTGCTTCCACAAAATGTGGAGAAGTTGATGTTCATAAAAATGAATTATCAACTCTTCCAGGGAGACCAGCCTCCATAACGTACAGAGGGACCTGTGGTGGTGGATTCCAGCGGGGACGAATTAATACTCTGTGAGGATGAGGCTGTACACAACACTGAAGAGGGTGAGGAATCGGTGAATGAGGAGGATGAGGACGACATCTTGCCTCCGTAGAGCCAGTTTGTGCAGGGACACATTAATTGCCAGCTTGTATTGTGGGGGCCCAAACGAACCAATCATTTCAGCCACAGTCGTGTGGCAGACCCTGGCGCTGAAATGATTGGGTTGTTAAAGTGTGCATGTCCTGTTTATACAACATAATGGTGGGTGGGAGGGCCCAAGGACAATTCCATCTTGGACCTCTTTTTTTTCTTTGCATTATGTACTGTTTGGGGCCTAGTTTTTCAAACTACCATCCTGTCTGCCACTGCAGATGGGCCACGTGTTTGTGCCGCCCACTCGTGTCGCTTAGCATAGTCATCCAGCTACCTCGGTGCAACCTTTTGGACATAAAAACACTATTGTGAGGTGTGAGGTGTTCAGAATAGACTGGAAATGAGTGGAAATTAAGGTTATTGAGGTTAATAATAGCATAGGAGCAGAAAAACCCACAAATTCTGTGATTTTAGCTGTTTTTATGCTTTTTAAAAAAAAAATACAGATCCAAAACACAAAACCCAGAACCCAAAACACGGAAGGGTGGTTTTGGCAAAACCAATCCAGATCCAAAACACGAAGAAAGATCCAGATCTAAAACCAAAACACAAAACACGAAAAGTGGCCGGTGCACACCCCTAGTTTGAAATTGCACTGAAATGGATCATGCAGCCAGTGGCGTGACTATAAATTTTGCTCCCCCATGCCAAAAACGTTTCAGGTGTCCCCCCCCGCCCAAAGATCAAACACACCCAAAGACGACGTTTAAGGTATGTGGTTACATGATACAGCAACGTGCCTTACACATTATGACACACTAAGTAATGCCACTTATTACACAGTGTGCCACACCAGAATGCCCCTTACAACACATTATGCCACACCGGAATGCCCCTTACAACACATTATGCCACACAGCAATGCCCCTTACACATGCCACACAATAATGCCACGTATAACACATAATGACATACAGTAAAGCCTTATAACAAATTTATGCCATGCTGTAATGCCCCTATTTCACATTATGCCACACAGTAATACCAAATACACATTATGCCAAACAGTAATGCCCATTACATCCCACCCTGGCAGATCTACTTCACCAACCCTCCTCTCTGCTCCTGCCAGTCTGTCACCTCAGCTCAAGACAGATTGCACAGTTTTTATGTCCGTGTACAACCAGATTATAGGGAACATAGTTTATAACCTGTAAACTGTGTGTATCAAGTTAGTGCCCCTTATACAGTGCCCCCTGTAGTTGTGCCCCAAAATGCAATGCCCCCTATACTAGTGCCCCTTATGCAATGCCCCCTGTAATAGTGCCCCTTATGCAATGTCCCCTGTAGTAGTGCCCATTAAAGTAGTGCCCCCTGTAGTTGTGCCCATATACAGTGCCCCTTGTAGTTGTGCCCCTTCAAGTAGTGCCCCTGTAGTTGTGCCCATTTTAGTAGTGCCCCCTGTAGTTGTGCCCAGTAGTTGCCCTCAGTAGTGAGCCCCCTGTAGTTGCCCCTTGTAGTTAGCCCCCAGTAGTTGCCCCAGTAGTGAGCCCCCTGTGGTTGCCCCCAGTAGTGAGCCCCCTGTAGTTGCCCCCAGTAGTTGCCCCCTGTAGTGAACCCCCTGTAGTTGCCCCCAGTAGTGAGCCCCCTGTAGTTGCACCTAGTTGATCCCAATAGTGAGCCCCCTGCAGTTGTCCCCAGTAGTGAGCCCCCTGTAGTTTCCCCCCCGCGCACACAAACACACACACACAAAAAAAACCACTTACCTTTATCCCCGCTCCAGTGCTGCTGCCGTCCATACCCCGGCGTCCGCTCCTCGGCACTATGGGAGTGACATCATGACGTCACTCCCATAGTGCTCAGCGGGATCCGGAAGACGGAGCTCACTCCTGAGCTCCGTCCCCGGCGTCCACTCCTTTGCACTATGGGAGTGACGTCATGACGTCACTCCCATAGTGCCCTGCGGGACCCAGAAGACGGAGGGAGCTCCATCCTTCGGCTGCCGCCGGGGGTGTAATAGGAGCCGGGCGCCCGCTGGTAACACACTCAGCCGGCGCCTGGCAGATGGAGGGTGCAGTGGGTGTGACCGCACCCCCTGCAACCTCCGTAGTTACGGGAGTTCCGCCACTGAGTGGCGTAACTACTGCCCCCATCGCTCCCAAGCTACCCAGCGCCTCCAAGCCACCGCGGGGGCTGCGGGGGCCGTAGTTACGCCACTGCATGCAGCATTCAAAACAATACAATGCAGTGCAACTAACGCAAATGCAAGAATGTATGAAAATGGTATAAAGCAATGTAAAGACAGTGAAATATGACAGGAAAATTGTGAAATGTAAAAAGTAAAGCAGAAATACACTGCTAGACTGGATGTATAGGTGGGCAGCCCAGACGGTGTAATGGCATTACTGCCTCACAGCACCGAGGTTGTGGGTTTGATTCCCACTATGGCCCTAACTGTGTGGAGTTTGTATATTCTCCCTGTGCTTGCGTGGGTTTCCTCCGGGTGCTCAGGTTTCCTCCCACACTCCAAAAATATACTGGTGGGTTAATTGGCTCCCAACAAAAATAACCCTAGTGTGTATGTGTGTAAGTGAGCATGTGGTAGAGAATATACCTTGTAAGCTCCACTGGGGCAGGGACTGATGTGAATTCTCAATAATGCGCTGTGGAATATGTGTGTGCTATATAAATAACTGGTAATAAATAGAGTACAATGGTTTTTATTAATGCATGTGGACAGGGGCACTGAGAGGGGGGGAACGGGTACAAATTACCCGGGCCCGGGCTTCCTGAGGGGCCAGGTCCGACGCTGCACCTCCTCCCTCACAGCAGCACAGCACACAGCACACGGCGTGTGCTGAGCTACAGTGTGAGACTGCTTGTGGCTGCTGAGCAGCAGTCTACTATACCTGTGGGGGGAGAGCGATCACACTGATCGCGCCCTCCTTGGCTTTGCGCCGGACTGAGGGGGCTCAGAGCGCCCCCTCGCTAGCGTGCAGCTCCGCTTCGCAGCGCTGATAATCTTTTTTTTTTTTTTCCCCCGTAGGCTCTTGGCGGGCCTGCATGTGGATCCTTGCTTTGTGCTTGCTGTAAAAACATCAGTTAAGACTCAAAGGTTCCCAAACGCGGCCATTAAGGCACCCCAACAGTTCAAGTTTTAGAGATATTCCTCATGGTTGAGCACAGGTGGGTTTATGAAGTTGACTGAGGTACTAATTAATTCACCTGTGGTCAAGAATGGATATCCTTAAAATATGGACTGTTAGGGTGCCTTGAGAACTGAGTTTGGGAACCTCTGTGCTAAGTGCAATATTTAAATGCTTGTGAGTAAAGGCCCCTATATATCTACCGACAGATTGCCCGATGCTCCGATTGGATCGGAAATGCCGATATTCTGGTCAGAAATGCTGACCGGCGGCTAACGATGTTCGCAGATCCGTCGAGGATCGGTAAAATTCCACATGTTAAAGGTCACAGATTGCAAATCACAATCATATTTTGATCATGATCAGCAAATCAATGAAATCCAACATTTTGGATTTCACCAACCCTCCGACCTCGGCATCTGGGGATCGCAGAAATGCGACAATCAGTCGCTGGTGTATGGCGGCCTTTAGGACCCTAACAGAGCTGCCTCAGTTTCCCTCACAATGGACAGGTCGCTGCTCTAATTTATTTTGCAATTTGGCAATCAATAACCATTTGGACTAATTCAGAAAATTTTATTGTCTATAGAACAAAGTACATTCTCAATATGGATAAGGCCATACTTTATTTGCTACATTTGAATGCAATAAAATGTTAATTGAATAAGAAAATGTTTATCTACAAACATCCAGTCTAGCAGTGCTCAAAGTAAATTCTATTTCTGCTTTAATTTTTACATTTCACAATTTTCCTGTCATATTTCACTGTCTTTACTTTGCCACATAAAATACAATTAATGTTATGAGTGTTTTTTTTACTGTAGATGAAATTGGATCACAGAACAAAGTAATTAATCTTTCTTAAAAGAGAATAGCTTAGTGCTTGTCATATAATAATCTATTAAAAATAATAAGTTATACTGAAAGCAAAGTCAACTTAGTGAGCGAACTTCATTAACCAATGTTTATTATTTATCACTATTATAAAACTTGTTCTGCAGATGTGTACAATAGGATAAAATATTTATGAGCTTAATACTGATTAATTAATAAGATAAAGTAAGATTTATGGGAAATCATTGAAAAAAAACCTCCCACTTTCAGCTGCCGAACCTTAAAAAGAAATATGAAACTGATATGGGCTTTAATCCATATGCGTTAAGAGAGTTTTAAGTAAAAGTATTAAAGATTATGCCTATCTAATACCTCTTTCAGACTAGCAGCAAAATCTTGGGTTATTGCAGGGTTAACCCGAGTTGCTGCCAGGTATTAAATGGGGAAGGGTTGGATTTCCGGGTCGAGTGAGCCGGCAATCCAACCAGGGTAGCGACCTGTGTAACCCTGCAGTGCAAACGGGTAACCCGGGTCGTCTGACCCGGGTCCCGCCTACAGCATGGAGACTTCCTGGTTTCCTGGTGTGCAACGTGAATGGTGCCGACCCGGGAATAACCTGGGTCGGCATCACACTCTGGAGGGAGTATGTCCCGAGTCTGCCCAGTTTTGAAGCTTAAATCAAAATATTGACTAGGTAGATCAAAAGAAACTTCCACAAGAAGTCCCTGAGTACATCATGAAAAAAGTCTTGAAATTTTGCAGATGCATTGCTCAGGCCAAACGGTATCACTAAGTACTCATAATGGCCTGTATAAGTATTGAAGGCCATCTTCGATTGGTCTACTCAACAAATTCGTATAATTTTGGAGAACACAGTAGCACCCTTCAATTGATCTAATAACTTGAGTATCAATAACAACGGGTATTGTTCTTGATTGTGGTATTATTGAGCCCTCAATATTCACTACACTGCCTAAGTGCTTCATCTTTCTTAGCCACAGAAAAACAGAAGTGCCCCTAATGGTGATCTGGAAGGCTGAATGAAGCCCTTTTCCAAATTCTCTATGATGTATTTCTCTACAGCGCATAGTTTAGGGACAGCCAGAGAGAATAATCATATAGAAAAATGGGGGTACAGCGCTCTAGGTTAATCTGTCAGTGTCCTTAGCAGCTCAACTTACAGAGGTATCCCTGCCTCTGTTTAACCAAAATTATATGAATAAATATAACATGGTGAGGTCTGGGGCACTTAAAGTTATCTGATAATTTAACTATGTGCGGTATCTTTGATTACTTTATCAGTCCTATATATATCCACAAATTATCCGCATAAAGGGCCTGATTCAGACCCGTGAGCGCTAGGTCGATGGTCGGCCAGTGCGCACGTGTGGCGTACGCAATGCGCGTGCGCGAGCCCCGTAGCAAGCGAGAACTTCACTCGCTCAAGGGCTCGCTTCAAAGCGGGGCGGCTGTCGATGTTGATCGACAGCTCGTCCTGTTTTGTAGGCAGGGAGGGGGGGTGGCTGGACAAACGGAGGCGTTCCTGAAGGAATGCCTGCCATTTGTGGGCGGCCCTACTGACATCATTTGTGATGTCAGTAGTGAACTTCCTGCTCTATTAGAGCAGGAAGTTCACTCGGGCTTGCGGGAACTGAGACCCTACCACAGGGGTCTCGTCACAAGCCCGATGGTCGCGATAATCGCGACCATCGTCAGGCTGCTCGCAAAAGCTGTGGGTGGTCACCCACAGCGATGCGAGCGGCCTGGAGGTGGATTTTTATTTTTTTTAAATCCGCCCTGATTCAGAGCGAGCGCTCGCAAATAGAGAGCGCCTCTGAATCAGGCCCAAAGTCCAGAAATTGACTGTAGTAGACAATTAGTCCTTAAATGTTGGGTGTTCATATAAATCCCAAAACAAACTGATGTAATTTTTGGCTTTGCTCCACGCGGTCTGTTGGATGGATGTTCTTATCAAGTTTCAGCCCTCTTCACCTTTCCTCTCCACCTCGAATGTAAAATTATGCACAGTATCAGGAATTTATAAGGACACTATTGATGCAGTTTAGGTAAGTGAAGATGTACTTACCCGGATAGTGTGATATTCCTGCTGGTCCTCTCAGTTCAGGTGGTGGTGTGTGTGCCGCAGCCTCCCACTTACTGAGCGAAAGTGTGTGGTCCGGGAGGGGGGGGGACATTGTCAGAAGAGCAAGTAAGTGGCCTTTTGAGATATGAGTACTGTATATCTGCATTGCATACCCTACTCATTACTCATTACTCATTACCTACACCCAAAATATTTGTTTTGCTTTAGGCCTGGTGACAGTTGTGTCCCTAGATACATTCGTTTGCCTACTTTAGTAATTTCATTTGTTTAATTTTTTTGTACTGATGGGATAACGTTCGCAATAATCTTCAATTCCCCCAAAAATAGACCATACAAGAATGGAATAAACTGTAACAATTTGCATGTTCTGTTTGTGTGGATTTCCTCTTGGTGCCCTGGTGTCCTCCCACAGTAACAAAGACATACTAGTAGGTAATTGGCTTCTGATTATATTAAACAATATTTGTGTGAGTGTGTCCATGTGATAGGGATTTTGATTGTAAGCTCCACTGGGGCAGGGACTGATGTGTGAGAATGCAAGTACAATGCAATATGATGCAATATGCAATATGATGTAAATAATACCAAATACTGGCACATAGGTGATTATACAATGTCACAGGGTTAGTGTGAAATGTCTTTTAAGCACTAGTCTCAGTGGGAGAATAGGAACAAAAAAGTACACAGACGATATAGACTGTTAATAGAAAAATAAGCAAAGACGAGTGAGTAGATGCTTAGAAAAAGCTTTGTTAATAATTAAAATGCCTATGGCATTGAAGTAGATAATTTATGCACACCCATGCAACGGCGTTCAAACGCACTGGTATGCCTGTGTTTCGCCGACCACCCTCTTGTCACCTCCCACAAGGGCGATAGATAATCCTGAGTGTAATTTACTATTTCTGAATTCAATTTTGAGATTGTCGAAGCAGAGTAATTGGCTGAGACAAGTTCAGTTTAAAATTGAATCGCGGCGACGCCATCTTGCGACTGGCCGCAAGACGCCATCTTGGAAATGAGATCGCAAGACGCCATTTTGCGAATGACCGCCCAAGCGCCATTTTAGATAAACCCACAATTAAGTACATATGGCGAGATTACTATTAGCACCATGCGATTGCATCTTCCATCATTTCTCATATACACAATAATACGCATAATAGCGCTGGTAACTAGTCGGTTATTAGCAAATGCACAAGACCCCGAAGAAAAAAACACTGTTTAGTAGATAAATGCGCACGCATCTGTCCCCAGTTAACTAGCGTCTTCATATCAAACCCCGTACACCCACACATTACATATTCACTTACAAGGTTCCATTAGCTTTTAAGGTATAAGGTTTAAGTTTGTTCGGTTAGTATAAATGCTGTGAAATAAAGATATTTGGTAACTAAGGTTTTATAAATGATAAGTAAGCCGTGTTTGGTTTCGTACTGATGCGTACTCTTTCCACAGTATTCTGGTGTTATCGGTGGGGAGATCGCATCAAGCATTCTCAACTTATGGACCGCAGAGACTTCAAGCTACAAAATGTATATTATATGAACAACTGTTAGGATGATTGCATGCGGTGGGAGGGCAGAGACCCCCAGTTGTAGAGGCTGGGAGAGTCTATTTGAATCAGCCTGTTAAATGCTCCATAACAGATGGATCCCCTTTGGGAGCCAATAGCATCAGCAACAAGCTTCCCTATAATTTTGTCTATCCCTGGGGGATATAAATATGTGTGCTCCAACACTGGGTTTTTAGTCTTCGTGCTGAATGCTGATAGACGAGGGGTTTCTTGCTGATGCCTAACACCTGGTACCAGAAGTGCTGCGTATGTATACTGTACTTGGGTCTGTGTAATTCCTTTGCACCTAAATTGTGTCTGGATCAATTGCGTGTAACTGACTGTACTTTTACTTGAATAATACTTGTGCTTTGGAACCACAGATTCCAGGTCTAAGTCTTTATTTACTGTATGACTGCGTACGCAAATTAGCGTCATCCTTAGAAGGTATAGGCAGGATATTAGAAGGTATAGGAAGGAGTGTATAGAGGTTCTGATCCAGTATCGTTAGTTGGGGGCTCGTAGTGAAGTCACTTACCTGCTCACACGGTACATACGGCTATCGATATTTCAGCAAAGGGTGGAGTGGCCACATGCAGGGTTTTCCTGCAACCGCTTTGTGCTGAAAGATCGCTATCCATCTCCGTGTGAATCAAGGAAGCTGACTAGAATCCAGGGACAAGAGAGGAAAAAGTTTGTTGTCCTCTGTTGATAGAACCTTACGTTTAAAGGGGTGCCGCAGTATTGATTACGCGGCTAAGTCGCAGATTTGCGCACAGCAAAGACGCACTTTTGTGTACGCAGCTAAAGGTTATCATACGGTTGTGTGGTAGTCGCATTATTGTGTATGCGACTGGTCGCACAATAGCGTATACGTACTTCCGGTTGTGCTGCCACATATTTTAGATAAAGCCGTTGAGGTTTACATTTTTCAATTATTACCAATATCTGGGTTAACATGTATTTTTCTGTGCAGGAAAAAGTGTGTAACAGTGAGTGTTTTGTTGGTAGGGGTAACTTGTTCCCTACAGTTAAAGGTACCGTATGACCTTTAAGGGCTAAGTGCTAGTCACTCGGTAAGCAGCTTTACCGTTCTATACACAGTAGCAGGTGTACATGTTGTCTTTGTTGTTGAGAGGTGCGTGGAAGTGGCCGAAATATAAACTTCCATAGGTGTGGAAGTTGCCTTACTAAATCTTATCCGGGTGTGGAAGTTGCCTTTTTCAAATCTTATCCAGGTGTGTGAGCGCCACCGACTTAAATCGTCCACAGGTAAGTGAAAGTATCTTGATTGTCTTTCACCAGTTTAAATCTTTATTGAAAAGCGTAGGATTTTGTCTCAGAATGGGAGCCGCGCAAACAGTAGAGATGTTAGACAATGATGTGCTGCTAATGGAGGCGCTGATCGGATCGGCTCATCGTATTATGCATACTAAGTATGGTACTTATGCAATAAGGTATTGTGATGTATGGTTTAAAATGATGATGAAGAGTGTTAGACCTTTTCCCAGAATTGGTAGTTTTGATAAAAATGTATTAGATAATGTCCGGGACCACATCAGTCTGATGAGCTCCCGAGAGAAAAAGGTTAAATATTATGAATGTTTAAAACTGTGGCAGCATGAAGGGGATGCGTGACTTAAAAATGTGCAAACGACGCAAACTAGCGTCGCGAGCACATTGCCAGAAAATACATCCGAGACACTAAATTGCAATATGGGCGAGCCGCAAAATAGCGCGCACGTGCGGCAAGGTAGCGTTGTGGAAAGTATTGCCAGCAGTTCACACTCACCTCCCCCACCTTATGTGGATGGAGGTGCAAGTACAATTACCAAAAATACCTATAAAAATGTAAAAAGCAATTTGTACCCTCTCTTAAGCAACCATAAGGAAAATGTTTATGATGTGGATGATGAGCCTATTGTAATGTCTGCCATTTCCCATGCTGTGCAGATGATAGATGCTGCATCACCACAATTACGAGTGGTGCCGCCATCTCCATCGGTAACAGCAAGGGAAGTGTTAACGCCCTTGCACCCATAGAGGAAGTTGTTCATACCATACGTAGCAGCAGCAGACTAAACCCCCAGCCAGGTAACCAGGTCAAAGGTAGCAGCACTACCGGTCTGCATCCCATTCGGACAATAACTGTTCCAAATGGAAATGCAGATGCGAACGGTATAGTGCCCACGAGGGAAGTAGTAATGCATTGTCCTTGGACAAGAGCAGAACTAAATTCCATCATAAATGATTTCCCCGATCCCAAAAAGGACCTAGCCAAATGTCAAAGATTTTTGAGAAATTTGGGTAGTTCACATGAGCCAACTAATAAAGATTGGCGAGTGGTGTTAAGGGCCTGTCTACCACGCAATACCAACGTGACAAAATTTATCACGGATTGTGTATTGGATGGTGACGTTCCCTTAACAGACCAAGTAAACCAAGGTAACATTTCCCGCATTGTAACTCAATTGGGTATATATTTTCCAGTAGTAGTTAACTGGAACAAAATTTCCACCATTAAGCAAAAGGAGAGTGAATCTGCAGAAGAAAGATAGCACTCACCACAGGGGAATGATAGTCACGGTACTCGTGGATGGTCTGAAAGAGAGTTTAAAAACCCGGGTTCAGACCTCACAGCCTGGCTGGCGGGGACTCACAATAGATACCCTCATAGAAACATCCATCGAACATGATAAAAACATCTCAAAGAAGAGAGAAGCCCAGAGCGAAAAACTAATGGCTGTCAGTATCCAAGCTCTGGAGGGAATGATGTTAACATCACAGCCAACAGACACACTTGCACTTGCACACACACTCACATCTGAACAAGTATGTGCCCTTACTCACCCCACGCAACAGCAAACACAACTCTATCCCACTAACCCGATGCAACTACAGGTCCCATACTACCCACCAACTTCTTATCCCCCACAATACCCTTACCCTCCCTAACCTTACCCATATCCACCACCTTTACCCTCTGCTCAAATCTCACAACAACACATGTCTTCACCTGATCCACGAACATGCTTTAACTGTAAACAAACAGGACACTTAAGTAGAAACTGTACGGTAAAAAGAGTAGGGACACCAAGTCAGGGAAGACCTGGATATCCCCATAAGGGATATGCACAGAGACCAGCAAATGTCCAGCAAGCACCAGCTCCAATGTGGCCGTAAATGCTTTATTGGAGAATGGTAGCCAAAGCTAGGGATCAGATCATACCTGTAGTCTACAGATAGTCAGGTTAACGGGAAGTACTAGGGAAGAACCGGTCATGATGGTTGATGTAGCTGGTACTGAATATCCTTTTCTTGTAGACACAGGGGCGACCAGGTCAGTGATAAAATCTCCCGTTAATTTACAGGTGACCAACGAGACAGTACCAACCATGGGTGTAACAGGTAAAGTGGAACATTATCCTATAACAAAGTCCACAGAGGTTACTATTGGGCCATTGCATACCAGGCATTCTTTTCTCCTGGCTGCTGCGGCTCCTACTAACCTACTGGGCAGAGACTTGTTATGTAAGATGGGATGTGTTATATATATTGCACCCCTTATGGTGTATTTTTAGACATCCCAGAGAGAGTGGCACACGAGGTGTGGGAAATGTTGGACACTCCCCAAAGGATAATGTATCACTCTACAAGTTTAAATGAAAATCCATCTCAGATAAATTAAATGTTGTCCCTAATTCCAGATTCCCTTTGGACTAAAGATGGACAGGACACTTGATTAATGGCAAACGTAAGCCCTGTAATGGTAAATTTAAAAAGTGGTAGGCAAGCTCCAAAAATTCCCCAGTACCCACTTAAACAGGAGGTAGAATTAGGGTTTTTTCCAATAATTGAGTGATTATTGCAACAGGGAATTTTAGTTTGTACAGCTAGTGTAGCCAACAGTCCCATCTTTCCAGTGAAGAAGAGTGGTGGGAGGGGCTATAGGCTAGTACAAGACCTTAGAGGTGTTAATAAGGTAGTAGAGAGCCAATTCCCTGTAGTGCCAAATCCAGCTGTCATTCTGATGCAGATCCCACCAAATGCAACCCATTTCACTGTCATTGACCTCTGTTCTGCTTTCTTCTCTGTGCCTCTCCATCCTGACCATCAGTATCTATTCGCATTTACATACAGAGGTTTACAATACAAATGGACACGGTTACCCCAAGGTTTCATAGACAGTCCCAGTATCTTCTCCCAGGCATTGCACGACTGTTTACAATCTTTTCAACCTGCCAATGGATCTGTTCTAATTCAATATGTGGATGATTTATTGCTATGTTCTGACTCGTTTATGTCATGTTTGAATGATACAAAACTTTTGTTACTTCATCTCTCGCATACAAGACACAAGGTGGCTAAGGACAAACTACAGCCGTGCCAATCCAGAGTAAAATATTTGGGACACTGCCTAACTCAGGGGTTACGCCATCTTACAAAAGATAGAATCCAGGCCATACAAAACATGACACTGCCACAGAATCAACAGCAAATTCGTACCTTCTTGGGAATGAATGGATACTGTAGAATGTGGATCCTAGGTTTTTCTATTTTGGCCTTACCTTTACAGGAATTTGTCTCTTCTTTAAAGCCCGATCGTGTCATACACACAGAGGAATCAGAGCAGGCTTTCCTTAATCTTAAGGATAGTCTGACAAGAGCTCCTGCATTGGGAATACCAGATTATGAAAAACCTTTTGATTTGTACTGTACGGAAGCCAATGGTTGTGCTGCAGGTGTCCTTACACAAAAACATGGTGATGCCAGTAGGCCCGTAGCATACTACAGTGCCCAATTGGACACTGTGGCAAGATCACTCCCCACCTGTTTGAGAAGTGTAGCAGCTACCGCTTTATTGGTGAGTAAAAGTGAGGTCGTAGTATTGGGTCATGATATGATTGTCTACACTTCCCATGCTGTATCTGCTTTATTGAACTCAGCTCAAACCAGACACGTCTCCTCGGCTAGGTTCACCAAATGGGAACTAGCACTAACCGCTCCTGCAAATATTACTGTTAAACATTGCAGTACACTGAATCCAGCAACATATCTACCATATGTACAACATGATGTACAAAGGGTGGAAGGAGAGGAGTTGCTGGTGGGAGGTGAGTACAGCAGACATAATGATACACACGATTGTATGACATATCTGAATCAGACCTTTACTGCTAGACCTGACATACATGACACACCTTTAGAGAATATGGATGTGACTTTTTATATGGATGGGAGTTGTCATAGACAAACAGACACAGGTGAATTATGCACAGGTTATGCTGTTGTAAATGACACAGACATCATAGAAGCTAAACCTCTTGGTCCTCCTCACTCAGCCCAGGTGGCAGAGTTAGTAGCACTAACTAGAGCATGTGAACTGGCAGCAGACAAATCTGCTAACATTTACACTGACTCGAGGTACGCGTTCGGGGTGGTGCTCGATTTTGGGGCTCTATGGCGTCTGAGAAATTTTATGACAGCAGCAGGCACACCAGTTGCACATTCCTGACACATAAAACATCTTTTAGAAGCAATCCAACTGCCCAAAGCAGTGGCAGTAATTAAATGCAAAGCCCATACATGTGAGGATGACCCGGTGTCACTTGGCAACAACAGAGCCGATGAAGCTGCAAAATGGGCAGCAGGGTTAAAAATGTTTTCTCCAACTGAAACAATTATGTAATTCCTAACAATTGATATGCTGAAATTAATTGAGATGCAAAATTTGTGATCAACCCAGGAAAAATCCATCTGGAAGTCCAAGGGATGTGGGCAAGAGTCCTCTGGGCTCTGGAGGGACGGACAAGGTAAGCCAGTGGCCCCCAAGGCATATTACCCCAGCCTGGCTGAGGCAGCACACGATCTGACTCATCTGGGTAAACAAGGTATGTGCAAGTTGGTGAGGGCATACTGTTGCGCACCAGGTTTTTCTTCACAAGCAGAAAAGATAGCAATGTCCTGTCTGACCTGCTTGAGAAAGAACATAGGGAAAGCGTTCCCTACCAAACCATCCCACATTCCACCGACTGATGAACCTTTCCAGGTGGTACAAATTGATTTCATCCAATTACCACCCTGCAGGAACCTTAAGTATGTATTAGTGTGCACAGACGTATTTTCTAACTGGGTGGAGGCCTACCCAGTGTCCACTAATACTGCTGCGTTTACTGCCAAGAAAATAGTTCAGGAATTTGTATGCAGGTACAGTATCCATAAAATCATTGAGAGTGATAGAGGTACTCAGTTCACAGGTGATGTTTTTCAAAATATGTGTAAGCTGATGGGTATTAATAGCCGACTTCATACCCCCTACCGACTGCAATCCAGTGCCAAGGTAGAGAGGATGAACGGGACTATTAAAAATAAGTTAAGTAAAATTATGGCAGAGACGGGACTAGGATGGCAAGAAGTGTTACCTTTGGTTCTACATAGCATAAGGACCACTCCTAGACCTCCTATGAATCTGTCCCCATTTGAAATATTGTTTGGTAGACAACCTCATTTGATTATAAGTCCACAGGAAGACCTGAAGGGTAACAACGAGGTAACTGTAAAGTATCTTATATCAATGAGTAAGCAGTTAAAGCAACAGCAACAGAAACTGAAATTGTTGTCTAATGATATGCCTGAAACTAACTGTCATGATGTTGAACCAGGAGAATATGTAATGATCAGAAATTTCTTGCGTTCAGGTTGTTTGACTGATCGGTGGGAAGGTCCGTACCAGGTGCTGCTGACAAGTACTACATCTTTTAAGGTGGCCGAGAGAGATACCTGGGTCCATTCCACTCACTACAAAAAGGTCAATCAACCAGTGGAGAAACAAGTCGGAGACAAGGCTGATAGTGTGGACCTGTCACTCGTGAGCTTGTTCTGGGAGGATTGAACAGGTTGTAGTGAGATACCTGAACACAAAGAAATCTGCAGGTCTTATTGTGACAATGGACGGGCCTGCTGTGTTCATTTTCATATTCTCTTTTAGAGTGTTCACCATCTTGGTCGGTTCGGGAGTATCCAGTTTCTGTGATGGGAGACCGATCGAGGAAATGGGAGCTGATGGCAGTGCCGATGGAGTGGAGTCAGGAGGAGTGCAATGCCAATCAGGGGAGTGTCTGACCAATCTTAGTACTGTTATTGTTAAGAGAGCTATCATTCCGGATACTCGGGGAAGGTGTGGAGGTTTATCGTCTGAAGATTCCTGTATTTGTGAGTTTTGTGGGTCCCTAGTTGATGAGCACTGTATCCAACGGTGCCAACCTAAATATACCCCGTACTGGGGTGGGTATCCTTTAGAGGATTATCATAGCATGGTAGGCAAAGTGCTAAATCAAACTAATTGCTGGGTGTGTTCACATGTGCTACAGGGACAGCATAATGTAGGGTTGGTGCCATTTCCACTGAATATCACAGAAATTTTAGAATTACAAAAAGGGAAAACAGTGGATGGAAAATTCCTCTCATCCAAACCACCTCATTTCAAACTCTATCAATTCCAAGTAGATAGATCACTTTTGTGTTTAAACATAACCAACCCCAATAAACCCGGGAGTTGGGAAGTGACGGGGAATAATCAGACGATGACCTTCTCACAAAGATCTGATAATGAGTCCATAAACCATGATCTGTTACTCTCCATTAAGTCTGGTGGGAAACATTTTAGGTATCGGTATACATTGAGTTCCACCAAAGAAATTATTGGTATGGTGTCAAATGGTTATCGTGCTAAAATAATACAGCCAGAAACTTGTATGTACCAGATGGAAGACCCAGAAATAGGATTGTCTGCAAGGGAAATGTGCTTAATGATAATGATGCATACCATTCCTTATGTTCTCCCTGATAATGTATATTTCATATGTGGAAGAAAAGCGTATAAATGGCTCTCCCTGAGTTCCGAAGGTTTGTGTTACCTGGGAAGAGTAGTACCAGAAGTTATGACCCTCACACATGTTGAAATGCTTGGTATACATAAAAACACACCATCACCATATCTTCACACACAGTATGAATACAGAGGCAAAAGAAATATGATACCTGGTGACGTGTATAAAGCCACTCAGTTAATCAGTGAGACAACTGGCTTTCAAGTTTTAGTTGCATTGGATCCCACCAGGATTGCTCGGGGTACATAAAATTTTAGATATATCCAGGAACTTGCTAAATTGATAGATAATATCACCGAGATGTACGATGACACATTCAGGTATACAGGGAGAGAATTGCAAACGTACAAGAAAGAACTGGTGCAACACAGGCTAGTGTTGAATTATTTAACTGCTGTTACTGGATTGTATTGTGTAACATTAGCCACCCAGTTTGGAGTAAAATGTTGCACCTATGTCACCAATGATACCAGCGACCCCAAGGAGGTGATAGACCGAAAGATGGATGAAATTCTACAGATAAAATGGGAGTTTCGTAAGAACCATAACGCTTCAGTGGCTGAAGTAGGGGAAAAGATAGAAGGATGGGTTTCATGGCTGAACCCAGTAAAATGGTTCTCAGGTCTAGGGGAATGGATCCAGGAAGTGATCGCTAGCATAGGCAAATTCTTGATCCTTATACTAATTGTCATCATAGTAATTGGCATATGCGTCCGGTGTGTTCCTATTGTGTTGAAGTGTGGAAAATGTAAAAATAGAGTAAAACGCAAGAACGAAACTATGATGGTGGTCAGTAATGACAATATGAATACCGAGGTAAATATAGAACTGCATTACAACCCTGAACTAGGAAATACCATAATTTTATGTATTATATTTAGATATGCATAGAATGTATTATTGAAATGTTATTTTTAGAACACCTCAGATAATGTAAAGTCTCAATTCCCCTCCAAGACTGCCTTTATAAGACTGGTGCATTCCCACACCTTTCACATGATCTTCCAAGATCCGCGGTGTGCGTATAATAGTAGTTTTTTGTCCACACCCAGAGACACATTATTGATGGATTAAGAACCACCTTGTGCCATCCCACAATAACACAAAATAATATGTAAATGTAAGCCTAAATTAAACTCAAAGAGTAGATTGTGATAGCATGTTGTTTGCTATCAAAGGGTGGACTGTCAAAGCTGAGTAATTGGCTGAGACAAGTTCAGTTTAAAATTGAATCGTGGCGATGCCATCTCGCGACTGGCAACAAGACGCTATCTTGGAAATGAGATCACAAGATGCCATTTTGCGAATGACCGCCCAAGCGCCATTTTAGATAAACCCACAATTAAGTACATATGGCGAGATTACTATTAGCACCATGCAATTGCATCTCTCATCATTTCTCATATACACAATAATACGCATAATAGCGCTGTTAACTAGTCACATATTAGCGAATGCACAAGACCCCGAAGAAAAAAACACTGTTTAGTAGCTAAATGCGCACGCATCTGTCCCCAGTTAACTAGCGTCTTCATATCAAACCCCGTACACCCACACATTACATATTCACTTACAAGGTTCCATTAGCTTTTAAGATATAATGTTTAAGTTTGTTCGGTTAGTATAAATGCTGTGAAATAAAGATATTTGGTAACTAAGGTTTTATACATGCTAAGGAAGTCGTGTTTGGTTTCGTACTGATGCGTACTCTTTCCACAGTATTCTGGTGTTATCGGTGGGGAGATCGCATCAAGCATTCTCAACTTATGGACCGCAGAGACTTCAAGCAACAAAATGTATATTATATGAACAACTGTTAGGATGATTGCATGGGGTGGGAGGGCAGAGACCCCCAGTTGTTAGAGGCTGGGAGAGTCTATTTGAATCAGCCTCTTAAATGCTCCATAACAGATGGATCCCCCTTGGGAGCCAATAGCATCAGCAACAAGCTTCCCTATTGTTTTGTCTATCCCTGGGGGATATAAATATGTGTGCTCCAACACTGGGTTTTTAGTGTTCGTGCTGAATGCTGATAGACGAGGGGTTTCTTGCTGATGCCTAACACCTGGTACCGGAAGCGCTGCATATGTATACTGTACTTGGGTCTGTATAATTCCTTTGCGCCTAAATTGTGTCTGGATCAATTGCGTGTAACTGACTGTACTTTTACTTGAATAATACTTGTGCTTTGGAACCACAGATTCCAGGTCTAAGTCTTTATTTACTGTATGACTGCGTACGCAAATTAGCGTCATCCTTAGAAGGTATAGGCAGGATATTAGAAGGTATAGGAAGGTGTTTTATAGAGGTTCTGATCCAGTATCGTTAAGTTCCTAAAATATGTATCCTTAATGACAGTACAGGCCAAATAAAGATAAACATGAATGCAGCTAATCACGAAAATAACCGAACAGAAAATAAAAAAAAGAATGAAGAAAACAATCAGCCCACTGTGTATAGCTTTATAGAGCACACAGAAGCATTCATTTCAGAAAACTACTCTTATGTTTCTTGATTTACATCCAGCTACTAAGTGGGAGGCTGAAAAATTCACTTACTATACACTTGGGTTTTTATATCAAAATCAATAATTTTCTTTGTTTTACAGAAATCCAACAAACAAAAGCAATTTTGCATTTACGGCGACAGTCTTTTTTAACTTTGTCTTGTAGAAAACATTAGTTGTTTTTCCTCCTGATGTTAACACAAAAAGATTTTGTTTTGATCAGTGGCGTAACTAGGGCAGGGCGAGCGGGGTGCGTGCCCTGGGCGCCGTGGGACCGGCGGCACGGGGGGGTGCTGCCGGCCACGGTACCGGCCCGCCCGCCTTAGTTAGCCAGTGTAGCGCCGACCGCAATGTGTCCGGTCAGCACTACACATTTACACAGGACCGGCGCTAGGCTTCCAGCGCTGGTCCTGTGCTGCACACCTGAGCCTGTTCCCTCCCCCTGAGCGCTTGCCCAATAGCGCTAGGAGGCGGGCTCAGGCAGTGCATAACAGGCGGCGATGCATGTGTTAAACAGCAGCCAATGAAAGTCAGATAGACTCTCATTGACTGCTGCAGCACCCACTGCAAGAGCCGGGCTTCCGTCCGGCTCCTGCAGTGGGTAATGGGACAGACGTCATGACATCATGACATCTGTCCCATAATGCTGAGCGTGCCAGCCCGGGAGGACTGGCGGGTGGCGGCGGCGGAAGCGGTGTCGCTGACCGGAGCAGCAGCAGCGTGGATTCAGGTAAGTATATTTTTATATATTTTTTTTTAAAACCTGTCTGCACTACTGGGGGCACAACGGGGGAGGGGGGTGGCTACTACTGGGGGGACCTCTACTGGGGGTGGGGGCACAACGGGGGAGGGGTGGCTACTACTGGAGGCACCATTATTGGGAGGACCTCTACTGGGGGGGGCTACTACTGGGGGCACTTAATCGGGAGGGGGAACCTCTACTGGGGACTACTACTTGGGGGGGGAACTACAACTGGGGGCATTATAAAAGGGGCCTACTACTAGAGGCACTGCACTGGGGGGACCACTACTGGGGGCAATAATAGGAAGGTCCGCTACAGGGGGCACTGGATAGGGGGGATCACTACTGGGTGCCTGCATAAGGGGGACCACTACTGGGAAAACTGCATGGGGGGACTACTGCTGGGGCACTATATAAAGGGCACTGCATAAGGGGATACCGCTACTGGGCGCACTGCATTGTGGGGACTGCTACTGGGGGCACTGCTTAAGGGGGAACACTACATGGGACACTGCATTTGGGGGGGCCACTACTGGGGGTACTGAGTAAGGGGAACTAATTGGGGGCTGTATAAGGGGGACCACTACTGGGGGTACTGTATAAGGGGCACTACTATGGGCCTGCATAAGAGGGACCACAACTGCATACTGGGGGTACTGTATAAGGGGTACTACTGGGGTTAAGGTGCATATGGATAGTAATGTTCAGTGTGAAAATAAAGGGGTGTGTCATGTTGACACGCCCCATTTTTAAGTGACCACGCCCATGTTTTTTTGCTGCGGGGGGTGTCCCTTTTCAAATTTTCAAATTTGCCCTGGGCTCCAAATACCCTAGTTACACCACTGGTTTTGATATGATATGCAAAAGGGGCGCGTAAAGTTGTCCATTAGAAATTAGGGGTGGGTTAGGTTTAGGGTTTATGGGGAGGACTTAGGTTTAGACACCCCCCGGGGGACTTAGGTTTAGGCGTCGGGGAAGGGGGGTTAGGTTTAGGCACTTAGGGGATTAGGGTTAGGCACTGGGGGGGAAGGTTAGGGTTAGGCAGCCCTAAGGGAGGGTTAGGGGGCAGAATTAGGTTAGAGAATTCTTATTTTAGGACGATCGGGATTTCCTCCTCTGCCTGGATGCTGCTGTCGGGATTCCAACCGCCAGGCATGGGTCCGGCGGTAAATCATACCGATTCCAGTAAAAAAAGAAAATAGTTGAAAGTTTGCATAAGTAAACAGGGCTTACAACAATTTTTCTGGAAAAACTGCATATTATGTATCAATCTGTGGGTGGGTCTAGCATGTGAGCATGGCATAGCACCCAGCAACTTTAAAGTAGTCACTACTGTATTATGATGGAAGGACAGTCCCATAATATATCCATTTTTTATCAGGATGTATTTAGATGCTAAAATGTAACACACAATAATTAAAGTGCTACAACTTTATTGTCATGTAAATACACATAATCAAAATCTATTTTTCGTCATAGAGATAGATGAATGAAGAACTTAATTTTGACATATCAGGTTATCTTAAACACACACATTCCACAGCATATATCCTAACCCACTGCTCCATGCTCCTTCCTCATTATCTACCCCATCTGTGTCGCCCCTGTCTGTCTGCCCTTCCCCTTTAGAATGTAAGCTCTCACGAGCAGGGCCTTTGTCCCTCACGTGCTTCTCCTCTCCCTACTTATAGTATCATTTACTCCTAACTCCCTACAACAGCACCTAACACTTAGTTGCTCATGTCCTGCTGCTTGTGTGTGCAGCTATGTTTACAAACCATGGGCCTGATTCAGACCCACTCGCGAGCGGCTGTCCGCTTGCAAGTGGGTCGATGGTCTGCACTGAGCATGCGCACGACGGAGGGAGCTCCGTCGTGCGCATGCGCCAGACACGACGAGCGAAGGACTTTCCTTCGCTTGTTGTGTCCGATCAAAGGGGGCGTGCTGTCAATGTTGATTGACAGCACGCCCCCTTTGGTGGGCGTGCCGGGGGCGTGCCTCCCTGACGGGGGCGTTCCCACGGGAACGCCTCCCGTCAGAAGCCGGCCCACTGACATCACTAGTGATGTCAGTGGGAGTGATTTTGGCTCTGATAGAGCCAAAATCACTCCGGAGCTTGCGGTTGAAAACCTCAACCGCAGGCTCCGGCTCGCAATTTCGATGGTCGCGATGGTCACGACCATCGCGGCCATCAAAATGCACGCTCGTATAGCCTGTGGGTGGTGACCCACAGCTATACGAGCGTCCAGGAGGACGCTCCATGAAAATGGAGCCCGGCCCTCATGCAGAGCGTGCGCTCTGCTCAGAGCGTACGGCTCTGAATGAGGGCCCATGTCCTTGTCCTACATTGTTTTGTATTACTGTTAACTATTTTTCTTGTGTGCTCATTTATGTACTGTGTAAGGTGCTGTGGAACCTTCGTGGCACCATATAAATAAAGGATAATAATAATAATAATAATAATAATAATAATAATCTCTACAAGGTATAAAATAAAGTCTATCGTTGTGATATATCTTAACAATATATCGGTTTAGGCAGAGTAAGCTAAGAAAGCGCTCGGACTTCCATTTTTTCATTGACTTGTTTCACTAAAAGTGTTACTGCTTGGCTCCCTTTTGTCATACATTACTTTTTCATACACCTAAACCTTCCTCGACAAATGCTCTATAGAATAGTGAAAACTGCATCAAAATCCACCCAGTGGTTCTCGAGGTTTAGCCCGAACAATCAGACAGACGCCTACCAGGGACCGTTTTTTCATTGACTTACCTCATTAAAAGTGTCACTGCTCGGCTCCCTTTTGTCATACATTAATGTTTCATACACCTAAACCTTACTCGACAAATGCTCTTAAATACTGAAATCTGCATGAATATCCATCCAGTGGTTTTTGAGATTAGCCCGAAAAAACAGACAGACGCCTACCAGGGACTATGTATATATATATATATATATATATATATATATATATATATAGTCGCAACTCACCATTGGATAATGGATGCTAACCCGTATTTTGGGATTTGCGAGACTTATTACTGAGGTGTGGAGTCACCAGGGACCCCTGCAAGGAGGTTTGGACTTAGCTGTGTCTGACACACAGGTTGCAGCCCTCAGATTAGGTTCCCTAATACAGGTGCTGGTGTACTCTGGATGGAGCAGAGTAGCGATGAAGATGTACAGCGTAGTCAACAAGCTGGGTCAGACCCAAACAGATAAGATGGTAGATCACGGAACATAGCCAGGGGTCAAACCTGAATACCAAGCGCAGTACCAAAGAACAGACAAAGTCGGGTCACGAACAAAGCCAACATCAGGAACGAGCAGTAGAAACACAGACAGAAACGCTGGAGTAAGGATTGGCAGCCTATACTTTGGCACAGGAGTGCTCCCAGGGACTTCCTTATATAGGCAGGGCTTTAAATTAGGCACCTCCTATGATGTCACTATAGAAGGTGGTCTGGCCCTTTAAATCTGTTTCATGACGGCGTGCCCCCAGGGGAGATGTGGCCGCCCGCACCAAGCCGCCGGAGGAAGGAGGATTACATAGCAGCAGATGCCGGGGATTCCCCACCCACTGTCCTACCACTGAACAGCACCGCAGGACCCAGTAAGTGTGCGCCAGTGTCCAGCGCACTGTGACATTACCTCCTCCTCTAGGGGTGGGTACCAAACACCCCACAAATGGCTTGCCAGGGAACTTCTGATGAAATCTCCAAAGAAGTTGAGGTGTGTGAATAACCGAAGCCTTTACCCAACAGCGTTCTTCGGGACCATATCCCTTCCAGTCCACCAGGAATTGAACCGTACATCGAGAGATTTTGGAGTCCAAAATTTGCTTCATCTCATATTCCTCTTGATGTTTCACTGGAATTGCCAAATGAGGATCGCAGGGTGTCGAAAACCGATTAAGAACCAGCTGTTTCAAGAGGGAAATATGGAAAATGTTCAATATTTTAAGCATGCCTTGCAGCCTTAGACGATAAGCGACCACATTCATCACTTGGAGGATATGAAAAGGCCTAATAAAGCTAGGAGAAAACTTAATTGTTCAATCGTAGATGTTTGGTTGACAAGCAGACTCTGGCCCTGATTCAGAGCCGGACGCTCTGACAGAGCGCTCGCTCTGAATTAGGGCCGTCCTTCTGAATTTTTAGAGCGGCCTCCTGGCCGCTCGTATAGCTGTTGGTGACCACCCACAAGACCATCACGACTATCGGGCTTGCGACGAGACCCTTGTGGCAGGGTCTCGTTGCCGCAAGCCCTGGAGTGCTTTTGGCTCTATCAGAGCCAAAAGCACTCCCACTGACATCACTTGTGATGTCAGTGGGGCTGGCCCCAGACGGTAGATGTTCCCACGCCCCCGGCACGCCCACCAAAGGTGGCGTGCTGTCACTCACCATCGACAGCACACCCCCTTTGTAGCGAGACCCATAGCGACGGCTTGCCCGTCGCTATCTGGGTCTCGCGCATGCGCACGACGGAGCCAGGTCCATCGTGCGCATGCGCACTGGGCCAACATCGACTCGCTTGCGAGCACTCAGCGCTCGCGAGCGGGTCTGAATCAGGTCCTCTGTCCCAAGGACTTAGTAAAGGACCCTTTTTCCTCTTCCTGTCCACAAAAAATTGTACTTAGAAGAGGCTTTGCACAAATTCCTCTTTAAGTCTTTCCAAATTTTGATGAAACGATTTACTGTACCCTGGACCACTGGAAGTAAAACTGATATAGAACAGATTATTGCATGCAAATTCAGCCCACAGCACCAAAGATACCCAATCATCTTAATTGGCTGAAACATACAATCGAAAAAACTTCTCCTGAACCTGATTCACTCGCTCTGTCTGACCATTGTTTTGAAGATGATAGGCTGATGAAAAACTCAAATTAACTCCAAATCATTTACATAGTGACCTCTAGAATTTTTACGTAAATTGTACCCCGTGGTCCGAGACAATGTCCTTGGGGAACCCGTGCAGCCTGAAGATTTCTCTTATGAATGCTTCTGCCAGTTTTGGAGCAGAAAGTAGACCTTTTAATGGGACCAAATGAGCACCCTTGGAAAATCCAGCACCACCCAGATGGTGTTGAACCCATGGCAAGATGGTAGATCAGTGACAAAGTACATGGATATATGGGACCAAGGATGATCAGGCACTCATAGTGGACATAGAGACCCAGAGTGAGGGTGAAGTGGAACCTTGTGTTATGCAGGTAGTACAAGCTGCATACAAAGTCTTGAAGCATGATGAATGAGCCCACTGAAGTAATTTAGGGCCTGATTCAGCAAAGAATGCACAGGAGAGAACGCACGCACTTGGCCAATGTTTGTGCTCTGCACATGAATATGCATCGTACTGCACATGCTTGAACAGGTTGCTGAGTATGGTAAGGGCTCTCTCAGAGTATGCAGGGAGCCCACAGAGACCTTCGATGTTGATTGACAAGAAGTGCCGTTTGTGGATGGTGACAGGGGGGTGGTCGGCCGAATGCAGGCGTGCCTGTGCGTTCACATGCCATTACAGGGGCGTGCATAAATTAATCTCAGCAGTGCCGCACACAGCCGGGCACCTCTCTGTTCTATTGAACTACAGACTACGCTAATATGACATTTTTTACTGTGAGATGGCAGAACACACACAAATGTATATAACAGTCACGGCTCCGTTAAATATAAAAATGTATACATTTTTTAAACATAAGTCAAATATTTAAAGATATATAAATCTCTCACAGTATACATGAAAAAATATATATTTAAAAATAATAGTAATACAACAATATTACATACTAAGAACACCAATTAAGAAGTCTCTTGTGTGTGCACACATCGCTTAGTTTGAACTAATGGATTTAACAGATAATTGGCTCCAATAGTATACTGACTGGTCCAGTTAAAGTTCCATAGACATATCCAAAAAGTATCAATGGTAATGGACAAGCCGAATGGGCTCAGTAATATGGATACAAAGTACCTGCGAGTAACTGCTAGCAGCTGTAGCATGTACAGTGATAAGTGCTTGGTGAATAAGGCTTCCCAAATTGTGTGAGCGGCCGCCAGAGCTGGGCTGATGTTGCACCAGCAAACAATCTGTCTCCCGTGCTCGTCTGCTAGGCACGCTGTAGAAGCTGAACTGGAGCCTATGTAAGATCACCTCCGCTGGATGCAGCTGTACAGAGAAATAGCCGCTTGGTGCGGTGGGGAATGTTCATCCAAATGGGCTTGCCACATGAAACGGGTGCTTATAAATCAGGGGGTCCTCTGATGCGTTTCGCCTCTGTCTGCCCACTTTGCCTGGCTTTAGAAACTGGCAGCTGCGGGCTGCAGGTCTGCGGCTGTCAGTCTGAAAGAGGTCCGTTTTCGCTGGTTAAGCCTGCCCGGGAGGTACACCCCCTTTACCCGGCTGGCACAGCCTGACCTGATGAGGAGACAGTGACAGACGTGACTAGTTATTGTAAGTAAACAGGGCGGGCGGAATCCGCAGCTGCGCGCCGCTCGCTACCTAAGTACTGGTGGTGGTGAAGCTTTCAAGCTGCGCAGTGCCAGCAAGTAAATGATTGATGTGTTGTGTTTTTATTTATTTGTGATGTGACGTTGGGCTTGTCCCGGCTCTGCCCGCCCCAGGCCATATCAATAAATGTGGCGGGTGGGTGGTGCTAGTGCTACCATTGTATTAGACTAGTCTGTCTCTCATCTCATATGATGATTGACATTTAGGCCGCCGCCTGTGCCCGCCCTGCCTCCTCCAATCCAGTGACAGACTAGGTCTCCTCTGGTAGGAATGAGTCTCTCCCTCTGCATTAAGAGAAGCCGCCCTGAGATGACCCAGTCCATGCGGATGCTGAGTCCATCAACAGTGAGCACTGCTGTGTGTGAGAGTGACACTGGTGAGCAGTGAGCATTGGGTGCATTACTATTGGGGGCATTACTATTGGGGGCACTACTACTGGGGGCATTACTACTCGGGGCACTACAACTGAGGGCACTACTACTGGGGGCATTGCATAGGGGGCACTGCATAAGGGGCACCACTCATGGGGCACTGCATAAGGGGCACCACTTTTGGGGGCATTGCATAAGGGACACCACTCCTGCGGGCACTGCATAAGGGGCACCACTACTTGGGGCACTGCATAAGGGGCACCACTACTGTGGGCTCTTCATAAGGGGCACTTCCACTGTGGGCACTACTACTGGGGGCACTGTATAAGGGGCACCACTTCTGGGGGCACTGCATAAGGGGCACAGCCACTACTAGGGGCCCGGCATAGGGGGCACTACCACTACTGGGGGCACTGCATAAGGGGCACCACTACTGGGGGCATTGCATAAGGGGCACCACTACAGTGGGCAATGCTTAAGGGGCACTATGCTTTGGGCACTGCATTAGGGGAACCACTACTGGAGGCACTGCATAAGGGACACCACTCCTGAGGGCACTGCATAAGGGGCACCACTACTTGGGGCACTGCATAAGGGGCACCACTACTGTGGGCTCTGCATAAGGGGCACTTCCACTGTGGGCACTACTACTGGGGGCACTGTATAAGGGACACCACTTCTGGGGGCACTGCATAAGGGGCACAGCCACTACTGGGGGCCCGGCATAGGGGGCACTACCACTACTGGGGGCACTGCATAAGGGGCACCCCTACTGGGGGCATTGCATAAGGGGCACCACTACAGTGGGCAATGCTTAAGGGGCACTATGCTTTGGGCACTGCATTAGGGGAACCACTACTGGAGGCACTGCA
Source organism: Taudactylus pleione (assembly GCA_031769625.1). Taxonomy (NCBI): domain Eukaryota; kingdom Metazoa; phylum Chordata; class Amphibia; order Anura; family Myobatrachidae; genus Taudactylus; species Taudactylus pleione. The sequence continues at coordinate 2,368,955 of JAUIMM010000129.1, forward strand.
TAATGGGTACCACTACTGGGGGCACTGCATAAGGGGCACCACTACAGTGGGCATTGCATAAGGGGCAATACTGCTGCAGGGATTGTATAGGGGCACTACTACTGTTGGCATTATGTGTATTAGGGACACTACTACTGTGGGAATTATGTATAAGGGGCACTACTTTGGGCATTGTGTAAAAGGGGCACTACTGTGTATCATAACATGAATAAGGGACACTACTATGTGGTGTAGAGTGAATCAGGGGCACTATTTGCGGTGTAATGTGGATAAGATTGTGCTGTGTGGCGTAATTTTAATTGGGAATACTATTGTGTTACCACACCCCTTTCTTTTGAGACCATGCCCCCTTTTTTGAATGCGCGCCGTCCCTTTATTAATAGAGAACTGAGGTGGAGGGGGTGAGTTCCCCACTTCTCTAGGACCACTTTAAGCACTTTGGCCACAAAGCAAGCAGGGTTCAGAATGAGCTTGTCTTCCCTTACTTCCTCCACAGAACTGAATGTTTGGGACAGGGCATCGGGGCTTTGATGTTTTTATTACACGGGTTGTAGGTAATCACCAGATTAAAATTATCGAAAAATAATGACCATCTGGATTGATGGGATTTTAGGCAGTGAGCTGTTTTAATGTACGTCTTATGATCAGCATAGACTGTTATCGGAAATTTTGCTCCCTCCAACAGGTATCGCCATTCCGGAAGGACCAACTTGATGGCTAGTAGTTCTTTATCCCCGACAGCATAAATCTTTTCCAGAGCAGAGAATTTACGGGAGAAGAACCCACAGGAATATTACTTGCCTCTTCATTCTTCTGTGAGAACTCCAACCATGGAGGTGTCCACCTCCAGGAAAAATGGTTAGTCACAATTTGGTTGTCTCAGAATGGGTGCTGAAAGGAAACACTGCTTTAGACTCTTCTTGGTAAGAGCAGATGGGAACTGCGATGGACAAGTAGTTTCTGATGAACTGGCAATAAAAGTTGCAAAAACCCAGGAAGCGTTGTATCGCTTTTAACCCAATTGGACAGGGCCAGTTGACAATGGCAGTAAGCTTCTTTGGATCCATCCAAAGGCAAGAACCCAAAATAATGTGTCCCAGAATGTCAGTTCCTTTCACTCGAAGGAGCATTTTTCTAGCTTGCAGAAAAGCTGGCTGGCTTGGAGTCATGACAGTACTTCACATATGTCTTGGCGATGGCTCACTGTATCTTCAGAGAATATCAAGATGTCATCCAGATATACAACGATGAACTTACATAATAGGTCCAGAATATATATTTCATGTATTTTTGGAAAACAGCTGGGGCGTTGCTTAATCCAAAAGGCATGACTAAATACTCGTAATGACCATCATGAGTATTAAAGGCTGTCTTCCACTTGTCCCCAGATCGGATTCTGATTGTAGCCCCCCGAAGGTCTAGCTTGATGAAGATCTTTACCCCTTTTATCTGATCAAAGAGCTCCGAGATCAGAGGTAAGGGAAACTGGTCCTTGATGGTAATGGCATTTAGGCCCTGGTAATCAATGTACGGTCTCAGACCTCCATCTTTCTTTTAACAAAGAATAGGCCAGCTCCAGTGGGTGATTTGGACTCCCTGATTAACCCATGCTCCAGATTCTCTTTAATGTATTCTGACACTGCCTGGGACTCAGGAAGTGAGAGAGGGAAGATTCTTCCATGGGGAGACATATTCCTTCATTGCTTCACCCTAACGCAGAGGCAAGGGTTTGGAATTGCACAGCATATTGTCCAGGAGTGCTCCCAAGGACTTCCATACATAGGCAGGGCTTTGAATTAGGTGCCTCCTGTAACGGCACGATAGAAGGTGGTCTGACCCTTTAAATATGTTTCAGGTCGGCGCGTGCGCTTCCAGGGGAGCCACGGCGGCCCGCACCATGCCGTCGGGGGAAGGAGGATTACACAGCAGCGGGCAATGGGGACTTCCCGGTCGCTGCCCTGCCACTGATGGACCCGGTGTCTGACACGCTGAGACATATATATATATAAGCAATGCAATGTACCGGTTACCGATCAATTACGTGTCCATGCGGACCAGCGGACCTAACCCATGCTTTGTGAACACACCCCACACCACTATGGAACCACCACCAGCCTGCACGGTGCCTTGTTGACAACTAGGGTCCATGGGGTCTGCGCCACACCTGAACCCAACCATCAGTTCAAAAGATCTGGAACTGTGACTCATTGGACCACACCACATATTGCCAGTCCTCCAGGGTCCTATTAGCGATGTCTGGTGTCGTAGTGTTATCAGGAGCACTCTTGTGGGTCTTCTGCTCCCATATCCAATGGAAGCTAAAGAACACTGCACTGACGTGCCGAATATGTCTCTGGTACCTCCTGCATTCAATGTGGATGTGATTTGAGCCAGTGTCGCTTGTTTGTTACTTTAGACAATTATGACCAGACGCCACTGGTCACAATAATTAAGCACTCGTGGTCGGCCACGGCGCTGTCCACCGTGGGTTGTAATGCCTTCCACAAGGTATTCCCGGTACACACGTAACACCATAGATCGAGGAATGCTGAATTTTCACACAACTTTGAAAATGGAATGTCCCATGCATTGGGCACCCACTATCATGCCCTGATCGAACTCTGATAATTCACGTTGCCTTGCAATGAGCAGCCTAGCCAGTGTTCAAACTGACTCACAAAATGTCAGGTTACAACTGATGCAGGTCTGGGCATTTCCAAGATTTCACAGTACGGTGGCACCACTTACCATTACATACTGCCATCCCATGACTTTTGTTAGAAGCATTTATTTCAGAAAACTATGTTTGATTTATATCCAGCTACTAAGTAAAGGCTGGAAAATTCTAAACTTGTGTTTCAAAATCAATCACTTTGTTTTTCAGGAATCAAACTACTGTACAAAGCAATCTAGCAAATATTTAATACACATTTCTACATACATCTAGTGCAGTGTTTCCCAACTCCAGTCCTCAGGGATCATTAACAGTGCATGTTTTGCAGATCTCCCCAAGTGATATAATTTTCTACACCTTTGGAACGTTTAACCACTTGCCTGGCGTTGTCGCATCTGATGCGACCAGTCAGAAAAGCCCAGTGGGCAGCTGCTGGAAGATGATCTTCTAGCAGTCGCCAATCTCAGAGGGACCTGTTGGGTCTCCGTGTGTGCCGATCACTGCTAGAAGCTGTGATCAGGGAGCCCAGCGCCGCCAGCAACCACTCCCGGTTGCTGAAGAAGGAATAAAGTAGCCGATGGGCAAATACAAACTATCAACGCGCTGACAGCACTGCCCTCCTTTCTCCCTCCCCCTGCCCTGCTACCAGCAGCCAGACAGCTGCAGAAAGGCCAGAGCAGCAGCCAGGCAAACAGAAGCTAGTAGCGAGCTGACGGCACTGTTCTTCTCTTCATCCCTCCCCGCTGCTAACGGCAGCTCGGCACCGGACCACCGGCGGGTGCAAGGTGGACGGAGCAGCCACCAATCAAATATACAGTGAGCTCCCCTCTTCTCCCTCCCAGAGCCCTGCTAGAGGCAGCTCTCAATAACTCCTATAGAGCATGCTTACTTACACACTACAGAGGTAGCCATTATGAAGGCTGAACTAATATTCATAACAATGCAGTCTATCAATTCAATAATGTCACTGAGTGGTTCTGTTTATAGTGAGTGATTATAGTGAGGTAATGTGATAAATACTTATGCTACAGGCAAGGTGTGCACTTTAGCTTACCTGATTTTCTAACTTATTTTGATTTTGTTCCTGTCATTTAGTAAATGTCACATTCTTGTACATTTTTACTCTGATTTATGGGCCTGTTCATTATGTTATTAATCAGGGTCCGAGCGGCTCCCGATAATTAATAGTATTGTTTATGGCAAGCGCCGGAGCATTCATCATTACTCCAGTGCAGAGACAGCAGATGCGAAAATCATCTGTCTCCCTGATCCCTTCACTGCTCCTTACAGAACACTCCTGAGTCTAACTCGGCAGTGCTAGTGTGCGCACAAAGCACCGGCATCCGGTGGAAGGAGCCAGACAGGGGCAGAGGGATCCGAATGGTTCCCTATTCGCAACCTTCCCATATTGAAGGAGCAGCGTGTGCGCTGTGTGCAGTCAAACTCTGAAAATATTACATATGTTAGTGATATCTCCTGCTTCATCTTTTAGATGACTGGCCCAAGACTTGATTTCCACAAAAGCAGGTGAAATATTTTATTTTCACCGGCTTTTGGAAAAAATTAAGTGATAATGAATAGACCCCCTTATGGATCTATTCAATATATTAATTATCGGGGTCCAAAGATGATCTGATAATTAATATACTAACTCGCCGCGAAGCGCCGGAGCAATTCATCATTGCTCTGGTGTGTAGGCAGCTTATCCGAAAATCATCTGTCTCTGCGAGTGGCATCACTGCTCCTACAGGTCACACATGCGGACAAGTGCCCCGACGTCCGCCAGAAGAAGCCGGACAGGGGCGAAGGGATCTGAAAGAATCCCTCTTCACAACCTGGGACTCCTTTCCATAGGGAAGGTTGTGACCTGCGAACGGAAGAAAATGCCATCTGAAGATGGCGAATGCTCCCATAGTCAAGCTTCGAAAATATTGTATTTTTGGAGCTTGATGAATTCTGTACCCATACTAGTGTATAGAGACAGCGAGCTATTCTGCTAACCAGGAGATATCTGTGTTTGACCCTTTTGATGAATGGCCCAAACACGTAAATTCTACAATTGCAGGACAAAATGTTAATTTTCACCTGCTTTTGTAGAAATTAAGCGATGATGAATAGACCCCTTAGTCATTAAATAAAAAAAATTAACTGTTGTTTAACTATGCTAATCATACCCTATAGTTACACACTACATAAGTAAAGGCGGGTATCCAATAGATGATATACTTGTCAAGGTTCGGCCTAGGATCAGCCGTTACTCACCCCAGCACCGGCTTCCCCTGACTTCTCGTGCGGTCAGACGTCATGTACGGCAGCGGGTGATGCGTTGAGGATTTTGCCTTAGGTGCTCTTGGCCTTCCATAGGTGGCTCCGTGTCTTGGTTTCCGAGGTTGCCATCATGGGCGCCGCCATGTTAGTCTTTCTCACCTGACTGTTCCTTCACCAATGGTAGCTTGGTCTCGGTCAGCTGACACAGTTCTCTAATGAACTGCTACCTTAGGGTATATAACTGGGCTCTGGACACCAGGAAGTTTCCTGTGCACGTCGTCACTTCCAGTGTATGCTTGTCGTCATTCTGTTCCAGGTTCCTGTTCCTTGTTCTCAAGTGATTGCTCTTACCTTTCTCCGGTGCATCTGGATTCGCACACCGTTTACTCAGTACACACTATTGAGTACAATTGCTGAACCACTCTCCGATGCGTCTGGATTTGCACACCGTGTACTCAGTACACACTATTGAGTACAATTGCTGAACCAGTCTCCGGTGCGTCTGGATTCACACGTTGTGTACTCAGTACACACTATTGAGTACAAACTGATGAACCACTCTCTGGTGCGTCTGGATTCACACACCGTGTACTGTGTACATCTCCATTCTAATCTTATCTCGGAGTCCACCTCCTGTACCAACAGTGCTCCAGTGTTCGCACTCCATGCAACCAGTGCTCTCCCAGTCAGCTCAATCACCATCCTCCTCCAGTGCCGGCAACATCCTACTCCTTGGTGGATCTTTTCTTTGGTCTTTCATTTTACCACTTCAAGAAACAGTTCCCTTTGTGCTACCCTGTACCTGTGGGTATAGAATCCGTACTCCCAGTGGGCCACAGTGATATACCTTTCTCCATTTCCCACTCGAATTGGATACCTGACCAAAGGACCGCAACCTGCTTGTTGGGAGCAGCTGAAATGCATATCCCGCTTGGAGGGGTCACTGGTGAACACCTTCCTGCAGGTTAGACTCCGCACCACTGATCAGGTCTCGTCCCGATACTTGTGGACAGGGGCGGATTGGGAATTGAATGTAGCCCTGGACAAAATCCCAAAAGGGGCCTTAGGCATGCGCCTGAAAAAGTGGGTGTGGCCTTGCGGGAGGGGTGTGGCCGCATGTTAAATGCTATGCCTGCAAGCTACTCCCCTTATTTTCATCATGCTGGGGGCATGCCCACCGCCCTGGGAACTGATGGATATGCCCCCAGTCCCACTCCCTGAATAATCACAGCATATAAATAAATATTTTCTTACCTATACGATTTCTCTGCAACAGGGAACCTGGACAGGCAGTGTCTTGAGTCAGTATTCACTATTCATGCTGGAGATCACATGGTCCGGAAGCTGCCTGTTAGCTTAGGAATAAAGCCAATGTCATCAACATGCAACAAAGGTTCTCACCAGTACCAGTACCATCCCCCTGTATCTTGACCGCACCATCCCCCTCTCACTCTGCAATACCATCCACCTGGGTCTCTCCAATACATCCCACTGTCCAGCTCCAGCTCCTCTTTGCCCACAAGGCCATCTCCTTTTTGCCCCAGCACCATCTCCTCTGTGCCCCCAGCAAAACCCTCTGCCCTCACAGCACTCCTCACAGCCCCTTCAGCACAGTCTCCCTCATATGACAGCCCCCTTAACATCACAGCGCCTCACAGCACAGCTTCCCACAACACAGCCCCTCACAACACAGCCCTCCTCAGCACAATCTTTCTCATATGACAGCCCCTAAACATCGCAGCTCTTCACAGCACAGCTTCCCACAACACAGCTTCCCACAACACAGCCCTCCTCAGCACAATCTCCCTCATATGACAGCCTCCTTAACATCACAGCTCCTCACAGCACAGCTTCCCACAACACAGCCCCTCACAACACAGCCCTCCTCAGCACAATCTCTCTCATATGACAGCCCCCTTAACATCGCAGCTCCTCACAGCACAGCTTCCCACAACACAGCTTCCCACAACACAGCTCTTCACAACACAGCCCTCCTCAGCAAAATCTCCCTCATATGACAGCCCCCTCAGTGGCGTAACTAGGGTATTTGGAGCCCAGGGCAAATTTGAAAATGGAGCCCCCCCTATGTGTGCGCGCCGGAAAATGGGCGTGGCCACTGAAAAATGGGGCGTGTCAACATGACACACACCCCTTTCTTGTCACTGGGAACATTTCTTTCCATTTGCACTTTAATGCAGTGCCCCTTATACAGTCCCCCCTTATGCAGTCCCCCTAGTAGTGGTCCCCCTTATGCAGGCCCCGATTAGTTCCCCTTATATAGGCCCCCAGTAGTGGTCTCCCATATGTAGTGCCCCTTACACAGTGCCCCCTGTAGTGGTTCCCCTTATGCAGCCCCCCATTAGTTCCCCTTATACAGTGCCCCCAGTAGTGATCCCTCATATGCAGGCCCCCTGTAGTGATCCCCCATATACAGTGCCCCTTATACAGTGCCCCCTGTAGTGGTTCTCCCTTTTCAGTGCCCCCTGTAGTGGACCTCCCTGTGCAGTGCCCCAGTAGTGAGCCCCTTATATAGTGCCCCCAGTAGTGCCCCAGTAGTAGTCCCTTCTATACAGTGCTCTTTATATAGTTCCCCCAGTAGGAGTCCCCCTTGATACAGTGCCTCCTGTAGTAGTCCCCAGTAGTGGTCCCCCACAATGCAGTGCCCACAGTAGTATCCCCCCCAGTGGTAGTCCCCAGTAGTTGTCCCCCATGATGCAGTGCCCACAGTAGTATCCCCCCCCAGTGGTAGTCCCCAGTAGTGGTCCCCCACGATGCAGTGCCCACAGTAGTATCCCTCCCAGTAGTGGTCCCCCCTGAAGCAGTGCCCTCAGTAGTATCCCCCCAGTAGTGTCCCCCCAGTAGTGGTCCCCCCCCCGAGGCAGTGCCAAAGTAGCATCCCCCCCAGTAGTTGTCGCCAGTAGTGGTCCCTCCCCGAAGCAGTGCCCCCAGTAGTATCCCCTACCCAGTAGTAGTCCCCAGTACTGGTCCCCCCCACCTGAAGCAGTGCCCACAGTAGTATCCACCCCAGTAGTGCCCCCAGTAGTAGTCCCCTTCTTTGTAATAGAGCGCGCCCCCCCCCCGAAATACACACTAAAATGAAACTAAAGAAAAGTACTTACCTGTATCCACGCTCCTGCTCCCGCCGCCGTCCGCACGTCCATCCTCCCGGGCCGGGCCACTCTGCATTATGGGAGAGACGTCATGACATCATGACGTTTCTCCCATTACCACTGCAGGAGCCGGACGGAAGCCCGGCTCTTGCAGTGGGCGTGCAGCAGTCAATGAGAGTCTATCTGACTCTCATTGGCTGCTGATTCACACACACATCGCTGCCGCTCGGTAGTGATGTGTGTGCAGCAGCAGCAGCAGCCAATGAGAGTCTGTCTGACTCTCATTGGCTGCTGATTAACACACACATCACCGCCAGTGCTGGCGGCGATGTGTGTTATGCACAGTCTGAGCCCGCCTGCCACCCTCCTCCTGGCGCTATTGGGCAAGCGCTCAGGGGGGGGGAAGGGCCTTAGCTGTGCAGCAGAGGACCGGCGCTGGAAGCCTAGCGTCGGTCCTGTGTAAATGTGTAGTGCTGACTGCACTCACTGCGGTCGGAGCTACACTGGCTAACTAGGGTGGGCCAGTCCCACGGCGCCCAGGGCATGCACCCTGCTCACCCTGCCCTAGTTACGCCACTGAGCCCCCTTCACTGCTCATCTCCTCACAGCACAGCTTCCCTGAAACAGATGAGAAAGAGAGATATTTAGAGCTCTCTCCAGACTCTGGACCTCATTCAGAGGCGGTCGGAGGATGCAAGCGGTCGCTCAGAAACTGGGCGGCCGCTTGCATCCTGACCGCCCGCCTCTGTTTCGGTCGTTAGGCTGTGGGTTTACACCCACAGCTCTAACGACCGCTCAGGTGATGGTCGCGATGGTCAGAGACCATCGCGACCATCGGGGCTTACGACGAGACCCTAGGGTAGGAAAACGCCTCCATTTGGGCTGCCACCCCCCGGCCCGCCTTCCAAACGGGGCGAGCTGTCAATCAACATCGACAGCTCACCCCCTTTGGAAAGAGACCCACTACGACCAGCGCTGTCGGTCGTAGCGGGTCTCACACATGCGCACGAGGGAGCCGGCTCCCTCGTGCGCATGCGCACTGGCCAAACATCGAGGCGGCCGTGCGGTCGTAGATCGTACGGCCGCCTCTGAATAAGGTCCTCTATCTCCCTATGATCAGCCCAGCCCAACCTGTCATGTCACCTGACAGCATGCATGCAGCACATGGTCTCCCAGTCTTCCCAGCAACCAGCCCAACCCCATTGGCAATAGCTATTGCCATTGTCCTTCCCCAGCCAAATAAACCCCTGACCTCTGTTGGCTAGCCTAGCTTCCACTGCTACCACCAGTCACCACTGACTGCAGCCAGCTCGATTGCCCCCTCTCCACCCTCCCCTCCCCAGGCTGTTAACTTCAGACTCAGAGCCTAGCAGGCTGGAGGCTATGAAATTAAACTTAAACTTCACAACCTGGGGAGGGGAGAGTGGAGAGGAGATGATCGGGCTGAGTGCCCCGCAACTTACCCCACATCGCCATGCCAGCAGCCTCTGTAATCTACGGTCCCACGCAGTTTAAATCCCCTCAACGTCAATCATTGGCTGGGTGGGGCTTTAATAGGCTGGCCTCTTATCTCGCGAGAGAGGCTCAGCCACGGGGAAATACTGACAGGCAGCCGGGGACGGGCTGTCTGCGTCACTGCCTGTTAAGGAGCCGGCAGGCCGGGTGACGCGAAACAGGGGGCGGGGCCAAATTTGAAAAGCGGCCCCACGAGCATTCGGCCCACCGGGATTTTCACCGCAGTCATTGACGGCCAATCCGCCACTGCTTGTGGATGAGGAGAATGTACATCCAGGCACCCTCGCCTCTGGTTTCTCCCTCAACCCAGGACCATAGCTTTCAGCCCCTTAATAGGGGATTCCACTGAGTCAGGCGTGACAATGCTCCATGAGCGATATCATCTAGTGTTTCCCCGGCAGTGATGTACTCAGTGTCATTAACAATATATCGTTCAGTGACGTCACCCTCCCTCATCCCCGTACTTGCAGAACATGATGATATCGTAAGGTTGCCCTGTAAGTACAGGTGATGAAAGATGCCGTCATCGACCAGCAGGACCGCGCATCGTTGGTCATTGACGGCATATCCACTGGACGATATTACGGACGATGAATGATAACAATATTGTTATCATTCAAATCATCCAATTTATCATTTAGTGGATATGCGGCTTAACAGTAACAATTGGCCTATGCAGGGGCATAGCTAGAACTTTGTGGGCCCCATAGCAAAACTTTGAAGGGCCCCACTAAAGCTTTTAGAGATACATTTCTACAGTGCTCCTCCGGAGTGGACATGCCTAGTGTTGCCCAGGGTGCATGCTTACTGCTGCCTGTCATTTTTAATCGAAGCATAAGGTCAGACCTACTTTAAACTAGGGGTGTGCACCGGCCACTTTTCGTGTTTTGTGTTTTGGTTTTGGATCTGGATCTTTCTTCGTGTTTTGGATCTGGATTGGTTTTGCCAAAACCACCCTTCCGTGTTTTGGGTTCTGGGTTTTGTGTTTTGGATCTGTATTTTTTTGAAAAAAAGCATAAAAACAGCTAAAATCACAGAATTTGTAGGTTTTTCTGCTCCTATGCTATTATTAACCTCAATAACCTTAATTTCCACTCATTTCCAGTCTATTCTGAACACCTCACACCTCACAATAGTGTTTTTATGTCCAAAAGGTTGCACCGAGGTAGCTGGATGACTATGCTAAGCGACACGAGTGGGCGGCACAAACACGTGACCCATCTAGGAGTGACACTGCAGTGGCAGACAGGATGGCAGTTAGAAAAACTAGGCCCCAAACTGTACATAATGCAAAGAAAAAAAGAGGTGCAAGATGGAATTGTCCTTGGGCCCTCCCACCCACCCTTATGTTGTATAAACAGGACATGCACACTTTAACAAATCAATCATTTCAGCGCCAGGGTCTGCCACACAACTGTGGCTGAAATGATTGGTTCGTTTGGGCCCCCACAAAACAAGCTGGCAATTAATGTGTCCCTGCACAAACTGGCTCTACGGAGGCAAGATGTCATCCTCATCCTCCTCATCCACCGATTCCTCACCCTCTTCAGTGTGTACATCCTCATCCTCACAAAGTATTAACTCGTCCCCACTTGAATCCACCACCACAGGTCCCTCTGTACGTTCTGGAGGCTGGTCTCCCTGGAAGAGCTGATAATTCATTTTGATGAACATCATCTTCTCCACATTCTGTGGAAGCAACCTCCTACGCCTTTCGCTGACAAGGTTCCCGGCTGCACTAAACACTCTTTCGGAGTACACACTGGAGGGGGGGCAACTCAGGTAAAATAGAGCCAGTTTGTACAGGGGCCTCCAAATTGCCTCTTTTTCCTGCCAGTACAGGTATGGACTGTCTGACATGCCTACTTGGATGCTGTCACCGATGTAATCCTCCACCATTCTGTCAATGGTGACAGTATCATATGCAGTGACAGTAGACATGTCAGAAATTGTTGCCAGGTCCTTCAGTCCGGACCAGATGTCCAAACTTGGTCCTGCCTGCCCTGCATCACCGCCAGCGGGTTGCTTAGGATACCTAAGTTTTTTCCTGGCAGCCCCAGTTGCGGGAGAAAATGAAGAAGGAGCCGTTGACGTGTCACGTTCCGCTTCAGCTGACAGTGTGTTCACCAGCAGGTCTTTGCACCTCTGCAGGCTTGTGTCGGCCGGAAAGAGAGACACCACATAGGCTTTAAACCTAGGATCGAGCACGGTGGCCAAAATGTAGTGGTCTGATTTCAACAGATTGACCACCCTGGAATCCTGGCAAAGCGAATGAAGGGCTTCATCCACAAGTCCCACATGCCGAGCGGAATCGCTCCGTCTTAGCTCCTCCTTCACTTTCTCCAGCTGCTTCTGCAAAAGCCTGATGAGGGGAATGACCTGACTCAAGCTGGCAGTGTCTGAACTGACTTCACGTGTGGCAAGTTCGAAGGGCTGAAGAACCTTGCACAACACGGAAATCATTCTCCACTGCGCTTGAGTCAGGTGCATACCCCCTCCTTTGCCTATGTCATAGGTGGATGTATAGGCTTGTATGGCCTTTTGCTGCTCCTCCATCCTCTGAAGCATATAGAGGGTTGAGTTCCACCGCGTCACAACCTCTTGCTTCAGGTGATGGCAGGGCAGGTTCAAGAGTGTTTGCTGGCGCTCCAGTCTTCGGCACGCAGTCGCTGAATGGCGAAAGTGGCCAGAAATTTTTCGGGCCACCCAAAGCGTCTCCTGCACGCCCCTGTCGCTTTTCAGAAAATTCTGCACCACCAAGTTTATTGTGTGAGCAAAACATGGGACGTGCTGGAATTTGCCCAGATGTAATGCCCGCACAATATTGGTGGCGTTGTCAGATATCACAAATCCCCAGGAGAGTCTAAGTGGGGTAAGCCACTGGGCGATGATTTCCCTCAGTTTCTCTAAGAGGTTGTCGGCGGTGTGCCTCTTACTGAAACCGGTGATACACAGCGTAGCCTGCCTTGTAACGAGCTGGCGTTTCTGAGATGCTGCTACTGGTGACGCTGCTGCTGTTGCTGCGTAAGGTGATACATCTACCCAGTGGGCTGTCACAGTCATATAGTCCTTAGTCTGCCCTGTTCCACTTGTCCACATGTCCGTGGTTAAGTGGACATTGTGTACAACGGCATTTTTCAGGACACTGAGGACACTTTTTCTGACGTTTCTGTACAGTCTCGGTATCGCCTGCCTAGTGAAGTGGAATCTAGACGGGATTTGGAACCGGGGACACACTACCTCCATCAATTGTCTAAATCCCACTGCACTAATGGCGGATACCGGACGCACGTCTAACACCAACATAGCAGTCAAGGCCTCAGTTATACGTTTTGCTTCAGGATGACTGCTGTCGTACTTCATCCTCCTCGCTAAGGACTGTTGGAGGGTCAATTGTTTAGTAAAAGTAGTGGTGTTCCTACTTCCTCTCTGGGATGATGAACGACTCCCAGCAGCAGCAGCAACAGCAGCAGCGGCAGCAGTAGGCGTAGCAATGCAGGATCCTCCGGAGGAATCCCGGATAGGAGAGTCAGTCATGCCAGTGATATGGCCTGCAGGACTACTTCCGATCCTGACTAAGGAGGAAATTGACGAGGAGGGAGTTGACGGTGTGGTTTGCAGGCGCTTGGATACAACAGGACAACGGGATTTAGGTGTCCCTGGACTGCTTACGGTCTGAGCCAAAGTTTCTGAACTTGACAGTAACTTTTTATGAACGCGCTGCAGGTGCCGTATAAGGGAGGATGTTCCTAGGTGGTTGACGTCCCTACCCCTACTTATTTCACCTTTACATATGGTACATATGGCAAGACAGTTGTTGTCCGGATTTGGATAGAAATATTGCCAGACCAAAGAGGTGGAATGTTTGGTCTTCTGCCCAGGCATGACCGTGATGGGCTTTTTCATCCCACGGACAACAACTGTCTCCCCCGGAGCCTGATTTAAACAAACCACATCACCATCAGAATCCTCCTCGCCAACTTCCTCCTCAGCGCCAGCTACACCAGTATCCTCATCCTGTTGTACTTCAACAGTGACATCTTCAATTTGCATATCAGCAAGTGGACTGTGGGTGCTCCTTTCAGCACTTGCAGGGGGCGTGCAAATGGTGGAAAGAGCCACCTCTTCCCGTCCAGTGCTGGGAAGGTCAGGCATCGCAACCACCACCACACTTGGACTCTCCTTGGGGATTTGTGATATCTTCTTAGAAAGCACAGTTCTTCGCTGTGCTTTTGCCAGCTTAACTCTTTTGATTTTTTTAGTGGGAGGAGTGCTTCCATCGTCATGTGAAGCTGAACCACTAGTCATGAACATACTAGGGATCGACCTTAGCCGTTCCTTGCCACTCCGTGTCGTAAATGGCATATTGGCAAGTTTACGTTTCTCTTCAGCTGATTTAAATGTCTTTTTCAAGGTCATTTTCCTGAACTTTGCCATTTGGGATTGTATGTGCCCTCTACTATGACATTGGACATCGGCCTTGGCAGACGACGTTGATGGCATGTTATCGTCTATGTCATGACTAGTGGCAGCAGCTTCAGCACTAGGAGGAAGTGGTTCTTGATCTTTCTCTATTTTATTTTTATCGGAGAAAGTTTGGTCCTCCATTTATGTTATATCGATTTGATATATACGTGCGGCTAAACACAGAAAATAATTTTTTTTTTGGTTTGGACTGGAGTGTACTTTGTGGGTTACAGCACCCTTTAACGGTCAAGCCAGCCGGCCCTTTACTTATGACACAGGCGCACTCTTGGCACTACTTTGTTGATGCACGTGCGGCTACTGCGCACACAATTCACAAACACAGAAAATAATTTTTTTTTGGTTTGGACTGGAGTGTACTTTGGGGGTTACAGCACCCTTTAACGGTCAAGCCAGCCGGCCCTTTACTTATGACACAGGCGCACGCTTGGCACTACTTTGTTGATGCACGTGCGGCTACTGCGCACACAATTCACAAACACAGAAAATAATTTTTTTTTTGGTTTGGACTGGAGTGTACTTTCGGGGGTTACAGCACCCTTAACGGTCAAGCCAGCCGGCCCTTTACTTATGACACAGGCGCACGCTTGGCACTACTTTGTTGATGCACGTGCGGCTACTGCGCACACAATTCACAAACACAGAAAATAATTTTTTTTTGGGTTTGGACTGGAGTGTACTTTCGGGGGTTACAGCACCCTTAACGGTCAAGCCAGCCGGCCCTTTACTTATGACACAGGCGCACGTTTGGCACTACTTTGTTGATGCACGTGCGGCTACTGCGCACACAATTCACAAACACAGAAAATAATTTTTTTTTTGGTTTGGACTGGAGTGTACTTTCGGGGGTTACAGCACCCTTAACGGTCAAGCCAGCCGGCCCTTTACTTATGACACAGGCGCACGTTTGGCACTACTTTGTTGATGCACGTGCGGCTACTGCGCACACAATTCACAAACACAGAAAATAATTTTTTTTTTGGTTTGGACTGGAGTGTACTTTCGGGGGTTACAGCACCCTTAACGATCAAGCCAGCCGGCCCTTTACTTATGACACAGGCGCACGCTTGGCACTACTTTGTTGATGCACGTGCGGCTACTGCGCACACAATTCACAAACACAGAAAATAATTTTTTTTTGGTTTGGACTGGAGTGTACTTTCGGGGGTTACAGCACCCTTTAACGGTCAAGCCAGCCGGCCCTTTACTTATGACACAGGCGCACGCTTGGCACTACTTTGTTGATGCACGTGCGGCTACTGCGCACACAATTCACAAACACAGAAAATATATTATTTTTTTAGCACTTGGGGGGAGCACCCCTGATGGACAGAGCACCCCCTGGACAACACTACAGCACCCCTTTAGGACTGGGACACTGCACAGGACTTTGGAGTGGACACAGCCCCTATGGAGAACTGACTGCACAACACAGTCCAGCCAGCCCCTATGGACTTTGAAGTAGTGGACACAGCCCCTATTAACAACAGCAGCACAGCACAACACAGCCAGCCCCTATGGACTTTGAAGTAGTGGACAACAGCAGCACTACACTACACTACACTACACAGCACTAACTCCCACCCTCCCTCTTCACTGTCCACAGCCGAGTGAGAAAATGGCGCCGACGCGGGTACCTTATATAGGATCCAAAACCCGCGAGACTCGGAAGGCGGGATGATGACGTTTTGCCTCGATGTCAGATCCGAGTCAGGCGGGAAAAGTCGAGCCTGACTCGGATCGGACTCGGATCGGGGGGGCTCGGGGGGGTTCGGATTTCAGAAATCCGAACCCGCTCACCCCTACTTTAAACTAAATAACCCCACTAGTTGATGCGGTAGTTAAAGCTTACCACAGCCTGGCCGGCTCCTGGCAACTGCGAGACCAGGAAAGCTGTGTCCACCGACGCAGACCCTGGCCTCACCCCTCCCAGAAAAATGGGGCGTCATGCTCCTACCCGTAAACGAAGGACTGTGAGCAAGATCGCACGACCCATTCTGAACATGCGCTGAATGGGTCCTGCGCATATGTAGACCCTAAACCATCGGAGGTGTGCGCTAACCATCGGGTTAGGGTACATCTCTGGAGCAGGACCAATGACAATTAGAGGGGAGCCAGCTGAGGCCTGCATTCACTGACAGAATGTGTTTTCATGTTACAGGCAGACACTAGGGGGTAAATTTACTAAGGTGAGAGTTTTTAGTAGTGGAGATTATTGCCCATAGCAACCAATCAGATTCTAGCTATTATCTTCTAGAAGGACTAGATAAATGTTAAGTAGAATCTGAATGGTTACTATGGGCAACATCTCCATTTCTAAAAACTCTCACTTTAGTAAATATACCCCTAGCAGTCCAGTTCCCACTGCTTCAGATCCTCTGCGCCCACTCACTGTGCAGGGCACACTCCTGTCTGTCCTGCTGCAACACAGGACATGTCTATACTATGTAACTTGGAAAATGCCAGGTCCGGTTCCCCCGCTGAGTCTACTAGAAGCCGTTGGAGAAAGAAGCGGACGTGCACTACAGCAATAGGCTGCATTCCCCCTGTAAGTGAAATAGGGGATGGAAAACTTACTTAATATGGCCAGCCACATTGACTGCCGATCCATCACTCCTGCAATCTACACCTGCCACTTCTGCAATCTCTGCCAAAATCCTGCAATCGCCATTGACCACTCCTGCAATATCCACCCACCACTCTCATAATCTCTGCTGACGACTACTGCGATCTCCGCTAAGATGTACATATGTGTTCTTATAACCTAGGGTCTGACAGAGCCGTTCGCTATTTGCGGTCGTTCGTTCAAAAACAAGGGGTGGCTATTCAAATGATCCGTTCGCAAATTGCAGTCTGTTCACACCTCTAAGTCTGAACGAGCGAGCAAAACATACGCTCGTTTATTTGATAAAAACGCCCCCTGGCCGCTCGCACCATACGTCATGTCCGCTATTTATTAGATTAATCGAGTACATCGTACAGCGTATGAACTGCTCGCTATTCTTGTGGTTGGTTTTTTCAACCGCTATTTTGCGAGCAGTTCTGAGTAAAAAAAAAACAAGTGACGTGGTCAATGACGCTGCTGTATTAATTATGCACTCCCTTAAAACGCCCGTTTTGACCTTTAAGCACGCCTGCGTTCGAATTCCACTCCCCCGTTTTCAAGCACCTTCCCCTGTTACCACCCACATACGCCTCATTCTGTCACTCAAAATAGCAGGCACTCGTTATATAGCGTACAAACGATTTTTGGCCGCACTGACTGGTTTGCGCATGCGTACTAAAAACCGTACGCATGCGCAGATGTGCAAACATCGCTCGGAACGAGCGTACTGCCGCTAGCGAGCGGCTCTGAATGAGGGCCCTAGTGTTTTTATGCAATTCGACGCAAGAATCTTGCCGAGATTTAGATGCTGGTGGGATCCTTGGTACAGCTAAATTGCAAAGTACATGGCACGTCAAACAGGGCTATTTGTCACGATTTGCACAAAGATGTATGTGGCCTTGTAATCTGATACCTGATAGCCTGACGGACTGATGAAACGTGGACAGTTCCTCGTTAGCAGGTTGACACTCCACTCTCCTTTGCCCTCCAAAAAATAAAAATAAAACCTAACAATTTTTTTTTTCAATACTTCATTACTGTAACTTTTAACATTTCTCTTCTTTAACCCAATCTCCCCGCTCCTGCTTTGCTAACCTGTTTTACAACTGCATTATTGCTCTGGAACATATGAGAATATACACTGATCAGCCACCAAAACAGCTTTGACCCTTTGAGGCATGGACTCCACAACAGGGCCGAAACTAGAAGTTTTGTCACCCAGGGCAAGGCCATAATTTGGTGCCACCCAAAAAAACTACAACATAGAGGACGAAAAGGGTGTGTGGTTTTGTGACAAAGTAATGTCCCTTATAGCACATTATGCCACAGTAATGCCCCTTACAACACATTATGCCACAGTAATGGCCCATATACATTATGGCACAGTAATGCCCCTTACACATTATGCCACAGTAAGGCCCCCTTACATTATGCCACAGTAAAGCCCCTTACACATTATGCCACAGTAAGGCCCCTTACACATTATGCCATAGTAAGGCCTCTTACACATTATGCCACAGTAAGGCACCCTTTACATTATGCCACAGTAAGGCCCCCTTTACATTATGCCACAGTAAGGCCCTTTACACATTATGCCACAGTAAGGCTTCTTTTACTTTAAGCCACAGTAAGGCCCCATCTCCCTTCTCTTACCTGCCAGGGCCGTGCTGTGAGTGTGTGCGGTGTGGCGTGGGACGGGGCTGCCACACACTGGGAACTGTTAGTACTACTTACATTGTAATGTGGCGCCACTCATGAACCAATTAGAGCTCACGGATTGGCAGCCTCTGCTGAATGGCTGCCTGTTAGCGAGCACTGATTGGCTTGTGACCGGCACCACATTAGACTGACTGTGTCTCTCAAGGCCAGAATGTGGCTCCAAACGCACAACAAAAACAGCAACCTAGCCTCCTGGCAGCCTCTCCCGGCACCCCCTCAAGTCCGGCACCTGGGGCACGTGCCCCCTTAGCCCCCTCCCTAGTTGCGGCCCTGTCCACAAGGTGACCTGTGATATCTGGCACCAAGACGTTAGCTTCAGATCCTTTAAGTCCTGTAAATTGAAAGGTGGGGTCTCCATGGCTTGGACTTGTTTTTCCACCAAATCCCACAGATGCTAAATCGGATTAAGATCTGGGAAAATTGGAGAACTCGAACTCTTTGTCATGTTCCTCAAACCATTACTGACCAATTTTTGCAGTGTGACAGGGCGCATTATCCTGCTGAAAGAGGACATCACTGCCATGAAGGGGTCTACTTGGTCTGCAACAATGTTTAGGTAGGTGGTATATGCCAATGTAACATCTACATGAATGGCAGCACCCAAGGTTTCCTAGAAGAACATTGCCCAGAACATCACACTGCCACCGCTGGCTAACTGTACCTTCTTCCCGTAGTGCATCCTGGTGTCATCTCTTCCCCAGGTAAATGATGCACACGCACCCGGCTGTCCACATGATGTAAAAGAAAACGGGATTCGTCAGACCAAGCCACCTTCTTCTAATGCTCCATAGTCCAGTTCTGATGCTCATGAGCCCATTGTAGGCCCTTTCTGCTGTGGGCAGGGGTCAGCATGGGCACTCTGACTGTTCTGTGGCTATGCAGCCCCATATACAGCAAGCTGCGATACACTGTGTGTTCTGACAACTTTCTATCATATATACACAAAATAAAATAATTCCTACGTGGGGCACTCATGAACCTCAATATAAGTAATCAATAAGTAATATTCACAGCAAGTTTTGGAATGTAATAGTATTAAAATATAACTTTTAATGATTTATTCTTCTTAAAATATTGGCAACGAAATATAAAACATCAAATTAATAAAAACAAAAAGTGAAATTGAAAATAAAATATTTTCCGATGATCTCAAAACTCCTGCATTATCATTAATCTCTCCTCATTAATTTACATAAGTTTAGCTCTGCAGAATGTGTTCTGCATTTTTAAATAGCGGCTGCAGGTGTTTTTTTCCAGACATTGAAGAAGTGTTGCAGAAGAGCACTTAGCTTTTTTTTTCGTTTTTAAAAGTGGTCCCATCATATTTGGGGTACATGAAAATGGGTACTAGCATATTTTTAAGTCCCTAAACTATTTTTTTTTAAATTCTGCAAAAATGCACCTGCCGCTAATAGCCTATTCTAGAAAACACCAGCGGCAAACTTACAGAATACCCCTGTAGCTATTGCACTTTTTTTAAACACTGTTCCCCTTATTTTTTTTGTTTTTACCCCAAAATTGAAAAAAAAATTTTGGGGTGCCCCTATTTTTTTTTTTACATTTTTGTTGACACAGTTCATTTTAGGGGCCATTCCCAGGGGTGTAGGCTATTTTTTTTAAACCTGCACCCCTAAACCACAATTCTGCACTTTTTTTCGCCATCTAAAACATGGTGAAAACTTATCCCCGTTTTTTACAAAGACTTTTTGAAGCGGCGAAAAGTCTTTGTAATTGAATACGGGGATAACTGAAACATGCGAAAATGACATCATCTTTTCGCATCCAAATTGAATACCCCCCATAATTTAAATTAATCAGGAATACTATTGTGTATCAGTCCGATACTGTGTCTCACTATTCCACTATGTCCTCTCACTTGTGTAAACATCAAAAGTTCACAGTGTAAGTGTTGAAAATAGTCACACTATTTGGTGTCATTCATAATCCATTCCTATTAGAGATCCCAAACATAGTGCATTTATATCTAACGACACTGTAAGTGTAAACACCAGGATTGACTTAGTGATCACATCAGTTTCCATTCATATGTTATTCATTGCTCGTGATTGATAATACTAGTGCTCCTAATCTTAAATATACCGCTCACACCGGCGTTTAATCTTGGGTCATATATGTTTGTTGTTCATATACTGTATGAACAGCCCAATACCCAGACATATTAAGGAGGAATTACACAGTATCTATTATGTATAATTCATAATCAGGATGTTACAAAGTTGCCAGATATCCTGCATTCGTATTTCACACCACTGTGAGTATAAACATCAGGATAAACTTGGCAATCATAGTGCTTATCATTCCCAGCGTTTGTTAGTAGTTAGAGCTGATGGTACTGACACTCAGGGGTGTATCTAGTGATCCAAGCGCCCCTGGCAATGTAATGGACTGGCGCCCCCCCTATGCAGTGCCCCCAATAGTAATCCCCCAGTAGTAATCCCTCCTATGCTGCATTGCCCCCAGTAGTAGCCCCCCCTATACAGCACCCCCAGTAGTAGCCCCCCTATACAGTGCCCCCAGTAGTAGTCCCCCCATATAGTGCCCCCCAGTAGTAGACCCCAGTAGTAGTCCCCCCCTTTACAGTACTCCCAGTAGTAGTCCCCCATATACAGTGCCCCCAGTAGTGGCCACCCTCCTAAATTGCCCCCAGTATTGGCCACCCCTATACAGTGCCCCTAGTAGTGGCCACCCACCCCCTAAATTTCCCACAGTAGTGGCCACCCCTATACAGTGCTCCCAGTAGTGGCCACCCCCATAAATTGCCCCCAGTAGTGGCCACTCCTATACAGTGCCCCCCAGTAGCGGGCTACCCCCCATAAAGTGCCCCCAGTAGCGGCCACCCCCTACTTCAGTGTCCCCCCCCTGTACTGCCAGGCTTACACACATAAACACACACAAACAACAAAGAAAAAATTCAACTTACCTGATCCCTGCTCCTGATGTGACCGCAGCTGTCCACTCTGAGTCCTGGCTGCTCTTCTCCTGGATGGGAGAGACATCATGATGTATGACATCTCTCCCATCACATGCTGCGGGGGAGCCGGCATACGGAGCTCATTAGTGAGCTCCAGCCGGCTCCCCCTGTGAACAACGCAGCAGCAAATGAGAGTCTGTCTGACTCTCATTTGCTGGCTGCTATTACAAACACACAGCTGCATCTGGCGGATGTGTGTTTGTAAACTGTGTAGGGCAGACCGCTATCACTGCGGTCTGCCCTACACTTGCGGGGCCGGGGGACTTGTCCACCCCTTGGCTACTGGTGGCACTGCCGGGCGGCGCCCCTCCTTTGGTTGGCGCCCTTGTGGGTGAGTGCCATCCTGGCCAATGGGTAGATACACCCCTGCTGACACTAACATTCCATAGCCTGTTATATACTGCTCATCCCTGCACTCAACTGAGAGTCATAAACACATGTAAACATATCAACATTTGAACATATTAAGAGGGAGTTAGATCAAAATATTCAGAGGGAGATAGATCAATCATGAAAAACACACCAGCAGCATGTGCCGTGTGTCTCCCTGATGCGCGTTTCGCCTAACAGCTTATTCATAGGGTCAACTTAACTATACTTACCAGCCGGCATCTGGATTTTCTGCTGTCTGACTTCCAGTGTCGGGATATGAATGAACCAGCGGTTTATAAGCCATCTGTATTTCATACCCAGTCCATATCAATGAGCCTTGGGTGCCCATGACCCTGTCACCGGTTGGCCTTACTTAGACCACTTTTGGTAGGTACTAACAGGACACATATGACTTACACAGGTTTTGATCAAACCTGATAAGAACCAAGTGAAATGCAGACTTGAAATCAGATTGCCACAGAATCTGAGTAATTGATATGTGTCCTCTTTTAAAGGGGTAATCTGGTAAACCTATACTTAGGTCAAATTAACGCTTAATCATTTGAAATACACTGTAAGGTGATATCTTATCAATGCAGCCTGCTGCAAAATGGGTTGCTGGTCTCCCTGGATATAGTGGCTAGCTGCTACATGTCAGGTATATTCTTCCAGGGGCAAGTGGGATCCCCACTAGAGACAGGGGTGGTTACTGACTGACAATGGATGGAACAGGCTCAGAACATTTTTACATACCACTGTAATTCAGGTGTTATTAGGCAGCAGAGTGGGAAAATGGCCTTAACAAAATAAATTGGTGGAAGCTGAGTCACAGCTAAATGCTCATGATGGGCTCCTCAGTTTTCAATTGACTTCTGCTGTTTGACAGAGTAGGAAGCAAATCGTCAAAGGTGGATAATTTTAATAGGTGAGATGCAGACCTGCACAGAGGTATTTTTGCCTTGCTTGGCTGCTATGCCACAGACCTCTAAATGTGTATTTAGCATTGTGCATGTCCAGGGTCTATTATCTTAATTGCCCCATTATCTTAATTGCCCAATATTTTAGGCCATTGTATGAGAATAAAAATCTTCAGGATTTATGTTTTGTGTATAAGTATAGTTCAGTTCAACTCCATATTTCCAAAGATAAGCATATACCTGCCTAATAATGCCCACACAATATGGTCATGCCGTGGACTTACAGCCTGAACCAATAGAGCTTTCAGTAAAATAGTTTTAGCATTAAAACACTTCCCTTATATGCAATGAGATTGGTTCCCACTTTCAGAACTATATGTACTTTTGGATTTCTCTAAGCAGCACAATGTGACTCCTACTCTTTCAGGTCTCACAGTCAGTAGTAATAACTGCATGACACAAAGCCATTTCATTCACTTCCAGTAAAGTCCTACAGGTGGGAGCAGGTTTACGAAATACAACTGTTTCAATGTTCTAAGAACAATAGATCTGGGCTGTTATATATAGCAAAATAACAAATGTATGATTAAGGAAGCCTTTGCTCTACGCCTACATAAGGTGTCCAAATGTATGATGAGGGTCAATTATAATATGAAACGTAATTTATAGACAACAAAATCTGTTCAACAAGGGCTCTATTTAGTAAATATAAAATCAGAATTTCTCCAGAATTTTAGCTTGAGAAAATAATTTTTTTCCCCCTATTTATAGAAAAGAAAACGGCAGTGAAATTGCAGATTTCAACACATTTTCTTCTCTCTTCTCTAATACCCCTTTTACACCGGAGCTAAAACCCGGGTTTTTGAAGGGTTAACCCGGGCAGCTCCCTGGTGTAAAAGGGGAGAGAGTTGGATCGCCGGGTCGAGTGACCCAGCAATCCAACCCAGGTAACTAGCAGGGTTTAACACAGGCGTAGCCCGTGAAACCCTGCTGTGAGAACAGCGCACTCCGGGTCACGATGACTCTGATAGAGCCAAAATCACTCCGGAGCTTGCGGTTGAAAACCTCAACCGCAGGCTCCGGCTCGCAAATTCGATGGTCGCGATGGTCGAGACCATCGCGACCATCACAATGCACGCTCGTATAGCCTGTGGGTGGTGACCCACAGCTATACGAGCGTCCAGGAGGACGCTCCATGAAAATGGAGCCCGGCCCTCATTCAGAGCGTGCGCTCTGCTCAGAGCGTACGGCTCTGAATGAGGGCCTTTGTTCCAACTCCGGGTCAGACCCGGAATTTAGGTGGAAAAGGGGTATTAGTGATGCAGCCCCCATAGGTCTCAATAGGAAATGATCACATACGCTATTTATGGACAAGAGAAAATCTTCTCTTCTCCAAACATTTCTCCATAAGATAACACCATTTCTATATAGTGTTATGCAGTGGCATCACTAGGGGCGTGTGGGCTGCACCGAGGGCCGCACCAGGGGACGCCATCTGAGTTTGTGACACCAAAATGCAGGAATGCAATGGTAGGGGCCCACTGAAGGAAGGCAGTGCAAAGCTAAAGGGGTGTGGCCAGCCAGGGTTGTGGATAGCTAGCATAGGAGCATAAGTAACATTTTAAAAAAATGCACAGGTCCAGCACAGGTCCAGAGCCAAATAAAAAATAAAAAATAACAACAATAACGCTAAATCTAGTATTCTAGTTATAGTTTAAAACCAGGTACGTAATAATTTTTACGTCCAGTCTCCAGAAGGCATAGGCAGGGCCGGATTATAGGTGGGGCGCACGGGCCCCCACACATTGGGAGCCCCCACACTGCTGTAAACAGTCCAGACAACTCTGGACCCACTCTGGACGATTACCGGCCAGCAGCAGACAGCACGGCAGTGACAACACACTCCATCACTGATAGACAGCGGCTGATGATGGAAGCTCCGCCCCCTCACTGACATAGTGCAGCGATTCACAGGTGTATTGGCAGGGGGCAGGGTCTAATGCAGTGAAGTGCCTTCCCCAGAGGCAAACGCGCAAGATTTTTATGGGGGGGTTTATATATATATATATATATATATATATAAATGTATGTATATTAGGGATGTGCAGGCTCGCATAGGTTCGAATTTGCACGCCGAGTTCGGATTTTTACCTCCCAAAATTGGGTCTCAGAAAGAGGCAAAACGTCATCTTTCATGGACAAACATCATCTTCCATGGACTTTTGTCCAGGAATGATGATGTTTTTCCATGAAAGATGACATTTTCCCTCTTTCTGAGACCCGATTTTTGGAGGGAAAAATCCGAACTCGGAATGCAAATTCGAACCTATCCGAACCTTCACACCCCTACATGTATATGTGTGTATACACATACACACATATATATATACATACACACACACATATATACACACACATACATATGTCACACATACCTTACAAGAACACACATATATACACACACATATGTTACAAATACATTACAAACAAACTTACCTTACAGCAGAATTGATCAGGACAGGACCTAGCAGGCTGGCACCATGTAATTAGGCCCCTCACAGTAAAATGCCGTGATTCACGGGTCAATCGGGAGTGGGGGCAGGGCCAAATGACTCAATTCTAATGAAATCGCGTCATATTGGCTCCGCCTACTCCATATTGACCCACGAATTGTGGCAATTTGCTGTGAGGGGATGGGGCTTAAGAATATGGTGCCTGTACTCCAGTCTGTCAGGGGGGGTTCTGGGTACTCAGAACCCCCCCTGCGTGCGCTACTGCTGCCCCCATTAGAAGTCTGCCCTGCTGCCCGATTTTGTACATAGAGGTAGAGAAGTGTATGCACGCTCTCTGTCCCTCTCCCTCCATTTCCCTCCTCCCTCCCTCTCGCTTTCTTTCCATCTATTAATCTATCTATCTATCTATCTCTCCCCCTCCCTCTCTCCCGCTCTTCCTCTATCTCACTCTCTCTTCTCTCTCCCTCTCTATGGGCGGCATGTACTAAAGGCGAAAATGCGGTAAAACCCCCAAAATGCAGTTTTTGGGGCTTTTTTATGGCATTCCCCATATGTACAAAGCGCCAGAATGCAATATATTCTGGTGCTTCATCCTGAAGATGTCGTTACCCCATACAAGCCTATGGGCTTCTTATCGGGATGTTCCCCCTTGAGAGGGATCTGATCGGATCTCTCCCATCACCCCCCTGCGGCCTTCTGTGCATGCGCAGAAGGACGCCAGAGGGACTTCTGGGTGTTAAACCCGGAAGTCCCTCTGTCCGGAGCAATCGCAAAGGACAGCTCTTTATTGGGAGAGCTGTCCTTTGTAATATTGTACGTATATGTACCCAAAGACAGACGGAACTTACTGCATCGCGGATGCGATGCTTAGTACATCCCATTTTATGTCTCACCCCCTCTCTCCCCTCTCTCTATCTCCCTCCCTGTCCCTAACTCCCCCCCTCTCTCTCTCTAACCCCCCTCCACTCAAAATCCTGTGTTTGCCACTAGCAGTGTACTAGATCATGTCCGCTATGCTGCTGGGAGTCGGTTCCCAGCAGTGTTGTGGACATGAAGTAGTATTCTGCGACCTTGCCGGTCAGTGGAGTGTTTGGAGACAAGGTAAGGGGCATAGTAGTTGTTGTGTGGGGCCGTACCAATTTTATTGATGGGCCCCCACAACTTAGCTGCCCCAGGGGCCCCCGCAAATCTTAATATGGCCCTGGGCATAGGGTTTAGAAGGTTTAGAAGCTGTAGCTCTAGCGTCGAGAGTGTCACAGTGCCCATGATATAATGCAGAGAGTGTCGCATTGACCACCATATAATGCAGAGAGTGCCACAGTGACTGCCATGTAATAGAGTGCCACAGTGACTGCCAAGTAATACAGAGAAGGCCGCAGTGACTGCCATATAATACAGAGAGTGCCACAGTGACCACCATATATTTACAGTGCTTCAGTTACCACCATATAACACAGAGTGCCGCAGCTACCGTCATATAGGCCATGCAGGCACGCCTCCAAATAACATCATGTAGGGGGCGTGGCCTATGGTAATGAGGCCCCACCCCCAATTTAAGCCACACGTGATAGCAGGGTGCGGCATACCAGGCCGGCACAGAGTGCTCAGACCCCTGGAGCCGGCCCTGCATCAGATGCACTACATGTCGCACCGTTAGTCTAATGTCGCACCTTCAGTATTGCCAAAAATTATATGCTTTTAATGCTGAGACTTATAGTTCCACATAGTTGCCAATTCTGGAGGAAAAAAAAATAATGTATTTAATGAGGTGCTATTTTGCTGAAACTTGCAGATGTTAAAAAATATATCCAGCATCTGTCCTTAATGGAAATCAAACCCCAGTTGGACAATTTGTTAATTGTTGACCATAGCAGTAGCCCAATGCAGCCACTGTAATGTGGTATTGCACATGTGTAGTGACTTATTGATGTCACTGATCGTAGTGAATATTTATTTTTTATTTTTAATGACTGTCAGCTGTTAGAGGATATAGCAGCATTCACTGTATTTATTTTTTATTTATTGAAGACTGTAGTGTGTGACGTTGCTATTCCAGTGTTTTTCCATACTGTACTCTATGTCAACAATATGACTTTATAGTGTCTGCTTCCACAGGGCACTGGTAACAGATCTGTTTGCACTGGCCCTGATTCAGTAAGGATCACCATTGCGTACGCAGCTGCAAATTCGTATGGAACGCAGCTGTGAATGTATGCTAATACCTGCCATAGCTCATCTGGCATAGAGACACCCACTGCTGCTTACTCTCATCCGTAATACCTCGCACTCCTGCGTACACATCGGTACCATCGACGGACATCGGACCATCGTGCTAAATTTACACTAGGTCTGATCAGCCGTAGAATCTGCCTGTCTCATCGCTCACAGTGAGTACTCAAGCTGCGTATGCAATTGCAGTGGCTTATTTATGCAATGGCGTTCCAACGGACAGACACTCCTGCGTTTCTATGATCACTCCCCCGTCACCACCCCCAAACGCTCACAGCCTGTAACTCACTCTGCAATGGATTCCTCTGTGTATGTGAAATTGCAATGTGATCGTAGCGCACACACAGAGCGGCTTATATGCATGTGCAGTAGTGAACAATTGACCGATGTGCGGACGTAATTGCAATTGCGTACGCTACTGATTCAGGCCCACTGTCCAGTACGTGATTGGCCCGTTTGACAGGATTTTCTACGTATACTAGTGTAGTGTCATCTCCATCCATTACTATTATATTCAGATATGTAGTCTGTTTTAATCAGTGGAGCACTGGCCAGCCAGCGGTGAAGCTGTGTATTGCATGCCATGGATACTGTCACTTTCTGACTGTGCCTCACCACAGCCCTCGCATATAAAATGTATATGGAGCAGCGCCAATCCAGAGAGGACTGTCCAATATACAAGAAATATAAATACTACAATATACATATATTGTGATAGAAGCACTGGAGCAGTTTTGAATGGCTTTGGAAAAACAGACTAGAATTGTCGGCTTTAGTGAATTGCCGGAATGGGTCCTGGGGGTGTGGATGTGAGGAGAGGGAGGGCTCCATCCACAGGCCACTCCAGGTGTTGGGCCTTTCAGCCTGGTAGCTGGCTCATTAGGGTTTGCATCTGAAAGTGGCTCAGACCTGGGAGGGCAGGCCCGCAGGCTAGCTTGCTCTGAGACACTGCATGATACCACCTGTAAATACTGTGGATGTGAACTTATTTAGTCTTTTGTTAGTGAGGGAACCTGCTGTCTAGTTAGAGCCCAGACGGTCTAGGATTTTTGTTTATGCTTTGTTTTATTTATGTATCCAGTACAATAAAGACTGGCTCCGACCAGCTTGCACGAGAACCCCAGAATTGTGTCCTGTTTCTCCAGCTGCTGTTTGTGTAAAGAGGGAGTCCATCTAAACTATATATATATATATATAATAATCCAACCGCACTTCCTCAAAATTATGGGTGTCAGCTAAACCAATAGAAATGATATGTGCCAAATTTAATAAAATAAATGTGATTGGTTCAAACAACTGGCGTGTTTTTTGGATATAACCATGCAGTGGCGTAAGTTCATCCCAGATGCCCGGAGGCAAGTTATAATTTGGTGACCCCCCCAAAAAAGGGAAAATAAATATGGTGCCTATCTATCTATCTATCTATCTATCTATCTATCTATCTATCTATCTATCTATCTATCTATCTATCTATCTATCTATCTATCTATCTATCTATCTATCTATCTATCTAATCTATCTATCTATCTATCTACATACACGCACAAAAACACTAATATAGAATATGTGAATTTGTTTCTATTAAAGTAAATTTGCAGGATATCCACCCAAAACACTCTTTTTCAGGAGATAACTTCAAATTTATAGAATCCCCCAAATGTATCTGTATTCCAGAGACTGGCCCCGGTAGCTAACGCTATCTCAAGGTGGCATTAGCTGCTGTTGCCTATGGGGTACAGATCGCAAAAAGTACCAGGAGAGAGATCCCTAGCATCCCTAACTGGCACTCTATACTCAGACCACACAAGCACAGTGGTGCTGCAGGAGAAGTGAAGGGTTTGCGTTAGGGTTGTGTATCGATCCCCTTCAGTTAATGTGCCTGGTACACATGCAGAGCCATAACTAGATTTTTTGGTGTGCCAGAGAGAGCCCCCTCTACCATTTTGTAAACAGGGACATAAGATAGTGCACCTGAAAAAGGGCCATGGCTTCATGGGGAAGGGCCAGGAAAGAGATAGGGGAGGCCAGGAGATGCTGGGGATAAGAGAAGAGGAAGCTACAAGTGAGAATGATAATAAACAGGAAAATTGACAAGCCCAAACAGCGCCCCCTGCCCTGCGGTGCCCTGTGCCATGGCACTGTTCGTGCTACCCTAGTTACGGCCCTGTACACATGCAAAGATATACAGCTCTCCCATCGTTAACTTGAGACATAAGGGATACCATTGTAACATTGTCTATTATAAAGATGGGGACTGCACCAGTGGAGTCCCTCCCCGTGTTGTCACCCGGGGCGGGGAGGGACGCTGTTTGTGCAAGAGGGGGTGTGGCCTCATGGAACAGGGGCATGGCATAGTGGGAAGGGGGCGTGGCCTTGTGGCACGAACCCCCGTGTTCCCGTTCTTTAAGTTCTACTGGTAGGGAGGTGCAGGAGGGGAGGTGCGGACTGCGTTGTGGTTGCAGTGCCGGCTCCCTCACAATGTTAGGAGCCGAGTTCTGCACTGAATACTACAGTGCAGCACCTGGCTCCTGTAACTGAGGGGGTCTGCACCTTGGTGTTTCACCCTCGGCGGGTGACACCTCACCTGTCGGAGCAGTGACGGGAGTGCGCATGTGTGACCTGCACAAGGGCCCCGACATCCGGCAGAAGAAGCCGGACAGTGGCGGAGGGATCCAAAATGATCCCTCTTCCATAGGGAAGGAGCTGGTTGTGATGCTGGAGCAGGAGCAGGAGCCATCTGAAGATGGCGAATGCTCCCGCAGTCAAGCTCCGAAAATACTATATTTTGGGAGCTTGATGAATCCTGTCCCCATACTAGTGTATGGGGACAGCGGGCCATTCCGCCAGAGGAAGGTAAGTAGGAGATATCTGTGATACTAGTGTATGGGGACAGCGGGCCATTCCGCAAAAGGAATGTAAGTAGGAGATATCTATGATACTAGTGTATGGGGACAGCGGGCCATTCCGCAAAAGGAAGGTAAGTAGGAGATATCTGTGATACTAGTGTATGGGGACAGCAGGCCATTCCGCAAAAGGAAGGTAAGTAGGAGATATCTGTGATACTAGTGTATGGGGACAGCTGGCCATTCCGCCAGAGGAAGGTAAGTAGGAGATATCTGTGATACTAGTGTATGGGGACAGCGGGCCATTCCGCAAAAGGAATGTAAGTAGGAGATATCTATAATACTAGTGTATGGGGACAGCGGGCCATTCCGCAAAAGGAAGGTAAGTAGGAGATATCTGTGATACTAGTGTATGGGGACAGCTGGCCATTCCGCAAAAGGAAGGTAAATAGGAGATATCTGTGATACTAGTGTATGGGGACAGCGAGCCATTCCACAAAAGGAAGGTAAGTAGGAGATATCTGTGATACTAGTGTATGGGGACATGTGGCCATTCCGCAAAATGAAGGTAAGTAGGAGATATCTGTGATACTAGTGTATGGGGACATGTGGCCATTCCGCAAAAGGAATGTAAGTAGGAGATATCTGTGATACTAGTGTTAGGGGACAGCGAGCCATTCCGCAAAAGGAAGGTAAGTAGGAGATATCTGTGATACTAGTAGGGATGAGCGGTTCGTATTCTGTGGAATCTGAACTGCTCCGAACATCAGGGATCCGAGTCCGACTCATGAGCTCTTCTTTCCAGCTCCCCCCGCTGTGGGTGATGGGAGAGACGTCATGACGTCTCTCCCATTGTGCAGAGAGGAGCGGCCAACTGTGGTCACAGCAGGAGTAGGGATTCAGGTAAGTTTGGGGTTTTTTTCTTTGTGTGTAAGGGGGCGCTACTGGGGGAACTACTAATGGGGGCATACTACTAGTGGCACTACTAATGGGGGCATACTACTGTTGGCACTTCTAATGGGGGCATACTACTGGGGGCATATTACTGGGGGCATACTACTAGAGGCACTATTAATCGGGGGCATACTACTGGGGGCACTACTACTGGGGGCACTACTAATGGGGGCATTCTACTGAGGGCATACTACTGGGGGCATTCTACTAGGGACACTACTACTGGGGACACTTCTAATGGGGGCATACTACTAGGGACACTACTATTTCGGGCATACTACTGGGGGCACTACTAATGGGGGCATACTACTGGGGGCACTACTAATGGAGGTACTACTAATGGGGGCATACTACTGGGGGCATACTACTGGGGGCATACTATTAGGGACACTACTACTGGGGCATACTACTGGGGGCATACTAATGGGGGCACTACTAATGGGGGCATACTACTGGAGGCACTACTAATGGGGGCATACTACTGGGGGGATTGCATAGGGGGCACTACTACTGAGAGCACTGCATAGGGGGCACCACTGCTGGGGGCATTGTGTAAGGGACACCACTGCTGGGGGTATTGTGTAAGGGACACTATTGCTGTGGGCATTGTATAAGGGGCACTACTACTGTGGGCATTGTATAAGGAGCATTACTACTGTGGGATTTATGTATAAGGGTCACTAATGTCACTAATGTATAAGGATCACTAATGTGTACATTGTGTAAAAGGGGCAATACTGTGGGCATTGTGTAAAAGGGACACTACTGTGTGTTGTAACATAAATAAGAGACTTAATGGTGTAATGTGAATCAGGGGCACTATGGGCCTGATTCAGAGCCGGACGCAAGTGGCCGTTCGCTCGTCCGCCGTACGAACGAAAAAATGTAAATTCAAGCGCTCGCTCGTATGTTCACTCGCAGCTAATTTTCCGCCCCATATTCTCCCAACCCCTCCTCTAGCTAGCGAACGTTCGAAATAGCGACCGTCCGTCTCCTCTTTGGTTGCAGGGAACGCTCGCACAAGTGAAATCCGGAAGTGGCCCTGTCAGTTTTCGATTGCCTGCTATTTCATTCAGCAAACATACTTGAATCGATTAATAGCAATCACTATATGAATTGGCTTAATTGTTATTCATATGTTTGCAATCCTTTTTTTTTTTTTCAGTGTCAATAAACTTTATTATTGTTAGTGTGTGTCATTGCTTTCGCAGAATACGTACGGTTGGACCAAGGGGATGGTTGTTCAAAATTAAACGTTTGTTTCAATGCTACTCTTGTTTAGCTTATTTTTTCTAGCCCGATTTTTCATCTTTTTTATTAATATTTAAATTAGCTTACGCATGTCACTGCCTCAAGCCTATCATAACATATTATATTTGTGAGGGTGTAGGTCACATGACTCATACAATAACCAATAGAATGCTTTCTGTTAATTTACAAAGTACATTAGCCAATCAAAATTTTTCTAGGACCTTTATTAAAACTGTTTTGTGTAAAAAAAATCATTGCCATCATGAGAGCCGCAGCTTTTTGCAGGCTTGAACTCCTGGTCCTCACTGATGTGATGGACCGGAGGATCACACACCAGCCGCACCCCATCACTAACCTCCGCAAGCGGCTGGCCTATGCGGAGGTGCGGCGCCGCCAGCGTAGGATCGGCTACCGCAGAAATATTGGCCAGCTTGAAAGACGGTGGTCGGATCTGGGGCGCAGATCCCCACGCCTGTTGGCCACTTTGCGTCAGCAAATTTTGGAAAGTAAGTGTTTTTTTTTATTTGATTTAAAATGTAAGCATACCTGAGTGTGCATGTTTACTGTATAGCCCTGTTTCTTTATTTTGGACATACCTGCGTGTGCATGTTTACCGTATAGCCCTGCTTCTTTATTTTGGACAAACCTGCGTGTGCATGTTTACTGTATAGCCCTGTTTCTTTATTTTGGACATACCTGCATATGCATGTTTACCGTATAGCCCTTTTTTTTTTTTTTTTTGGTGTGTAAATTGTTGAATCAAAAAATGAAATATTTAGTAAGATAACTTTTCCAACATCATTTAGGGGCTGAGCGCAGACTACAACGTCGGCATCCTCCTCGACGTCGGGCTCGTCCTCTATCCCCCACTCCCACCCAAACCTCCTCTGTCCACTCTTCCCCAAATTCCCCCTCCACCCCAGACCTTACCATCCTTCAGTCCCCTCCCTCTCCTCACCTGACCATCCCCCCAACTTCCCCCTCCCCTCAACCCCCCCCTCTCTTTTCCTCACCATCAACTTCCTCACAAATCACCCCTCCTCCATCCCTGCAGCACTGGCCCACCTCTGATGAGAAAGATTTTGGGGCTCCAGGACCAGGCACCATTAGGACCGGTATGTTTCCCTTTAAAACTATGGCTGTTTTTTAAGTATTTGGCTTTTGGTTGATGTTGTCCTTTTACCTGTGTAGTTCAAAAGTGTAAAGTATTTCTAATGTTTTGGATATAAATCTTTGTGAATCAATGTCTAGGATGTTTGCCCCTTACACATATGACACATGTCAAAACACTCATACTTGTGTCTTTCTTGTTTACGGTACCAACAAATGTTGTATTTTTGCGTAGTTGTAAGTCTCTTTTATGTTATTTTGTCCAAATAATTTTTGTCTTTGTTTTTCCACAATCTTTTCGTTTGGCATTCATTTTGTTTGGTTGTTTTTTTGTGTCACCTTTTTTTGTATAGTCTGTTTTTTTAGTTGTTTTCTCACATATAAATTAAGGTGTCATTTTAGTAATCCGCACATTTTTTTGACCCACCGAGGACCAGAGGTGTTATGAAGACATTTATGCAGGATTGCAGATTATGAGGGGCCATGTAGTTGGGCTGCTTGTGGCGTTGGATCACATTTTGGCATGCCTGCGCCACTAATTTTTTTTTTTACACCTCCAAAAATGTTGAAAAAAATAAATTATATTTTGGTTTATTTAAGTCTCATTCCTTGTGTGTCAATTTTAGATTGGTGGACCTTACTTAAGTCTACTATTTGTCCATGTTTTTTAAAGAAATGTAAATGTGTTTGTCGAAACCTCAAGTAAGTATGCAAGCTTGCACATTAAACACATAACAATACCAATAGGTTTGGAGAAGTAACCTCAAAATGTGAATATTGTTTGGTGTGGGTAATGTTACATTTAAAGCTACCTGCTTAGGCCTACAATTGCAAACATACTGATTCACCATAATACCTTTGGTGTTTATTTTTAGCAACAAAGCAGGGTACTAAACTTTTCCAAATAAGAAATGACAGTATTAGGCATTAAGCAACTTTGCATTTTTAGAAACAGGTTACACTTGGTTGTAATTTACGATGGAAATGGTTGGTGAACGTCAAATTAAATTTTAATGCACACAAATAGCACCAAGTGAATACACACAATAATTTCAAAAAACCAAACCACACACACAAGTTAAAAATCACACCCCAAACCCAAAAAAAACACAATCAGGAACTGTTTGAAGAAGTAGCATGCCCACATGAATCCACAAATGAGGAGAAGAAATCATTGTTCCCGAAGTTATATCCAATGTGTCCACATAAAGTCATTTGTGTTGATCAGGTAGTAGGCATGGTTTTTTATGGTCATTTTAGGGATTAAAAAGAAAGAAAAAAAATCTGTTAAAAGTGAACTTTAAAATATTACATGTCTACATTGTGGCATTTTTAAACATTATGAGGAAATAATTACCTAAAATATCTGGCCACGACTTCATCGCGTATGGCCCCCCCACATACTGACCTCCGACCAACCTCGGGGGGGCCGTCCTCAGGCAAGGCATCCTCTGGCTGCATTGGGACACCACTCCTTATGGCAATGTTGTGAAATATCCCACACAGGACCACGATTTTCGAAACCATAGCCGGCAAATACATGAGGTCGCCACCAGAGCGGTGGAGGCATCTGAATCAGCCTTTTAAAAGGCCGATACAGTGCTCCACCACCTGCCTGGTGGCTGTAAGTGCAGAATTATACTCACTTTGTGGCCCTGGTGTGGGAGCCAAATAAGGAGTGAGCAGCCAGGGCGTGCAAGGGTAACCACTGTCTCCTGTGAAAAAACTAAAACAAACATCAGGACCATTGTGTAACAAGCTTTGCATTGGTTTCAACAGAAGGTGTCAACTTACCCAGAAGCCACGCATCACCAGCTTGTAGGTTGTTTCATTTGTGCCAAATCCCTGATTGCCGGATGATGAAGGAATCATGTGCACTGCCGGGGAATTTGGCATTCAGGGACAGGATCTGGAGGGAGGCATCACATACCACCATTACATTCAGTGAATGAAAGTGCTTGCAGTTCCTAAAAATAGCCTCCAGCCTTGCTGGAGGCTGAAGTGGTATGTGAGTGCCATCCACAACCCCTATGATGTGTGGGAAGCCAGCTATTTGGTAAAAATTCGCCTTTGCCACATTAAGGGTACCCATATTCAATGGCATTTTAATAAAATGATGGAGGTGTTTAAAAAGGGCCTCCATCACTGCCCTCGGGATCAAGGAGGATTGGGATATTACCACAACTATTCCCACAGTGGTTTGAAAGGATCCTGAGGCACAAAAATGTAACACCGACATTAATTGAGTAAGTGGTGGTATTGCTGTAGGACTGTCAATTTGCCGTTCAAGATCACTCTCTATTAATGAGAGAGTGTCTATGATGATTTGGGGCTGCAGACGGTATCGCCGTAACACCACATTATCTGGCATTCCAAAAAGGGTGACATGTGTTCTATATATCTGGGGCCTTGCACGCCTACGAGGGCTATGCCTGGGATGAAGTTGAGGTTGGTCGGGTTCTGGAACCATGGCCAGTATAATACGACCAACATCAACCTGAAATGGTAAGCCAGGTAGTTATTGTTTTAGACAAATGTGTAAAGAAAAATATACTTATCTTTTCTCAGAAATCCAAAGATGCTTACAGGCCTGGGACGTGTCATGTGCAGAACACCCTACATTTCAAAAGTAGAAAATATGTTTAAGATTCATTAAATAAAATATGATTGTAAACAAATTGTTTTTGTGAAAAAATAAAGAAGGGAGCACACATTAGTTCAGAAAATAGTACGCTACATTTAGTGTTAAGACATGATTTTACACTGAAAATTTATAAAAACATTAGTTCGCTAAATAGTACGCTACTTTTACAGTTAAATCAAGACACATTAGTTCGCTAAATAGTACTCTACTTTTACAGTTAAATCAAGACACATTAGTTCGCTAAATAGTACGCTACTTTTACAGTTAAATCAAGACACATTAGTTTGCTAAATAGTACGCAACTTTTACAGTTAAATCAAGACACATTAGTTCGCTAAATAGTACGCTACTTTTACAGTTAAATCAAGACACATTAGTTCGCTAAATAGTGCGCTACTTTTACAGATAAATCAAGACACATTAGTTCGCTAAATAGTACGCTACATTTAGTGGTAAGACATGATTGTTCCCAGAAAATAAACAACATTACTTAGCGAAACATATGCTAAGAACAACACATCTAATTTGTAAAATCATGAAAACAAAAACACTTACCAAAAACAGACAAATATCCCAAAGTTCAAAAACGTCACTGGGGCAATGCCAAACTAACTGTAAAACAAACAAACAAAAAATTACAAACATTTGTAAACTATTTACTATTATTTTTTACGGTGGTTTTTTAAAATACTTACTCAAAAATTAAAAAAAAAATTGCCAAACAATAAAAAAAAAACGAGCGGAAAAGAAGCTAGAAAAAAAACAAAATTTCGCTCCAAAAAAGTCCTCCTTCTACTCAATAAGCCTCAAAACCACTCCAACGCCAAACCTCCAACAAACAACATGCCACATCGACTCCAGTCACACCAAGCCATAAATAGTCTTTATTTTCCTGCTCAAATTAAGGACGGACAATAGGAGCGCACAGTCAATGATGCGGCCGAATAATGCTGACGCATGTATAAAAACGTCACTGAAAAGCCAAATCGGTCTGCTGTAGTGAGACCTGAAAGTCCAAAATGACTACAGAGCAGCAAAGCAGTGGCCAAGAGGTGCCAGGTAAGTATTTCTCTTTTTTGGGCTAAAGGATTATGTTTAACAATAATTTTGGGAACATTTTACATTATAAATTTTAATCCCATTTTAAAAAAGGTGTGGAGGATGCCATGGAAGAGGCTGCTGGGCCAACTAAACTAAAAAAAAAAGGCAGCCACAATTCACAAGAAAGGAGATGGAGGTTTTGGTGCAAATGTGCAATGGCAACCTGCCACAGGCAGCAAGGAATATGGGTGCAAGCCAGAAATGGAAAATGTGGGATGTCATAGCCAGTGGTGTCAATAGGGTGGGTGATTTTGAACATTCAACCAGGGAGGTCAAACGCCAGTACGTAAAAACTACATTTTAGTAAATAGTGTTTACAGGTCCAAATACTGCAGTAATAATGCCAACTTTTTACACCACAGATGGAGCGACTTCAAATATCGTCTTAAGCAAAAACTGGCTGATAGGGCTAGGCATGCAGGGGGGACAGATGGGGGTCCCACCCCTGTGTCACTGGAGCTCACAGATTTGGAGGAGATGGCCCAGGAGTGTGTGCAAGATAAGGAGGTGTTTGGTGTGTCGAACATGGATACCGACATGCCAGACTTTGCGGCTCCTCATGTTGCCCCAGGTAAATGTTGTAATGTTAACAACTCAGAAATGTGTTTGGGACAATATCTAGATTATAATGTTACTCTTTTCTCTTTTTTCTCATAGAGACACAGGCGGATGAGTCTGCTCCAGAGGGGAGCTTTGGCCACAGAATTTCTGCTGGCTCTGCAGGGGAGGAAGCAGTAGATCCGGCTGGGGACCCTGTGGCAGACAGTCCAGGGCATTCCCCCTCGCAGGCAGTGGGCCTCCTCACTGATCTCAATATTAAAATGGATCAGCAGACCGAGATTCTGCAGAGGCTGGACGCCAGTCTACTACGGGTGGCGGATGCCCTGGAGAAAAGTGCTGCGGCCAACGTGACCATTGCTAAGGCCCTGGTGGAAAATACTGGGGCCAAAGTGCGAATAGCAAATGCCCTGGAGCAGCTCGTTCGCCAGCACATGTTAGAGCCGGCCTCCCTTCCTGCCGGAACATCAGGACCCTCCACCTCTGGCACAACAACAGCCATCCCTCCAAATGTGCCTAGCCCTATGCCTAGTCCAGAGGCCACAACATCTGCCTCTGGCCAGGCCAGCAGAAGGACATCCCGGACCCGTTCAGGCTCCCTCCCTACCCTGGCCAAACGGGCCAAAAGGCGATGACAGCACTGGCTAATTTTCCCACAATCCTTCTCTGTGTTTGTCCCATATTCCTTAATGCCCAAAACATCCCTCTCATTTCTTGTGAATTTTTTAATAATTTTGTTTGTTTGTGGATTTCAAATGCCACTTATTTTGTTTGTGTGTTTCTAAAATCATTTATTTGTTTTTACGTGATCAAGTTTTTATTATTTCCTAAAATTTTTTTTAAAAAAAAACAACAACAAAAAATTAAATACTATTGAAAATCTGCACAATTCTATTTTTAATTTATTCAAAAACTGGTTAAAAGGTAATCCCGCAAACAAAATTACAAACAATACAACGGAAATCTAAACATTATTCTTGAATAAAAAAACCAAGGGTTAAAAACTATTTATGAGTTTTAATTAACACTTAGCAAAAAACAAAAGGACGATTGTTTTCTTGGCCCCTAAAAAATGAAGAAAAAAACCAAACATGCGTACAATATTGTTGCCCTAAAAAAACGAAAAATCAAATTTGGAAAAAACACGCAAATTTAAAATAAATTTGTCAGCTAATTGATTGTCTAACTCAAAAATTAGCAGCTGAGTAGTTCACCTGCGTACGTTTTTTTGCTCCTAAAAAAAGGCTATTTGCTAAACACCTTACAAGCATTTTTGCAATTCAAAACTGATTGTTTTTGAGGCCTCAATTGATAAATCGGAATACCATCGATGTGCCTCGGGAAGGACGAAGAGACCATTGTCATTGCGGTAGAGTATACCAGACCACAAGCTGAGCGAGCAGTTTTAATGGAAAGTGGATCAGACAGTGACGTAACACTTGTTCCGTTCACATTGGCCGTTCGCATCAGATAATTTATGTACGCCCCAAAAATGCCTCGACACGCCTGCGTTTTCCCATCTCCACCCCCGTCACCGCCCCAAAACGGACAGTTCTGTCAATCACATTTGACATGTCACTTCCTGTTCGCTATTCGACGAATGACTGAAAAAATTATTGCAATCAGCCGTACGCACATGCGCACTGTTACACCGACGCATGCGTGGTTTTACAACATCGGATGACTACGAGCGTATGGCCGCTTACGAGCGGCTCTGAATGAGGGCCTATGTGCGGTGTAATGTGAATAAGATTGTGCACTGTGACTCCTTGGGCTGAAGCCCACTGTGTAAACAAGTACTGTGACTCTGCTAGCCGTACCTCACTGGGTGGGTGGGAGGGCCCAAGGACAATTGCATCTTGCACTACCTTTCATTTCTGCCACTGCTGTGTGGCAATGTTTCATAGATGTGCTTTAAACTGTGGTGTGTCGCTGCTGCGCTGCTCTGTCGCTTAGTAACCAGTCAGCTCCCTGCAACCTTTGGCCAATAATGGTGAAAACAATATTCTTAGCTGTGGGGTGGTATAAATTGACTGTAAATGACTGGAAATTAATGTTATTGAGGTTAATAATACTCTAGGAAGAAAAAAAAACAGCCCAATTTATGTGATTTTAGCTTTTTTTTGTACAAATCCAAATCCAAATGTAAAGCCAGTCACGGCAGGTTTGACAAATCCAAATCCAAAACCAGACGACGAATTAGAACCAAATCCAAATCTAAATCCAGCAAAAATTGTCTGGCGCACATCCCTAGATACTAGTGTATGGGGACAGCGGCCATTCCGCAAAAGGAAGGTAAGTAGGAGATATCTGTACACCTCCCAACTGTCCCGCATCTAGCGGGACAGTCCCATTTTTCTGAGACTGTCCCGCTGTCCCACCCGCGGGCCACAGTGTGGGGAGAGCACAAACCGCTGCTCTGCATAGCAGAGCAGCAGGTGTGCAGGAGGAGAACAGATGCCGTGCGCATGCACACAGCATCTGTTCTCATGTGTATGGACTGCCTGGCGACTGCCCAGCATCTCGGAAAGTGCTGGGCATGCTCCCAAAGTGACAAAAACGAGGGGAAGTTGCTAGGCTCTGCCCAGTTTTCCATAGGCTCCACCACTTTTTTATAAGCCACTCCCCCTTTTTGGTCTCTCCTTGAGATGTTCAAATGTTGGGAGGTATGTATCTGTGATACTAGTGTATGGGGACAGTGGGACATTCTGCAAAAGGAAGGTAAGTAGGAGATATCTGTGATACTAGTGTATGGGGACAGTGGGCCATTCTGCCAGAGGAAGGTAAGTAGGAGATATCTGTGATACTAGTGTATGGGGACAGTGGGCCATTCTGCCAGAGGAAGGTAAGTAGGAGATATCTGTGATACTAGTGTATGGGGACAGCGGGCTATTCCGCAAAAGGAAGGTAAGTAGGCGATATCTGTGATACTAGTGTATGGGGACAGCGGAACATTCCACCAGAGAAAGGTAAGTAGGAGATATCTGTGATATCTCCTGCTTTACCTTCCTGATGAACGGCCCGATAACTTCATTTTCACAATTGCAGGTGAAAATGTGCATTTTCACCTGCTTTTGTGAAAATGAATTTATGATGAACAGGCCCCCAAGTCTCACAGCAGCAGAAATGACCAGAACAAAAGTCAGTGTATCATCAACATTTCAGGGACAGCTCCCTTTTATCAAGACTTAATAAAATGGAGCTGTCCCTAAAACGTTGACGATACACTGACTTTTGTTCTGGTCATTGGTGCTGCTGTGAGACTTGGAGTTCTGTCCTGCCTGCTGATATAGATACAGGTTGAGTCTCCCATATCCAAATATTCTGAAATATGGAATATTCCGAAATCCGAAATTATTTTGGCATGACTGAGATAATGAAACCTTTGATTTTTGATGGTTCAATGTACACAAACTTTGTCTAAAGCACAAATTATTAAAAATATTGTATACAATTACCTTCAGGCTGTGTGTATAGGGTGTATATGAAACATAAATAAGTTTAATTTCTGTACACAAGCTTTGCTTGAGCCACAAAATTATTGAAAATATTGTAGAAAATTACCTGCAGGCTTTGTGTATAAGGTGTATATAACACATAAATGCATTCTGTGTGTATATTTGGGTCCCATTCCTAAGACATCTCATTATGATATGCAAATATTCCAAAATACGGACTATTCCATTATCTAAAATACCCCTGGTCCCAAGCATTTCGGATATGGGAGACTCAACCTGTATATATATATATGTATATATATATATATGTATATATATATATATATATATATATATATATAGGGATCTAAAGGTGTATTCTAAATGAGATAAATGTATGTAGCGAGAAGGATGTTGGAAGCCAGTGACAATGTTGTGGGGGTCGAACGGGAAGATTGTGGGCACTGAGTGGGATGTGGGAGCCACATAACTGCTCAAACCTCAGTTGCATAGACTGCATGTGTGTATTCCAATGAGCACACAATTCTGTGAATTATCAGCTCCACCATTTTGTGAGTGACAGCAATCTCATTCTGTGAGAATGCTGAATCTGCAGTTAACCACAGGGTGTGATGGCATACCATCTCTGTATTGCACAAGGAATACGTCCATGAAGGCATCAGCCTTAATGATCGTAATTTCATTGCTTTTTTTAGTTTGAGTGACACAAATTCAGTAGGTTTTGTGAAATTTCAGATCATGTCTAAGAAGCCTTAATGGGACATGTAAAACCGTTTTTTGTCTATGGAATTTCATTGCTTTTTTATAATTTATTAACCATCAGGGTTTTGATGAGCAAACCGGGCCACCTGCAGGGCAGAAGGACAACAAATAGGTACACTAACACGGGTGGAGGAGCAGACAGCACACAGGAGGTGTTTTAAGGGTGCAGAGGAAGAGACGGCTGCGGGGCAGGCTGCAGGTGTGTGGCAGTGGCAACAGTGGAGGTGCGGAGCAGTGGCAGCAACATGTGTGCACAGAAGCATCAGCAGGTGACAGGGGGACTCACTGGTGCTGGGCATGCACCTGAGAAAATCAAATCAATAAGACACAGATGCATGGACGTATCAGTGAGATCCATCCATGTATTGTTTTAAAAGATGAATGTGTAATATAAAAATAAATGATGTGCCTCCACAGCACAACCAGCATCGGGCTTTGGAGCCCCAGTGCTGGTTGTGCTAAACACAGGGGATAAATGACGTAGGGGTTCCCTGTATTAAACACAACCAGCACCAGGCTGAT
Source organism: Taudactylus pleione (assembly GCA_031769625.1). Taxonomy (NCBI): domain Eukaryota; kingdom Metazoa; phylum Chordata; class Amphibia; order Anura; family Myobatrachidae; genus Taudactylus; species Taudactylus pleione. The sequence goes on from JAUIMM010000129.1 coordinate 2,411,557, forward strand.
CAGAGCCAGTCTTGGTTGCCAAAATACAGGGGACAAGCGATGTAGGGGTCCTCTAGAAAGAATGGAATTTTTCCATAGAGAAATCCAGAGGGGGCATAGTGTTTAAGGGGCTACACCTCAAAAGCTGTTGGAGGTACTGTGCTGAAATTTGGCATGGGCTGGTAGAACTGTCGCTTGGTGCTGCATTCCAAATTTCAGTGCGAAAACATAAAAAATTAAGGACTTGGGGGTGTGGCCTAGCAGTTAATGGAGACGGACGCACGCTGAGAAGCCCTAAAAGAGGCATCTCTAGCCTCTCGAGTGACCCTTCCTACCACACTCTGCTTGTCTTGGACCTATAGCTGTCGGGTGGTGTGGTTCATGGAGCCGGGCGGTGTTGTACTAACATCGTTGCAGGTTGTGGCCTACTTCCCCGACTGAAGCCGGGACCTAGATTTACGGCTGCGAGTTTGTGACACTCGCGGCCGTGCTGTACTTGCCGGAGCGTATCTCCTTCTCTCACCCTGCTGGCATTCATGACTGGGGTCATTTACCTCCTCTTCATCTTGCTGCCAGCCGGGACTGAATGCAGCGTCTCCCGGGTGATAACATCTGACGCCGGGGACACGTGCGGTAATGAGCGCTGCTCTCCCAGCGGCTTTCCCCGGCGGGTGTTATCTACACCTATACATCACCTGGGGGCCCTTCCTGTCCACCACTGACCAATGGTCCGCCTATATGCTCAGAAGCTGCCGCTCATCCCACGGCCGGTAGGACAGGTGCGCACATTGCCGCTGAGTACCCAGAGCATCTACCTCTACTAACGGGCTGCGGATCCTCTCCTTTGGGAACCAGACTGCTATATGGGTGAGTCCCTTTGAAACATAACAAACTCCCTATCTGTTACCCTAACAGACCCACTAAGTAATGCCATAGCACTAGCTGCTGTAACCTAGCCATCCAGAATACCCTACTTTATCTGGAACTGGTGTCCTCTGAGGCTTATAAGTGAATATCTCCAATTATACAGAGACTTTCTCTCCTCTATAAGAATCAAGTCCTCCAGTCATTTTTCAATTGCCTGGACCACGCAGGTTCTCAGGGGACCTTACTGTTAACCTACCGCGTTTTGGCCTCTTAAATAGTGCCCAGACAGGATGGGGTTAATCCATTGTTTTCCCAGGCCAGGACAATCGGGCATGCCCAGGAAGTAAGGTCATGATTGCACCAGCTGGTTGATTTGTGCTCTTGGATATTTAAACCCATTTAGATGCATGCTGCCTTGCCGACTACATTGGATTCCTGATCCCATCGGCTGCTGCATGGTCAGCGCTCCACTTACCTGCTTCCTGACACACTGCTGTTCTGCCGTCTCCACGCTCCATTGTATCCGGCCCGGATTCTCTGACTTCAGCCGCATCTCAGCTGATTCCCCATCTCAAACCAGCTTCCCTGACTCTCCGTGCTGCCGGTGGCTCTCTGCAGCAGCAGCTGACTCCAGGTGCTGGGCGCTCCCTCATCGCAGACCTGTTTCCCCTGTCAGCCCTGAGCTGCCTCCGGCTCGCCTAGCCGCAGCACCATCGGAAACCATCTACATTGGCTCACTAGCCACAACATCAGTCCCTTGGCCGCTCCATCGGCCAATTGGCTATCTACATCGGCTCGTTAGCCGCAACATCTGCCCCTTGGCTGCTCCATCGGCCAATTGGCTATCCACATTGGCTCGTTAGCCACAACATCGGCCCCTTGGCCGCTCCATTGGCCAATTGGCTAACTACATCAGCTCGTTAGCCACAACATCGGCCCCTTAGCTGCTCCATTGGCCTATTGGCTATCTACATCGGCTCGTTAGCCGCAACATCGGCCCCTTGGCCGCTCCATCAGCCTGTTGGGGATCTACATCAGCTCATTAGCTGCAACATCGGCCCCGTGGCCACTCCATAGGCCTATTGGCCATCTACATTGGCTCCTTGGCCTCAACATCGGGCCTGTTGGTCATCAATACCGGCTCAGTAGCCGCACCATCAGTGCCTTGGCCGCACCATCGGCCTGTTAACCATCAATAACGGCTCATTAGCCGCAAAACTAACTCACAGGTTGCATTATCAGCCACACCATTGGCTTATGTGTCACATTAAACTGTATTAGCAGTTCTTGCTCCACAAACAACAGGATATTCAGCTATCCAAGCTCCTTCCAGCTGAACCATCGGCCTTCCTGGCACCTTAGATTCTACACCTGCTCTTCATAACTCCCTGTCTATCCGGATTCCAGACGGTTCCCTTAAGAGGCATCTCCGGAGACCGTAACACTTACTAGCTCCTGTGAAGATTAGTATACTCTTCTTGTCCTTTACAAAGATGCTGCCTGCTACTTAGATTCATCATTAGCAAAGGGGGACCTTCTGATGTGAGCTATACTCATGTACTCTCATTGACCCCCTCACGCTCATCATTGGTTCATTCCCCTACAATCTACACCTATTCATTTTACTATTCCTTCTGCTGCAATTCAATATGTCTAACCGCAATAAGAAATCTGCTGCGGGTAAGTCATCAGATTTCTTTCGACTTAAAGATAAGAACAAAGCTAATCGTGCGCCTGCCCAATCCCACCGTCCCTCTGAGACGACCTCAGGATCCGCAGATGACAGCTCGGCGGTTTCTCTCTCTTCCGAAATCACTAAAATGATACAGACAACGATACAAACTGAACTCTGCTCACTGATTTCCTCTCTTAAAACAGAAATAGATTCTTTGGGTGCGAGAACGGACACCCTCGAGCACAAGGTTGATGAGATTTGTCAGTTCCAAGATGTTACCAGCCAAGAAATGTCAGAAATTGACATCCTCAAGGAACAGATGGAAGATACTGAGAACAGATCCAGACTCAATAATATTCGCTTCAGGAACATTCCTGAATCTACTGACTCTGATGCGCTTCCTGAATATTTAGAGGGTCTGTTCCTTCAGTGCTTACCGGATTCCTCCACAGAATCTTTACAGTTGGATCGTACTCACAGAGCACTACGTGCTAAACCTCCACCTGATCAACCTCCTCGAGATGTACTAGTTCGCTTTCACTGCTACAAAACCAAGGACAAACTCTTTTCTTCATCCCGTTTTTCACCCACCATTTCGTTCCGTGGTCATCTCCAGTTGTTCCAAGATCTAGCCCCCACCATCTTGAAGAAGCGTAGAGACTTAGGGCCTGATTCAGACCCACTCGCAAGCGGCTGTCCGCTCGCAAGTGGGTCAATGTTGTGCACTGCGCATGCGTACGACGGCGGGAGCTCCGTCGTGCGCATGCGCCAGACGCGACGAGCGAAGGACTTTCCTTCGCTCGTTGTGTCTGATCAAAGGGGGCGTGCTGTCGATGTTGATTGACAGCACGCCCCCTTTGGTGGGCGTGCCGGGGGCGTGCCTTCCTGACGGGGGCGTTCCCAAGGGAACGCCTACCGTCAGAAGCCGGCCCACTGACATCACTAGTGATGTCAGTGGGAGTGATTTTGGCTCTGATAGAGCCAAAATCACTCCGGGCCTTGCGGTTGAAAAACTCAACCGCAGGCTCCGGCTCGCAGTGGCGATGGTCGCGATGGTCAAGACCATCGTGGCCATCAAACTGCACGCTCGTATAGGCTGTGGGTGGTGACCCACAGCTATACGAGCGTCCAGGAGGACGCTCCACAATTATGGAGGGCGGCCCTCATTCAGAGTGTGCGCTCTGCTCAGAGCGTACGGCTCTGAATGAGGGCCTTAATTCATGTCACAAAATCTCTTCGAAATCACTGAATCAAATACAGATGGGGTTCCCCTTTCATCTCTCTGTGACTCGCCCTTATAAAATCAAGACACTGGAGGAGAGACTTGCTTTACTTTCCACTCTGGGCATTTCACTTACTCCTCCTGCTACATCTGCTAACGGAGACTCTCCAAGACGGATATCTCCATCTCCAGAATTGGCTAAAGCCTGATTGTTTTCCTCACTCTTTTTTTTTTTTTTTTTGGATGGGGTTTGTATATTTTATAATTGTGCTTGTTTGCTATTACTGTTGACACTGATATATAATAATCTGATTGTCTTTCTAAGTAAGAAAGCCACTTGGCCACTTAATGGTTCTAAGTTTTCCAGCCTCTGAGCGGCTTGTTTTTGTAATCTGATTTTGCTGACTATACCTGTAGTTTATTGTTTTATGTCTATTGCACTGTTTTTTAATAATGGATCTTGTTCCTGGAGTTTGATCGAGACTGGTCCATGCCACACCTATCTGGTGCTTATTAAAAGAAGTTTGTTATACAAGTGGTTTTTTCTTTTTCTCGCTCTCTCTAGGCTCAACTTCATAACATTGCTCCTTGGGCCTGATTCAGAGCCACTCGTAAGCGGCAGCTCATTCGCTCCGAGCGATGTTTGCCAAACTGCGCATGCGTACGGATCGTTATACGCATGCGCGAACCAGTCAGTGCGGCCGAAATTCATGTGCTCGCAAAATAGCGAATGCCTGATAATTTGAGTGACAGGATGAGGCGTATGTGGGTGGTAACAGGGGAAGGTGCTTGAAAACGGGGAGTGGAGATCCGATCGCAGGCGTGCTTAAAGGTCAAAACGGGCGTTTTATGGGTGTGCATATTTAAAACAGCAGCGTCATTGACCACGTCACTGGTTTTTTTTTTAGCCAGAACTGCTCGCAAAATTGTGGTAGCAAAAACCAACCACAAGAATAGCGAGCAGCTCATACCCTGTTCGATGTACTCGATTAATCTAATAAATAGCGGACATGACGTAGGATGCGAGCGGCCAGGGGGTGTTTTTATCAAATAAACGAGCGCATGTTTTGTTCGCTAGTTCAGACATGGAGGTGGCAACAGACCGCAAGGAGCGTACGGTTCATTTGAATAGCCACCCCCTTTTTCTGAACGAGCGAGCGCTAATTGCGAGCGGCTCTGAATGAGGGCCTTTGTTCCGTACACATTGCAATATCTGTATTTGTTGTTTGCATGTTGTAATGCTGCCATACTTAAATCTGACCCCCTCCAAATTTTTGACCTTTCTCTTCTTTTCTTTCCCTTATTACTCCTCACCGATGTGATTGAGCATGAGACTATTATATTTCTGCTTTGATACTCTTTATTTGTATCTCTTTATTTTCCCCCATGCCTGACCTGTTTGTTCCATGTCCTCTCTTATTGACATGTTTTGTGTCCTTTGTGCTACCACCCCCAAACCCCAAGTTCACAGGATGTGCTGTTTCTATTATCCTAATACTGCACTCTATGGATCAGGCGCAGCTCCTTCTACCTCCCTTTCCCATCCCATACTAACAACCCCCCCTCTTTCGTTCCTTACTCTCCTTCTTTCCCTGCTGGCATTGAGCATTTTTTGTGGTTGCTATTTCTATTTAAGAGCTGCCTTGATAAATTTCTCATGTCCCTGAAGTTAATCTCTCTCAATGTAAATGGTCTCAACTCCCCACACAAGCGAACCATGAACCCCCACACAAGCGAACCATGACCCTCCAATACCTTAAACGGCGACAACTCCACATAGCACTATTGCAAGAGACCCATTTCTTAAAAAATCATCCAAATTTAACCAACAAATCTTTCCTCCATGCTTACTATGCTTCTATTGACCATAAATCTAAAGGAGTTGCTATCCTTTTACACCAGTCCTCCCCATTTGTTGTTGAATCCTCTCACATTGATCCATTGGGTCGATATCTCTTTCTCACAGGCTTTATTGGTAGTGCCCCAGTGACGATTGCTAATATCTATGCTCTTAAAGTTTCTCAGGGTGCTTTCCTCTCCATGGTCTTCTCTAAACTGTCTAAGATTGCTAAAGGTAAGATTATAATAGGAGGAGACTTCAAAGCGATTCTCTCTGCCCAACTGGATCGCACCGGCACCGCCAAGCTTTCTCCTACTCAAGTTCGTGAATCTATTAAATTCTCCTCCTTATTAAAACTGCATAATTAGTATGACTCATGAGGGTCTCGTACCCGTCAGCTCTCAAATATTCTCACTATTCCCATTCACATAAAGTTTTCTCTAGAATCTACCTTTTTCTTAGTTCATCACACCTCCACCCCCAATCTCCGATCCTCGGAGATCTCCCCTGTGTCCTGGTCTGACCACTCAGCGGTCTTACTGGACTGGACTTTCTCCTCTATTAGTCCCAACCAATTTAAATGGCGATTGGGTGACTTCCTCCTTTTGCGCAAAGAAGTACGTGACCAAACTCTGCAAGCAATCTCCGACTTCAACCAACATAACAGACCTCACATGCAATTAATTGGGAGGCTCTTAAGGCCTCACTTCATGGCCACTTTCTTCAAATCTCCTCCGCTCGGAAGAAAATTGAGAGGGACGAAATATCAAGCTTGGAGGCTCAAATTGCCTCATTGACAGAGAAGTGTCAGTGATTCCCTAAAGATAAATTTTTCCAACAACTCCGTTTATATAGGGGCCAACTTAACCAGCTTCTATCAACTAAGGTCTCCCGTACTCTTAATTGGTTGCAGCAGAAATTCTATGAACGGGGAGATAAAGCTGACGCCATTCTGGCACGAAAACTTCAAGCCAAGCGAACTAAAAATAGAATTTTAAATATTAAAGATTCAGCTGGTAACTCCTATTATGATCTGAAATCCATTGCTGGCAGCATTAAAGACTTTTATTCCTCGCTTTACAATCTTCAAAATCGTGGGCTATCTCCTTGCTCCCTCTCGGACGCCACCCGCAAATATATTTCCTCTTGTAATTTGCCTCGTCTCTCCCCCTCACAGCTATCTGCTCTTAATGATGCGATTTCAGCCGAAGAACTTGAAAGCGTTGTGAAATCCATTAAATCTTCTTCTGCTCCCGGCCCAGATGGTTTTTCAGCATCCTTCTATAAGAGATTTATCTCTCCTTTGACCCCCCTAATGCTAAACCTTTTCAACTCGATTCTGTCTAGCCAGAAGTTTGACGAGGCCACCACCAGGGCGGAAATAGTGGTTATTCATAAAGAAGGCAGAGACCCCAGTTTGTACTCTAGTTACAGGCCGATTTCCCTTTTAAATGTGGATTTAAAAATCTTCGCTAAAATCATTGCCTCCCGTCTGGCGCAAGTTGTTCCCTCCCTAGTACACTTAAATCAAATGGGTTTCATTCCGGGTCACTAGGCCTCTGATAATACTCATAAGATCATTGATTTTATCAATTTTGCTAGCTCTACGTCACTCCCCGCCCTGTTGTTGTGGCATTAGATGCGGAGAAGGCCTTTGACAGGGTCGACTGGAGCTTTTTGAGATCTACCCTGCATGCCTTCGGATTCCGGGGAAATTTTATGAACGGAGTGACCTCTTTATATTATAATCCGCCTGCTCTAGTTTTAGTCAATGGATTTGCTTCCTCCCCTCTTAGTATCCAAAATGGTACCCGACAAGGATGCCCCTTATCGCCCCTCCTTTTTGCTTTAATTATGGAACCGTTAGCTGCTAGCCTCCGTGGTAATTCTGCTATTACAGGTGTCCAAGTAGGACGCACAAGTCATACTGTAGCCTTGTATGCAGATGATGTTCTGCTAACATTAACTCAACCTTTATCTTCTCTCCCTGCTGTCTTTGAAGACATCCAAACTTACGGCCATTTATCGAACTTTAAAATTAACAGTGATAAAACAGAAATTTTACATTTACTTTTAGATCCTAATACGATAATCCAACTGCGAGGCTCTTATCACTTTTGCTGGTGCTCCAGCTCCCTGAAATACCTAGGGGTTCAACTTACTAATTCCTATGATAAATTATTTGATGCAAATTTTCCGCCTCTTCTAGATAAGATACGATGAGATCTTAATACTTGGGGGACATACTTTTATTTCGTGGATGGGGCGCGTTAATGTACTCCCGATATTTTTGTATCTCTTCCAGACGCTCCCAGTCAGAGTTCCTTCCATTTTTCTTGCCTCTCTTCAGCGGCTAGTTTCCAGATTTGTCTGGGCAGGCCGCAAACCTAGATTTAGGTTTCGCATTCTGTGCCATCGAGCTAAAGAGGGTGGTTTGGGACTTCCTAACTTCCATAAATATTATTTAGCGGTTCACCTATCCCAGACTGTCCTTGCACACGCTGCTGCAAATACTAGAGGGTGGATAGATCAGGAAGCTCAATTACTCAATTTCCTTTCTCCCTACTCGCTCTTTTGGATGTAGCACAAATATAGATCACATTATTCCTGTATCCCTCCCACTCTTTGCTTCTCCCTGTCTATATGGGATTACTGCGGCAGAACTTTCTCCTTAGTTCAAAACCTACTCCCCATGACCCCTCTATGGACCAACAAGGGCTTCTTACCTGGCTTAGATCCTAAGCCCTTTGCTCCTTGGGTCTCCCACAACATTACATTTCTGAGGGATATTGCTCCCTTCTGTCCGTTTCTGAATTTTCTGAACTACAAGATAGATTTAATTTACTGATGAGATGCTTTTACCAGTATCTTCAAATACGGCATCTCCTTTCTTCAGTGATCGGTTCTAAATCTCATCCATCATATTCTCCTCTGGAGTCCCTCTGTCTACTTAGATCTACCTCTAGGGGCCTCATTTCTACTCTTTACAATTTATTATTTAATAATAATCGCCCTCCAAAAGACCCTCATGAATTAGCCTGGGAAAAGGACTTAGGGAAATCTTTGGAACCCAGGGATTGGTCCAAAATTCGCGATCTGGTGGTGAAAGCCTCAATCTGTGTCAGAATCTACTTTTAAATACTTTAAAATACTTTTAAGAGACTCTATAGATGGTATTTAGGGCCTGATTCAGACCCTGTCGCTATATGTTTGCTCTCGCAAGCGGCCCGATGGTCTGCGTATGCGCATGTGCACACACCTCAGTGCACGTGCGCGAACTACACATTGCGATCGCATACCGCCCGCTCGCCCAGCAAAGACAGCCCAGCAGGGTGAGTGGCAGGAGAGCCCATTTGTGGGTGGTAACATGGGCAGTCCATTAAAAACGGGGGAGTGGAGGTGCGAACGCAGGCATCCCTGAGTGTTTTAATGCCGTTTTTAAGGCATGCATAATTAACAGGCAGCGTCATAGTTCACGACACTTGGCTGTTTTTTACACTGAAGTCCTCGCTATGATTGCGGTAGGGTAGGGCAACCGCAAGTACTGCGTTAGCTTCTGATGGTGCTCGATGAACCAATGTTTTAAGACACTTCCAGGAGATGACGTGTGCTAGTGGGCGGCTCTGCATACTCTGATGGGCGGCTTCATACGCTGAGCGATCGCCCGCACAGCCAAAGTGGGTGTGATTTTGTCTTGGCGAGCGATCGCATCCCATGATGTCAATTTTAAAAATTAGCTTACCCAGGATGCGAGCGGCAGCAACATGCGAGCGGGTCTGAAACAGGCCCTTAGTTCCCACATGCATTCGAGCCATATTCCCTCAGGCCTCAAGTAAATGTTGGAGGGGCTGTGGTGAGGAGGGCACCTTTGCACATATTTGGTGGCACTGTCCCAGAGTTGAGGTCTTCTGGGCCAAAGTTCATCGCCTAATTCTTTCTATCACAAATATCTCTCTCCCTACTTGTATGTCCTATTACTTACTTCCAAGACCTCTTCACAATTGTGATGAAAATACACAAGCACTCATAATACATATTACTAACGCAGCTAATTGTGCGATTGCAGCTTCATGGAAGAAAACAGAGCCCCCCTGCTCTACTGAATTCTATTTGGCAAGTGTACAGTTTGGAGCATATCACTAGTCTGATCCGGGTGCCGGACTGTAGATAGACAGTAATTAGTTAGACAATGTCTAGATCGACCCCAGTTGTTAGACAGTCAATAGATCGACAGGTACAAAAGGTCGACAGGTACAAAAGGTCGACACACTAAAGGTCGACATGTAAGAAGGTCGACGGGCACAAATGGTCAACAGGGTCAAAAGGTCGACATGAAAATGGTCGACACAAAAATGATCAACTTTTTCTTTTTTTTTAGGTTTAGGTTTAGGCACTTAAGATGAGCCAGTGTCCAACGTCATTCCCTACCATCCAACGTCATTCCCTACCATCCAAGTGGGCATGGAGGGGGAATAAATCCATCTGGCGAGCGAAGCGAGCCACTGTGCCCGCAGCGTGGTGAGCGAAGCGAGCCCGCAAGGGGCCGAATGGTATTTACGCAAAAAAACATTAAAGAAAATGTGTCAACCATTTTCGTGTCAACCTTTTCCATGTCGACCTTTTGACCCTGTCGACCATTTGTACCCGTCGACCTTCTTACATGTCGACCTTTAGTGTGTCGACCTTTTGTACCTGTCGACCTTTTGTATCTGTTGATCTATTGACTGTCTAACAACTGGGGTAGATCTAGACATTGTCTTACTAATTTTTGTCACTCTCTTATACCACACCCGTCTGACCCATGAAAGCTCTGACAAATTTTTTGAGACCTGGTCGACTTGGCTAGCATATCATGAGACATCCTCCTGATCATGATTGTCTCCTCACTGGATGCACTATTTGCCAACCCTCTCCTCTTTCTCCCCCTCATTACCAGTCTCCCCTTACTAACATTCCCCAACTCTCCTCCTATTGTGAATCATTTCTCTTTTCTAACTATGCTGTTTTTCCCAAACCTTCATAAAAATTGTCGGGTATTTCTCGCCTATTTTAGCAGAGGTATACTCATTCTGTTACTGATTTCTATATTATTGTCTCTAAATCAGCTTATATAAGCTTGTTATTGATTGTTCACAGCTGTACCTCATACTCTGTACTCGTGAAAAATATAATAAAACTTTTTCTCAAAAAAAAAAAATTAAGACTTGGGAGTAATTTAAATTCCAACTGTCAGTATTTTCTGACACTCAATTAGGACCACTTTTCTGCTGTTCTCTATGGGGAATTTTTGGGAAGGCATAACTCACGGTAGGAGGCAAATTTACACTTTGTTTGTTTTATTAGGTAGCTATTGTTCGAGAGTAGGTGCTTTTGGGGTTTAGGTAATTGAGAGTTATAGTTTTTAAGCTATTACCTCATGAATCCGCCATTATAGAGATATGAAGTTTCAACTTGATGCGCAGCCTCAGTAGGAGCCTCCATCAGGTGTACTCACTGTGGCTTCACTTGGGGTCAGTGTGGGTGGTAGTGGCAGTGGGCTCGGGGGAAGGAAACAGCCGTAAGCTGTGGCCAGACCTGGGGGATAGCAGGCATTAGCTGCGACTGGGACCCATGGGTGTTAGCGGCGGCGGTGGTGCAGGCAGCAGGACCCGGGCGAGGTAGCAGCAGGCTGATGCAGGCTCGGATCTGAACGATCCGTGATACCTGTATTTAAATAAACACTGGGTCAGTGAGACCATCTGAGCTTCTGTTTAATTAAATAAACCCTGTGTAAAAAAAAAATGGTGTGGCCCCCTCCCCACAAACAACAACCACCACCGGGCTTTGGAAAGCCAGTACTGGTTGTGCTAAATACAGGGGACAAATGACATTGGGGTTCCCCGTATTAAGCACAACCAGCACCAGGTTTTCCTGGTTGCCAATATACGGGGAACAAATGACGTAGGGGTCCCCTGTATTCAGCACGACTAGCACTGGGCTCTGAGCCAGTCCTGGTTCTGGAAATACAGGGGGAAAAAATGTGTAGGTCCCCCTGTATTTACCAGAACAAGCACCGGACTCTTTCTAGCGGGGGGATGAAGCCACAGCCAGGGGAGCCCTTTCACTGGTTCCCCCAGCCATAGCATCACCCCTGACTGCTAGTCAACCCAGGCTGGGGATCCCTGGGGACCTGGGGATGCCCCTAATATAGGGTCCCCCTCTCCAGGGCACCCCAGGCCCAGGCTGATAGCCTAGGGCTATCCCCAGCACCCCTGGGCGGTGGGTGCTGGTTTAATTGTGATTGTGTTTTTTAAACAGGTTTTTTTTTTAAGTAAACATAGAACCACAGACGCATCTCACTGACTCGTCCCTGCTTCTGTGTTTGTTTTTTTTAAACACAGATGCAGGTATTATGGATATTCCAGATCCGAGCCTGCATCTGTGCTGCCTCCCCCGGGTCCTAACGCCTGCTACACCACCGCCCGCACTGCCGCCACACCGACGCCACTATTGCCCGCTACCGTCCCCGGCCGCAGCTAACGCCGGCTAACTCCTACCCCCTCTCCCCCACATCCCGGCCGCAGCAAATGCCGGCTTCCTTCCCCCTGGACCTGGCCCCCACTACCGCCCACAAAAGGCAGCCATCTTGCTGCACCCAAGTGAAGCCACAGTGAATACACCTGCTGGAGGCTCCTCCTGCTGCTGCGCAACAAGTTGAAATTTACTATCTATTCAATGGCGCATTTTTGAGGTAATAGTTTAAAAACTGTAACTTTCTAATTTACCTGAACCCCAAAAGCATGTACCCTGACACAATAACTACCTAATAAAACAAACCCCAAGTCTAAATTCGCCCCCTACCCTGAGTTATGCCTTCCCAAGTAATCCCCCGTAGACTACAGCAGAAAAGTTATCCTAATTGAGAGTCAGAAAAAAGTGACATGCAGCACCGAGTGACAGTTCTACCGTCCGTGCCAAATTTCAGCCTGGTACCCTCTATAGCTTTTGAGGTGTAGCCCCTTAAACACCATGCCCCCCCTCCGGAATTCTCTATGGAGCAATCCGTTTTTTTAGATAGAGCCTTAATATAAGATGCGAAAACTGTTTGGAGGTATCAAGCCTCATTAACAAAAGTATCACTTCTGAAATGCAGCTCTTTTTGCGGAGTTAGCTTTTCGCAAAAGTGATACTTTTCCCCCTACACTGCCATGGACATCCCCGGAGCCAGTGCCCCCCCCCCCTCCCCCCAACCACGCTGCTGTCTCCCCCAGTATCCTCTCCTCCCCCTGCTACTATCTCACTCCCCCCCCCACTGCCCATGTTGCCCCTGCTGCATCCTCTCCCCCCCCCCTCCATCTCGCCGCCGCCAACGGGAGCCTGGACAGGAGCATAAAGTAACATTTTAAGCTTCCTCTGTCCAATCAAGCTTAAAATGTTATTTTTTAATTTCAAGGAATACAGGGAAATACATTCTTCAGAACATTTTTCAATATCAGTGTATTCATAGAAATTTTTGTTTTATGACAATCCCTTCAGGTGTATCAGACTGACATTATATCCTACACTGATGTGCAGATGAGTAACCAAGCATATGAGCTGATGCCTATCTGCTCTCAGAGCTCTTGTGCACATTGAAGAGGCAGGAAGCAGGATGTGCACTTCTTCATAACGGGCTGAATGTTGCACCTGTTACCTCAACAACAATGCTGCTCCAAGCAGTATTTCATACAACACAATGTGATTACTAGTAAGATAAATCTAAAACCACCTCAGAGCTTACATTACTACTACTATTGGTGTTGTGTATTACTGATGATTACAAGCCAAAATCGAGTCGCTCAGGGGGTATTTATCAAAGCTTGGAGAGAAATTAAACTGTGAGAGATAAAGTACCAACCAATCAGCTCCTAATTGTCGTTTTTCAAACACAGTTTGTACAAGATAATTTAAGCCGCATACACACTACACTCTCGTCATCGGCAGGCCCAGCGGGAGTGCCGGCATCGGCAAGTGTATACACACTTGCCAATGCCGACCAGCGGCTAGTGTGTACGCGGCTTTAGTGGTACTTTATCTCTCACAATTTTATCTCTCCCCAAGCTTTCATGATATCCCCCTAATCAGTCAATAATATAAGACATCTCACCAGTAGTCAATATAATTTTGAGGGGAGAGTATTCCCTTTACTAATTTTCTCCAATGTCCTAGAAATATCCAATGAACATTGGCGCACATGTAAAAGCATAGCAATTGAGGATACATTGGCATGTACTAGAAAATGTAATACAGCCAGGTCACACCATCACTGTAAAAGGAAGATATGGAATACTTTTGCCAAATTACTATAGTGTTCTGCAAGACATCATGTTCTTATTTGCACCTTCTTAGCAGTGGCATCCCTATCTTTAGATGCACCAGGTGCGGGCAGCAGAGCAGTGTGCGTGGTGTAGCTGCATGGCGGGAAAAAGGGGGCATGACTTTGTGATAAGGAGAGTGGCCTTGTGGGTGGGGGCAGGGTTTTTAGTCTCACCGGGGGTCCGGTAGATGCGGGCTGCCCCATGGACCACTGTACTTGTAGTGCCAGCTCCCTTACTGTGACAGGAGCCAAGTGCTGCAATTAATTCTACAGTGCAGCACCCGGCTCTGTTGTTTTCTTTTTCTTGCCTCTCTGACCAAACTAATGCAAACCAGTGGCGTCACAAGGGGGGTGCGGGCCACACCCGGGGGTCACCCGCCTAGGGGTGACATCAAGGAGCTGGCTCCCCCAGGGCTGTCCTAACAGCAGTGTGGGCCCTGGGCAAAGCAATGCTCTGGGGCCCCTACCCACCCATTCATGGGAAAAAAATGTCCCTGAGCCTAGTATGCACTCCTCAAACCACATTATATGCACATTAGTTATGTCAGGTTAGGGCACCCTCCCCATTAACACAATAATCCCCTTCATAAATGTCAGTTACCTGTTGCCTACTTACAGTATATTGAAGGCAGCTTTTGTGTTAAATGAATATGCTGGGAATGCAACCTACCAGTTTACTATGACATTTTTGATCATGTAAGTGGTCCTATCTTATGATAGGATAGGACCACTTACATTATCATAAATGTCCTAGTCATGATTCCTATCACTCAGAGGAGTCCACTCTCCTGACCTGAGTACTGACTCCTGAGGACTGGGGCTGAGACCGGGGCGACGACGGACGGATCCTCCAGTGACTAGTCCAGCACCAGACAGACTACGCGGCTGCAGGGGCTGAGGCTGAGTGGCAAACTAGAAGGAGCCAGCAGCAGCTGGCCTGGGCGGAGCTGCTGCGGCTCGCGCATCAAGCTAACCAGTCAGCAGATGTCTCTCAAAGAGGATGGATCAGTCACAGTGCTTTAAAAATAAAAACATTTACTGACTGGCAGTGGCTGCAGGGGGGACTGGAGGGCCCCTTGAAGCTTCGGGCCCTTGGGCAACTGCCCAAAAAGCCCAATGGAAGAGACGGCCCTGGGCTCCCCCCTGTAGCATTAAGGGCAGCATTCGCTCCTGTCTCTGAGGGGGAGCCGGCACTATACACAAGGCAGACCACACCTCCGGCACCCCCACCGGGAACCCCCCACCACCGCCCCCAAGTGATAACCACAGGGGTTCGGGCTGTGAGGCCATTTTTAATTATTTAGTAGTTAGATTTTACACATGAAATGCATGGTGTCAGGTATCCCTTAGGAACAATGGGTCTCATTCAGACCCGCTCGCAAGCGCTATGCACTCGCAAACAGGGCCTATGTTTGTGCATTGCACACATGCGGGGTGCGCAATGCGCGTGCGCAAGCCCCGGAGCGAGTGAGAAATTCAAACGCTCCGGGGCTCGCCCCGTTTTGTAGGCGGGGTGGGGAGGTGGCTGGACAAACAGAGGCATTCCTGAAGGAATGCCTGCCATTTGTGGGCGTCCCTACTGACATCACCAGTGATGTCAGTAGTGAGCTTCCGGCTCTATTAGAGCCGAAAGTTCACTGGGGCTTGCGGCAGACGAGACCATACCACAAGGGTCTCGTCACAAGCCCGATGGGCGCGACCATCACTTGGCCGCTCGCAAAAGCTGTGGGTGGTCACCCACAGCTTAGTGAGTGGTCAGGAGGCCGGCTTTTAAAAAAAAAGCGGCCGCCCTCATTCAGAGCGAGCGCTCGCTTTTTGCGAGTGGCTCTGAATGAGGGCCAATGTCTTTGTTTGTGAGGCGGTGGTGGGTGAGGTTGTACATGAGATGAAACTGATGATGGATACGGATAGGGGAAGAATGGATGCTCAGTTGGTTTCGGTTGTGGTGCCATTTTAAACCCCCTTGAGTGGGTGACTAAAGTCCTTCCCTTATTCATTCTTAAGGCTTTTTCCTCTATTCACGCCCCTTAGATTTTGAAAATTAATCTTTTGCATACAGCTAAAGAGCTTTGCTTATTTTTTCTTTGCTTAAAAGGTCCCAGGGTGTCAGTGATTGGTTGTGTGATAGCCGGATGGATTGGTTTTTGGTTATGGTTATTAGATGGTAAGTGAACATGTGGTGGTAGTGGGGGTAGGTAAGGGGTGGTGGAGTAGAAAGCGAATATTCAATTCAATTTCAACTTTATTGGCCAAGTATACATACATAAATATACAAGGAATTAGTTCCGGATTAACACTCTCCAATAAAACTCACAACAATGCCAATCAATCATACCACAATGCCAGCCCCTACCCCTCTACACCCTCATCTATTTAACACAATAACAGCCTGTGGAAAAAAACTGTTCAGATGTCTAGAAGTTCTCACCCGCTGCGACCTATACCACCTACCAGAAGGCAACATTTGAAACAGATGACAGCCTGGATGTGCATGATCTGCCACAATGTTACCAGCTCGCCTACTAATCCTGGCTAAATATAGCTCCTGAAGAGGGGGGAGATCAATATCAATAATTTTTTCCGCAGCCCTAACCACTCTCTGTAGTCTGTTCTTCTCCCGTTCTGCAATAGAACTGAAAAAAACAAAAATTGATGTACACAGAACAGACTGGATTATCGTTGAATAAAAAAGGACTAACAATTCTTGTGGCAGATTAAGCTTTCTAAATTGACGCAAGAAATACAGCCTCTGCTGAGCCTTCTTCACAATGGAGTCCACATTAGTTCCCCATTTTAGATCCCTTGAAATCAATGAACCCAAAAACCTGAAGGAATCCACCACAGACACAACTGTATCACTAATGACATCACGGGTGGCTCTCCTAAAATCCACTATAATTTCTACTGTTTTTCTGTGGATTTAGCTCCAGATAATTCTGACCACACCAGTGGGCCAGCCGTTAGACCACTCTCCTGTAAACGGACTCATCACCATCCCTAAGTAGGTCTATAATGGTAGTATCATCCGCAAATTTCAGTAGTTTCAAAGATGGCTCATCAGAAGTGCAGTCATTTGTGTACAACGAAAAGAGCAGTGGCAAAAGGACACAAACCCTTGTTAGCCCCTGTACTAACTAGATGTAAACCTACCCCACCTCACCTGCTGCTTCCTGTTCTTCAAAAAAATAATAATCCAGCAACATATCAGACCAGGAACCCCCAAACTAACTAGCTTAGGTTACAATTTTCCTGGAACAATTCTGTTGAACGCCGAACTGGTCAACAAATAGGACCCTTACATATGTACATATGGTTATAAATGTATGGTAGTTTTTTGTATATGCACTTATTTATGTTGTTTTTTCAGTATTTATTATGATGCATTGTCGCAATTCCTTTAAATAAAAACAAATTGAAAATTGTACCAGCCCTATGGCATGTGCAGTTCCCTCGTCTGAGTTTGACCTCCTGTGTGGGGGCTGTGTGCCTTTGAATGCAGTTACCTTCAGCGACACTCTCGCAACACATCTGCATTGGCTTCACCACCTACTGTTACCTACCAGGAACACCCACTAAAATTCTAAGACTGTGCGTCTGATTCTGTGTTGTGTCTCTGTGTGCAGACCATCGAGACGCATGTGCTGTGCGACTCAGAGGCATGCTCAGACTTAAATAATTGCCATTTTCATGAATTAATCTGTCTCTCTTTGCCCCTTAGCAGACAATGGGCCTGATTCACAGTTGTACGCAAACCTGATGGTCTGCGGACAATTCCAGGACTTGTACTGCACATCTGCCGATCAGGGTCTGCGCCGAGGGTAACAGTCCTACCTAAGCCACAGCATCAGGGGCGTCTTAAGAGAGAATGCCATTTGCATTCCCCGTCTGGGGCCCCCTCTTCTCTCCCTGGCGGCCGGAAGCCGACTGATGTGGCTGGCTGCCTACCGCAGCATCAGTACACTCTGAACACTAGAGTGCGCAGATCACCAGGGAAATGGAGTGCTCATCATTTTCCCCGTGATTTCCTCACTGTGCATGTGCAAAACACCGGAAAATGGCTGCAGGGGCCATTTTCTGGCATTTTGAGCAGTGCTGAGATACTTGACGCGAGACCTTGGAGAGGTACGATTTAGATATGGTGTACACCAATTATAGATACACCCCTGCACAGCATGGCAGAGGCAGTGATGGCCAGCATCCCATAAAATGGGGGTTTGTCTGTCTCATTTTCTTGGCATGCCAAGGCCAGTTTCCGCATCTTTCAATCGCAGCTTCACTGGCCCCGGCTTCATGAATGTCACTGGCACCGGCTTCACTGGCTCTGGCTTCATGAATCTCACGGCCAGTGGGTTACTCAGATGGCCGATGTTCACACAAGTGATCCGATGGCTGCATCCTCGGATGCAGCAGCGGATCACAGAAGCCGGCTGGAGGTGCCTATTTGCACTAAAAGCCTGCTGCAGCATTAGCTTAGTATTACACAGATATAGGCATTCTTCTCTATGTTCCTGAATTCAATTAGGGTCCCTCACATCCAATTTGTCACAATTTATTGATTATTTTTTGCAGAAATATGGGATTTCTTTGAAATCTCACATACGAGACACGATGCACTTATTCAATATCATTAAGGATATAGTATGGAGACCCAGTTATGCTTTTTTATCACTTCATGTACAGAGTGCCTGTACATACCACAAGATATGGGTGTAGAAGCGGTACCCAAATTTTTGGATGGAGATCCGGATGTGAAGTCCGGCTCTAAAGATTTTTGTTGGAATCAATCACGTTTATTCTTAAGCACAGTTATTTCACGTTCGAAGATTATTTTTATCTACAGGTGATGGGAATGGCCATGGGCACTAGGTTCGCTCCCAGTTTTGCGAACTTACACATGGGCACCTTTGAACAAGAATTTTTTTGGGGTGGCCCATTTGCAGCAAACCTAGTGTACTATGGCTGTTATATTGATGATTTATTTATTAATTTTGTTTCACACTTGAATGATAATAAGTTCAATTTAAAATTCACTCTACTGTTTTCATCACCAGTCAATTTTTTGGTTCTCACTATCTCCTCTGAGGGTTCAGCTCTAATGACAATCAATTATAAGAAGGAAGTGGATACTAATAATTTTTAAAATTTTTCTAGTGGGCACCATAAACCATGGCTTCAAAATGTACCTCAAAGTCAATTCAACTATCTCCGTCATAGCTGTTCCAATACAGACAGTTTTTGTAGGCGAGCTGATCAACTATTGGAAGACTTTTTAAATAGGGGATATCCAAAAACCCTGTTAGAATCTGCATATAATAAATCTCTAAATATGGATAGAAACAGTTTTTTAATTCCTAAATGTGAGCAGGCTGTTCAGAGAGTTAAACATCAATACAATGACCAACTTTATTATGTTTCCAAATTTAGGCCCTGATTCAGAGCCATTCGTTAGAGGCAGTACGCTCGTTGCGTTCCGATGTTGAGTAACCGCGCATGCGTCGGTGTTACACTGCGCATGTGCTTACGGCAGATTTCGAGGTTTTTTTTGTGTCGTTCGTCAAATAGCGTACAGGAAGTGACATGTCAAATGTGATTGACAGAACAGGCCGTTTTTGGGCATTGACGGGGGTGGAGATGGAAAAACGCAGGCGTGGCGAGGCGTTTTTGGGGCGTACATACATTAACAAATGCGAACGTCAAATGTGTTCATACCAACTCATACGTCACTGGATGATCCTCTTTCCCTTCAAAATGCTCGCACAGCTTAGGGGCTGGATAACTCGACCACAGTGGCGATGGCCTTCTCCTCCGTCCCAGCACTCCACGATGTTGCATCGATTAATCACGGCTTGTCAAAAACTCAATTAGTGTTGGATTGAAAACCGGCTTGGTATGTGTTTTGAAAGCAGTTTTTTTGGTTAGCACAAAACCGAACGCAGGTGGAAATCATAGCTGCTAATGTCAGGATTACACAATCAATTAGCGTACATTTGTGGGGGTGTATTTTGGCCGCAATGTGTTCGTTTTTGGACTATTGTAACAATAATGTCATCATGTTTAGGTTTGGTCCCTCATTTTGTGTTTGCAAGGTGTTTTTTCCTCCTTAGGTAATGTTTTAAATGTTCCTTAACGAGCACTTTTGTTACAATGTGTAATTTTTTTTTTTGAACGTTGTTGGCTTGTGGGCCCGGATTAAAAGTAACCCATTTTTTCAATAATGTCAGAATACAAAGTCGTACATTTCTGGTAAATTTATTGGTATCCACACAAAAAAAAAAACACATATTGAACTCCAACATTTTGGGCAGTGTTCCACAATATTTATTAATTGTGCAAACAATAATTTTTGGGTAAACGTAAAAGCAAAAATTAAAAACAATTCACAAGAAAGGAGAGGGAAGTTTTGGCCAGAAAGGAATATGAGGCAAGCACAGAAGGAGTGTGGGAAAAGTAGCCAATGGTGTCACCGTTTTTTCGCCCGTTTGGCTGGGGGAGGGAGGCCGCCAGACCGGGTCCGGGATGTCATCGGGCTGGCCTGTCCAGAGGCAGATGTTGTGGCCTCTGGACTAGGCACAGGGCTAGGCACATTTGGAGGATTGGCTGATGTTGTGCCAGAGGTGGAGGATCCTGATGTTCCGGCAGGAAGGGAGGTCGGCTCCACCATGTGCTGGCGAACGAGCTGCTCCAGGGCAGTGGCGATGCGGATGTTGGCCCTGGTATTTTCCGCCAGGGCCTGACCAATGGTCATGTTGGCCGCAGCATTTTGCTCCAGGGCCTCAGCCACCTGTACCAGACTGGCGTCCATCCTCTGCAGAATATCCGCATGGAAATCCGATTTTAAATTGAGTTCTGTGAGGAGGGACACTGCCTGCGAGGGGGATTGCCCTGGACTGGCTTCTGCAGGGTCCTCAGCCGGATGTACTGGTTCCTCCCCTGCAGAGCCAGCAGAAATTCTGCGGCCAAGGCTCCCCTCTGGAGCAGACTCATCCGCCTGTGTCTCTGTTGGAAAAATGAGAAAAGACTCACATTAGAATCGACATATTGGCACAATAACATTTCACAGTTGGTGACATCACAACATTTACCTGGGACAACATGAGGAGCCGCAAAGTCTGGCATGTCCGTATCCATGTTGGACACGCCAAACACCTCCACAGGCTGCACACACCCCTGTGCCAGCTCTTCTAAATCAGTAAACTCCAATGACACAGGGGTGGGACCTCCACCTGTCCCCCTTGCATGCCTAGCCCTGTGTGCCATTTTTTGTTTCAGGCGATATTTGAAGTCTTGCCATCTGTGGGTTAAATTGGAACCATTACTTTTTATTTGATTTGGTTTTTGGTTTTAGGGTGGTCAAGTGTTTACTTACCGCCGTTTGACATCCCGGGCTAGACGGACATAATCACCCACCCTATTGACATCCACGGCTACCTCTTCCCACATTCTCCACTTCTGGCTTGCACTCATATTCCTGTCTGCCTGTGGCAGGATGTCCACACACTTCTGAATCAAAACCTCCATCTCCTTTCTTGTGAATTGTGGCTGCTTTTTCTTTTTGGCAGCTTTGCCCGGAATACTGGGCCCAGCAGCCTCTTCCATGTCATCCTCCTCACCTATTTGGGTAAATTTGCAGAATTCTCAACTTCACAACTTGCACAATATTATGTTTATAATTAATCATTGAGTCAAAATGCATGAAATACTTACCGCCTGACTGTTGTCCATTGTTTCCCTGGTCTGTATCCATGTGTGATGTTCAAACTAGAAATACACCAGAATTGTGTTTTTGTCTCGTGACGTATTTATACATGCATCCTTATTTTGCGGCCGAATCATTGATTGTGCGTTCCTCTGATCCTTCCTTAATTTGTGCCGGAAACGAAACACTATTTATGGCTTGGGCCGTCTCGACTCGAGGTGGCGTTTATTGAATGTTGGAGGTTACGTTGGTTGGAGTTGATTGTTGGCTGGTTTCGGATATTGCGTTTTTTGTGGTTTATTTTATTTTTTCGTTTTTTCTTTGTTTTCCTTTCCTTTTTTTTCCATTTTGAATTTTTTTGTCGTTTCCAGTTTTGGTAAGTTTGGGGAAGTATAACTTTGGGTCAATTTGTCTCTCATTCTGGTGTTGATTTTTCTAATAAGTTTTTCCCGTCATTTCATCTCTCTTAGGTTTTATTTTGGCTCTGCCCCAAAGACATTTTGGTCCGGTTTCTTATATATTAGCTCTTGGTAAGTTCATGTGTTAAACTGTTTAGGAAATGTTCTTGTTTGTCTGTACGCAACTTTCACATGTAACGTTGTTTTTTGCAAAATCGAACTCTGTGTTTTTTAAACATTATTTATGCGGCGTTATTGTGCCTTGTTTTTGCGAACTAATTAGCGCATTTTTACTACTTCCTATTGTGCCATGTATTTGCGAACTAATTAGCGCATTTTTACTACTTCCTATTGTGCCTTGTTTTTGCGAACTAATTAGCGCATTTTTGCAACTTCCTATTGTGCCATGTATTTGCGAACTAATTAGCGCATTTTTACTACTTCCTATTGTGCCATGTATTTGCGAACTAATTAGCGCATTTTTACTACTTCCTATTGTGCCATGTATTTGCGAACTAATTAGCGCATTTTTACTACTTCCTATTTTGCCATGTATTTGCGAAATAATTAGCGCTTTGTGCAATGTGTATTCATCCCTTAAAAATGTTTTTTTTTGCCTGGAGCATTGGTTGCTTACATTTGGCCTCTATTTGACGTAGTGTGCGTAACGTCGTTTTGCTCTTTGCCCAAATGTGTGTGTGTCCCCTTTTATGTTTTGTCTTGCTTAAATTTGTGATAATGACATGGCCAGCATAAAATGATGTATATTTTTTTTGTTATTATTTGCAGTTACAACAAATCATGACAATACCCCGGCATGTAAGCATCAATGGATGGTATTTTCAAGCAAAGTTACATGTATTTTTATTGGGTGGGGTAAAAAGGCTGACATTCCAATGTTGTCATTTCAGGTTGATATGGGTCGGATTGTTCTGGCCCTGCTCCCGGAAGCCGACCAACCTCAATCTCATCCCAGGCGTAGGCATCGTAGGCGTGCAAGGCCCCAGATATTTCAAACATGTGTCACACTTTTTGGAATGCCAGATGATGAGGTTTTAAGACGATACCGTCTTCCTCCAAAAATCATCATAGACACTCTCTCATTAATAGAGAGTGATCTTGAGCGGCAAATTGACAGTCCTACAGCAATTCCACCACTTACGCAATTAATGGCGGTGTTACATTTCTGTGCCTCAGGATCGTTCCAAACAATGGTGGGAATAGTGGCGGGCATCTCACAATCCTCCTTTTCCCGGATCCTGAGGGCAGTGATGGAGGCACTTTTCAAGCACCTCCATCATTTTATTCAAATGCCTTTGGATATGGGTGCCCTTAGAGTGGCCAAGGCCAATTTTTACCAAATAGCTGGCTTCCCACACATCATAGGGGTTGTGGATGGTACTCACATACCACTTCAGCCTCCAGCACGGCTGGAGGCAATATTTAGAAACCGGAAACACTATCACTCCCTCAATGTAATGGTGGTATGTGATGCCACCCTCCAGATCCTGTCCCTGAATGCAAAATTACCAGGAAGTGCACATGACTCCTTCGTCATCCGGCAATCAGGGATATGGCACAAATTAACCAACCTACAAGCTGGTGATGCGTGGCTTCTGGGTAAGTGGAGACCTTTAGTACATAACAATGTTAAGCTTCATACAGAGTGAGCCTGATGTTGTCTTTTCGTTTTCACAGGAGACAGTGGCTACCCTAGCACGCCCTGGCTGCTCACTCCTTATTTGGCTCCCACACCAGGGCCACAAAGTGAGTATAATTCCGCACTTACAGCCACCAGGCAAGTGGTGGAGCGCTGTATCGGCCTTTTAAAAGGCCGATTCAGATGCCTCCACCGCTCTGGTGGCGAACTCATGTATTTGCCGGATATGGTTTCAAAAATTGTGGTCCTGTGTGGGATATTTCACAACTTCACCATAAGGAGTGGTGTCCCAATGCAGCCAGAGGATGCCTTACCTGAGGATGGCCCCCCCGAGGTTGGTCGGAGGTCAGTATGTGGGGGGGCCATACGCGATGATGTGGTGGCCAGATTTTTTAGGTAATTATTTGCCAAAAAACAGTGTTGATACCTAATGTGGTTGGGTTTGTTTGAGAACATCTAATTTTTGGCTAATTTTTTTCTCCCTCTTCTGTTTTTTTACATAATCTTGGGCACTCCAACGATGACTACTTCCTGCTACCCTTACAAAACCTGTATGTGGATATTTTGTGGATATATTCTGGAAGACTTATTGCCACGCCATATATGTGGAATCATGTTGGCATGGTCCTT
Organism: Taudactylus pleione; assembly: GCA_031769625.1. Taxonomy (NCBI): domain Eukaryota; kingdom Metazoa; phylum Chordata; class Amphibia; order Anura; family Myobatrachidae; genus Taudactylus; species Taudactylus pleione. The sequence goes on from JAUIMM010000129.1 coordinate 2,435,859, forward strand.
CGTCAACCAGTTCTTGTTTTTTTTTTTGTTATGTTGGTTTTTTGGTATGTGTTGTATTTGAGATTATCACTGTGTGTTTTGTTTGTGAGTGACCACTTTGAATTTTCAGTTATGTTGCTAATAAATGTTTTGAGAGTGAAATGTTGTCCCTTTTTTGGAACGTTACCACCAAGTGTAACCAGGTTCACACACATTACATTTGACTAAGGGGTAATCCAGTACTGACGCCATTTGAGCAAAAAAAAATTTTTTCTTCAGGGTCCAAACCAACACCAAAAGGTAGGCTGTACAATCCTTTTGCTTCGTAATATTGCCCTAAGATGCTTGCACACCAACTAGGAACCTGTAAAATGTCAAAATATCTAATTGTGACTACACCAAAAAAGGGAAATCAGATTTGTACTGTTAGGTGTTTCTTGTGGCTGTTTGACCAAAAAATACAACATACACTCTTATTGCCCAAAACTTGAAATCCTTGCAGGAACACTCTACTTATGTCAGGGTAAACAATATGTGGTTTTGACAAAACGAATGAGCCAGAACGTAACTTCAAACAAAACAATTTATTTACAGAATGGGGAAAAAAAAACCAACTACTCCCTAAGGAGGACCGACATACGGTCAAGGACCACCAGCACCCTGATGATTTGGCTGTGCATCTGGGCCACACAGCCGGATAAATTGGCCCGAAGCCTCTGTTCCTCTGTGGGTGAGAAAAGTTTGGGGATTAATACAACAATAGTGAAACCACATTAAAAAAAAAATTAAAAATAAAAAAGAACAAAAAACATTTAAAAAAAACTGCAATAAAACTCATCACACTAAAATGGTGTAGGGCAAAAATACAAGGCCTATGTCCAAATTCCGACAGGTGTGCTATGTGTATGTTGAAAACAGCAGTAACAGGTTACTGCAATCGGCCAAAACCACTTAATTTTGGAAAATAAACACAAAAAACAAAAAAAACCAAGAATACATACAAACTAGGGGTGTGCACCGGCCACTTTTCGTGTTTTGTGTTTTGGTTTTGGATCTGGATCTTTCTTCGTGTTTTGGATCTGGATTGGTTTTGCCAAAACCACCCTTGCGTGTTTTGGGTTCTGGGTTTTGTGTTTTGGATCTGTATTTTTTTGAAAAAAAGCATAAAAACAGCTAAAATCACAAAATTTGTAGGTTTTTCTGCTCCTATGCTATTATTAACCTCAATAACCTTAATTTCCACTCATTTCCAGTCTATTCTGAATACCTCACACCTCACAATAGTGTTTTTATGTCCAAAAGGTTGCACCGAGGTAGCTGGATGACTATGCTAAGCGACACAAGTGGGCGGCACAAACACGTGACCCATCTAGGCGTGAAACTGCAGTGGCAGACAGGATGGCATTGAAAAACTAGGCCCCAAACTGTACATAATGCAAAGAAAAAAAAGAGGTGCAAGATGGAATTGTCCTTGGGCCCTCCCACCCACCCTTATGTTGTATAAACAGGACATGCACACTTTAACAAACCAATCATTTCAGCGCCAGGGTCTGCCACACAACTGTGGCTGAAATGATTGGTTCGTTTGGGCCCCCACAAAACAAGCTGGCAATTTATCTGTCCCTGCACAAACTGGCTCTACGGAGGCAAGATGTCATCCTCATCCTCCTCATCCACCGATTCCTCACCCTCTTCAGTGTGTACATCCTCATCCTCACAGAGTATTAATTCGTCCCTGCTGGAACCACAGGTCCCTCTGTACGTTCTGGAGGCTGGTCTCCCTGGAAGAGTTGATAATTCATTTTATGAACATCATCTTCTCCACATTTTGTGGAAGCAACCTCCTACGCCTTTCGCTGACAAGGTTCCCGGCTGCACTAAACACTCTTTCGGAGTACACACTGGAGGGGGGGCAACTCAGGTAAAATAGAGCCAGTTTGTACAGGGACCTCCAAATTGCTTCTTTTTCCTGCCAGTACAGGTACGGACTGTCTGACATGCCTACTTGGATGCTGTCACCGATGTAATCCTTTAACAGACAGACGCACGCTTGTCGCTGCTGCTTTGAGGATTCAAGTGCGGCTACAGCCCACACAATTCACAAAGACAGAAAAAAAAAAGAATATTTTTATTGTTTGTGGAGCACACTTTGAGGGTTACACCACCCTTTAACAGACAGACGCACGCTTGTCGCTGCTGCTTTGAGGATGCAAGTGCGGCTACAGCCCACACAATTCACAAAGACAGAAAAAAGAAGAAGAATATTTTAATTGTTTGTGTAGAACACTTTGAGCTGTCACCACCCTTTAACAGACAGACGCACGCTTGTCGCTGCTGCTTTAAGGATGCAGGTGCGGCTACAGCCCACACATTTCACAAAGACCAAAAAAAAAAGAACAATATTTTAATTGTTTGTGTAGAACACTTTGAGGTGTCACCACCCTTTAACAGACAGACGCATGCTTGTCGCTGCTGCTTTAAGGATGCAGGTGCGGCTACAGCCCACACAATTCACATAGACAGAAAAAAAAAGAACAATATTTTAATTGTTTGTGTAGCACACTTTGAGGGTGTCACCACCCTTTAACAGACAGACGCACGCTTGTCGCTGCTGCTTTAAGGATGCAGGTGCGGCTACATCGCACACAAGTCACAAACACATTAAAAAAATAGTTTTTTATTTTTTGGAGCACTTTGAGAGTTACACCACCCTTTAACAGACAGACGCACGCTTGTCGCTGCTGCTTTAAGGATGCAGGTGCGGCTACAGCCCACACATTTCACAAAGACCGAAAAAAAAAGAACAATATTTTAATTGTTTGTGTAGAACACTTTGAGGGTGTCACCACCCTTTAACAGACAGACGCACGCTTGTCGCTGCTGCTTTAAGGATGCAGGTGCGGCTACAGCCCACACATTTCACAAAGACAGAAAAAAAAAGAACAATATTTTAATTGTTTGTGTAGCACACTTTGAGGGTGTCACCACCCTTTAACAGACAGACGCACGCTTGTTGCTGCTGCTTTAAGGATGCAGGTGCGGCTACAGCCCACACATTTCACAAAGACCAAAAAAAAAAGAACAATATTTTAATTGTTTGTGTAGCACACTTTGAGGGTGTTACCACCCTTTAACAGACAGACGCACGCTTGTCGCTGCTGCTTTAAGGATGCAGGTGCGGCTACAGCCCACACAATTCACAAAGACTGAAAAAAAAGAACAATATTTTAATTGTTTGTGTAGCACACTTTGAGGGTGTCACCACCCTTTAACAGACAGACGCACGCTTGTCGCTGCTGCTTTAAGGATGCAGGTGCGGCTACAGCCCACACAATTCACAAAGACAGAAAAAAAAAGAACAATATTTTAATTGTTTGTGTAGCACACTTTGAGGGTGTCACCACCCTTTAACAGACAGACGCACGCTTGTCGCTGCTGCTTTGAGGATGCAGGTGGAATCTAGACGGGATTTGGAACCGAGGACACACTACCTCCATCAATTGTCTAAATCCCACTGCACTAATGTCGGATACCGGATGCACGTCTAACACCAACATAGCAGTCAAGGCCTCAGTTATACGTTTTGCTTCAGGATGACTGCTGTCGTACTTCATCCTCATCGCTAGGGACTGTTGGAGGGTCAATTGTTTAGTAAAAGTAGTGATGTTCCTACTTCCTCTCTGGGATGATGAACAACTCCCAGCAGCAGCAACAGCACTAGGAGGAAGTGGTTCTTGATCTTTCCCTATTTTATTTTTATCGGAGAAAGTTTGGTCCTCCATTTATGTTATATTGATATATATACGTGCGGCTAAAGCGCACACAAACACAGAAAATATTATTTTATTTTTGCTGGAGAGTAGTGCACTTTGTGGGTTACACCACCCTTTAAGAAATGAGCCAGCCGGCTCTTTACTTATGGGACACAGGCGCACGCTTGGCGCTGCTCCTTTGTTGATGCACGTGCAGCCACAGTGCACACAATTCACAAACACAGAAAATAATTTTTTTTTTGGTTTGGACTGGAGTGTACTTTCGGGGGTTACAGCACCCTTAACGGTCAAGCCAGCCGGCCCTTTACTTATGACACAGGTGCACGCTTGGCACTACTTTGTTGATGCACGTGCGGCTACTGCGCACACAATTCACAAACACAGAAAATAATTTTTTTTTGGTTTGGACTGGAGTGTACTTTCGGGGGTTACAGCACCCTTTAACGGTCAAGCCAGCCGGCCCTTTACTTATGACAGAGGCGCACGCTTGGCACTACTTTGTTGATGCACGTGCGGCTACTGCGCACACAATTCACAAACACAGAAAATAATTTTTTTTTTGGTTTGGACTGGAGTGTACTTTCGGGGGTTACAGCACCCTTAACGGTCAAGCCAGCCGGCCCTTTACTTATGACACAGGCGCACGCTTGGCACTACTTTGTTGATGCACGTGCGGCTACTGCGCACACAATTCACAAACACAGAAAATAATTTTTTTTTTGGTTTGGACTGGAGTGTACTTTCGGGGGTTACAGCACCCTTAACGGTCAAGCCAGCCGGCCCTTTACTTATGACACAGGCGCACGCTTGGCACTACTTTGTTGATGCACGTGCGGCTACAGCGCACACAATTCACAAACACAGAAAATAATTTTTTTTTTGGTTTGGACTGGAGTGTACTTTCGGGGGTTACAGCACCCTTAACGGTCAAGCCAGCCGGCCCTTTACTTATGACACAGGCGCACGCTTGGCACTACTTTGTTGATGCACGTGCGGCTACTGCGCACACAATTCACAAACACAGAAAATAATTTTTTTTTTGGTTTGGACTGGAGTGTACTTTCGGGGGTTACAGCACCCTTAACGGTCAAGCCAGCCGGCCCTTTACTTATGACACAGGCGCACGCTTGGCACTACTTTGTTGATGCACGTGCGGCTACTGCGCACACAATTCACAAACACAGAAAATAATTTTTTTTTTGGTTTGGACTGGAGTGTACTTTCGGGGGTTACAGCACCCTTAACGGTCAAGCCAGCCGGCCCTTTACTTATGACACAGGCGCACGCTTGGCACTACTTTGTTGATGCACGTGCGGCTACTGCGCACACAATTCACAAACACAGAAAATAATTTTTTTTTTGGTTTGGACTGGAGTGTACTTTCGGGGGTTACAGCACCCTTAACGGTCAAGCCAGCCGGCCCTTTACTTATGACACAGGCGCACGCTTGGCACTACTTTGTTGATGCACGTGCGGCTACTGCGCACACAATTCACAAACACAGAAAATAATTTTTTTTTTGGTTTGGACTGGAGTGTACTTTCGGGGGTTACAGCACCCTTAACGGTCAAGCCAGCCGGCCCTTTACTTATGACACAGGCGCACGCTTGGCACTACTTTGTTGATGCACGTGCGGCTACTGCGCACACAATTCACAAACACAGAAAATAATTTTTTTTTTGGTTTGGACTGGAGTGTACTTTCGGGGGTTACAGCACCCTTAACGGTCAAGCCAGCCGGCCCTTTACTTATGACACAGGCGCACGCTTGGCACTACTTTGTTGATGCACGTGCGGCTACTGCGCACACAATTCACAAACACAGAAAATAATTTTTTTTTTGGTTTGGACTGGAGTGTACTTTCGGGGGTTACAGCACCCTTAATGGTCAAGCCAGCCGGCCCTTTACTTATGACACAGGCGCACGCTTGGCACTACTTTGTTGATGCACGTGCGGCTACTGCGCACACAATTCACAAACACAGAAAATAATTTTTTTTTTGGTTTGGACTGGAGTGTACTTTCGGGGGTTACAGCACCCTTAATGGTCAAGCCAGCCGGCCCTTTACTTATGACACAGGCGCACGCTTGGCACTACTTTGTTGATGCACGTGCGGCTACAGCGCACACAATTCACAAACACAGAAAATAATTTTTTTTTTGGTTTGGACTGGAGTGTACTTTCGGGGGTTACAGCACCCTTAACGGTCAAGCCAGCCGGCCCTTTACTTATGACACAGGCGCACGCTTGGCACTACTTTGTTGATGCACGTGCGGCTACTGCGCACACAATTCACAAACACAGAAAATAATTTTTTTTTTGGTTTGGACTGGAGTGTACTTTCGGGGGTTACAGCACCCTTAACGGTCAAGCCAGCCAGCCCTTTACTTATGACACAGGCGCACGCTTGGCACTACTTTGTTGATGCACGTGCGGCTACTGCGCACACAATTCACAAACACAGAAAATAATTTTTTTTTTGGTTTGGACTGGAGTGTACTTTCGGGGGTTACAGCACCCTTAACGGTCAAGCCAGCCGGCCCTTTACTTATGACACAGGCGCACGCTTGGCACTACTTTGTTGATGCACGTGCGGCTACTGCGCACACAATTCACAAACACAGAAAATATTTTTTTTTTTGGTTTGGACTGGAGTGTACTTTCGGGGGTTACAGCACCCTTAACGGTCAAGCCAGCCGGCCCTTTACTTATGACACAGGCGCACGCTTGGCACTACTTTGTTGATGCACGTGCGGCTACTGCGCACACAATTCACAAACACAGAAAATATATTATTTTTTTAGCACTTGGGGGGAGCACCCCTGATGGACAGAGCACCCCCTGGACAACACTGCAGCACTCCTTTAGGACTGGGACACTGCACAGGACTTTGGAGTGGACACAGCCCCTATGGAGAACTGACTGCACAACACAGTCCAGCCAGCCCCTATGGACTTTGAAGTAGTGGACACAGCCCCTATTAACAACAGCAGCACAGCACAACACAGCCAGCCCCTATGGACTTTGAAGTAGTGGACAACAGCAGCACTACACTACACTACACTACACTACACAGCCCTAACTCCCACCCTCCCTCTTCACTGTCCACAGCCGAGTGAGAAAATGGCGCCGACGTGGGTACCTTATATAGGATCCAAAACCCGCGAGACTCGGAAGGCGGGATGATGACGTTTTGCCTTGATTTCAGATCCGAGTCAGGCGGGAAAAGTCGAGCCTGATTCGGATCGGACTCGGATCGGGGGGGCTCGGGGGGGTTCGGATTTCAGAAATCCGAACCCGCTCACCCCTAATACAAACAGTTTGTGACGATAAAAAAGTGCAAAAAAAAACATACCGGAAGACCCCACGCCAGCTACAGAAGGCCCTCCATCGTCCTCCTCGGAGGTGGGTCCATTCCCCAAAGATCGGGGCGGTGTAATGACCGACTCCGGGGAGGGGGTCATTCTAAGAGGGGTGGTTGGAGGAGAGGGGGATTTGGGACGGAGGGGAAGGAGTCCAGAAAAATCTGGCTGAGGGTGTAGGAAGGCTGGGGAGGAGTGGGAAATAGGGGAAGGAGTGGAGTTGGAGTGTTGGCTGGGGGTGGGGGAGAGTGGCCGTGATCGCCGTCTGGCGGGACGCTGACGGCGTAGTCTTCGCTGGGCCCCTAAAAGATGGGAAACAAATTGGGGTTAGTTCCAACACAAATCCGCGCACAAAAACAATTTCAAATGCACCCCCAAAAACAACAAAAAAAAAAATTATGAGGAGAATGAATAAATATGAAAGACAGGGAAAACATGGCCATGCAGATATGAGGAGAATGAATAAATATGAAAGACAGGGAAAACATGGCCATGCAGATATGAGGAGAATGAATAAATATGAAAGACAGGGAAAACATGGCCCTGCAGATATGAGGAGAATGAATAAATATGAAAGACAGGGAAAACATGGCCATGCAGTTAGGGCCACAAAGACAAACATGAAAACCACAATCCATTAAACTTACTTTCAGCGATCTGCATGCGAAAGCATGCCAGCAAGCGGGGCGTCCGCCGTTGCAGGTCCGACCACCTGCGCTCCAGCTGCCCGATATGGCGGCGTGAGCCGAAGGAGCGCAGGCGGGCCCGAACCTCCGCATATGCGGATCGCTTCTCGCGGTTGGTGATGGGTGGAGGCTGGCTGGTGATCCGCCTATCCATCACCTCCGTAAGCACCACCAGCTCGCGCCTGGTGAATGCGGAGGCTCTCATGATGGCAATGGAGTTTTTCATAAAAATCATTTTTGATAAAGTGCTCCCAAATTTAATGATTGGCTAATGTATTTAGGAAATTAACAGGAGCAATTCTATTGGTTAGTGTATGAGTCATGTGTTCGACAGGGCCAGAAATCTGTGGAGACTTATGATAGGCTTGATGCAGTGACATGCGTAAGCAAATTTACATAAAGAAATGAACTCCAGGAAATATGCGGGTCTAAAAACAAATAGACCAATTATTTAATAGGGGCTAACATGTATTTTGACAATTAAAAGCGAATGTTTAAGCCGTACGTATTCTGCAGGTAAACACAAACACGGACATAAATAAAGTTTATTGCATTGTGTAAAAAAAAACCAAAAAACAATTAAGCTAATTGATATATTGATTGGCATGTTACGATTGAGGGAGGTAGGCAGAATAAGCGAGCAGTTAATCGAAATGTCACAGGCCAACTTCCGGGTAGTACTAGTGCGTGCGTTCCCTTCAAACCACTTCGGGGATGTACGCTCGCTATTTGGCACGCTCGTTAGTTAGAGGAGGGGTCGCCTGAGTTTGGGGTGGATGTTTTGATGCGAACGAAAATACGAGCGTGTGCCAGAATTTAAATATTTTTTTCGTTCGCCCAACGTACGAACGGCCACTTACGTCCGGGTCTGAATGAGGGCCTTAATTATCAGTCCGGTGTGATTAGGAAGACTTTAGAAAAACATATTTGAAATTCTTCGACAAGATCCTATCCTTAATAAGACAGCCAACCTTGGATTAAAAGTGATATTTAAGAAAAATAGGAACCTAAAAAGTATCCTTGCTACAAGTGCTTTAAGAAAAGAGAGAAAAGGCAACCCACAGTCAACATCAAACTGGCTCCCTAATCTACCCAAAGGCTGTCATAAATGTGGAGCAACTAGGTGTATTACTTGTGGACATATTAGTAACAAACTAACAGATATAGGGCCTGATTCAGACCCACTCGCGAGCAGCTGTCCGCTCGCAAGTGGGTCGATGGTCTGCACTGCGCATGCGCACGACGGAGGGAGCTCCGTCGTGCGCATGCGCGAGACGCGTCGAGCAAAGGACTTTCCTTCGCTTGTTGTGTCTGATCAAAGGGGTGTGCTGTCGATGTTGATTGACAGCACGCCCCCTTTGGTGGGCATGCCGGGGGCGTGCCTCCCAGACGGGGGCGTTCCCAAGGGAACGCCTGCCGTCAGAAGCCGGCCCCACTGACATCACTCTGATAGAGCCAAAATCACTCCGGGCCTTGCGGTTGAGAAACTCAACGGCAGGCTTCGGCTCGCAGTGGTGATGGTCGCGATGGTCAAGACCATCGCGACCATCATCCTGCACGCTCGTATATGCTGTGGGTGGTGACCCACAGCTATACGAGCGTCCAGGAGGACGCTCCATAATTATGGAGGTGGGCCCTGATTCAGAGCGAGCGCTCTGGTCAGAGCGTCCACCTCTGAATCAGGGTCATAGTTTCATTTACTACCAAAGAAAAATATAGTATACAGGAATTTATCAACTGTAACACCACTTTTGTTATCTACTTATTGCAGTGCCCTTGTGGCCTGCAGTACGTAGGTAGGACTACTAGATCTCTCAAAATGAGATTCAGAGAGCATAGATTAAATATAATCAATAAATTCAGTCAGCATAGTGTATCACAACATTTCACTACCATACATAATGGAGATCCCACAGGGATGAGTGTTACAGGAGTTCAACATATAAAATCTATTAACAGAGGTGGGGATCGTTTCAAATCCTTATGGAGAAAAAGAAGCTCTTTGGATGTTTAAATTGAAAATATTATTTCCTGCAGGGTTGATCGACAATATAGATTTTGAATCATTTGCCCAATCATAAAGATTAGAGAGCCAGTGAGTTCAGAGTCAGAGTTCAGTGAGGGTTGCATAAGTAGGTTCTAGTCTATACATTTTAGATCACATTAGGACACTCGGGCTATAAGTGTCATCTAGCTGCTTGTGGTTAGATAGGCTTATTATCCATCATGTTGGGGTGCTTCCGTCGGATCCACATATCTATTAGTCATCTTTGAATGGCCTGGGTGTAGTGTTAAGGGGTAAAATCATGAGGCTTATTAGCCATGTTCATTTATATGTAATATGATGTTATCTACATTGTAGATTGGGGGTCCTTTTGTGTCTATATGACTGTACATTATAGATTGGGGGCCCTTTTGGGTCTATATGACTGTACATTATAGATTGGGGGCCCTTTTGGGTCTATATGACTGTACATTATAGATTGGGGGCCCTTTTGGGTCTATATGACTGTACATTATAGATTGGGGGCCCTTTTGGGTCTGTATTACTCTGCTAGGTATACGGGTACATTAGTTTTTTCCAGATTGTCCAATCAGTATCTGATTGAGATGCATTGGCTTATAGGATCTAAATATAATTAATTCATTTAATAGATGTATCATTCATTATGCATATAAACATATACAGAAAGATCCTAGCTACTTTAACAAGATCTGTTTGCTATTGTATCTCCATTGTGGGGATTAAGGGTAAATTTGGTATAAATGGATACCATCATGTCACAGTGTGCTAGTTATACATAGTGGACACAGTAGTGTAGAGGTAGTGCTCCAGTTTAGGATGCACAATACTGGGGGATCGAGAGTTTGAATCCCATAAGATTGGAAATATTTTTATTATTACTCTTTTGAATTTAGGCTCTATATTTATTATTTTTAATTAATTTGATATGATAGATCTGTTCTTTGTACATCACCATCTGAAAGATATTGCTTAAAGCCTTTAAGTATTCAAGACACCAAGTATGGTATAAGGGATGATGTCTGTTTGTTTTATTATGTGTATTAAGTGATAATTATGACATCTGTAGACTCATGTGAGGTCTAATTAATTGATTAAACAACAAATCAGGATTAAGAGAGGCAGGTATAAAGAGGAGAATTGTGCCCTATTCAACTCTATTATACTCTTTGACAAAGCTTCATGGACCTGAAGCGAAAGTGATACTTTTGTTGTCAAGATTGTGTTTGGGAACAATAAATTCACCTGGTATCCAGTCTCCTATTCCAGCTGCGGACGAGGTTTGCTATAGAGGAGAGGCAAAGAAAGAGAGGCAGTCATGGGCTGACTTTATTACGAGCCTCACAACATCTACCCCCTCGAGAGCATCTGTACTTCTGTCTTGGATACTCAGGGCGATCACCACAATGGCCCCTTGTAACCAACACGTATAGGAGACATTCCTGTTCAAAAACTGGGATACCATCAGCATAGCGGCTCTCCTAGATTTTGGGAGGTACCTGTCACAGCTTATTGAGCAGAGTCATCGCTCATCTGAGATTTACAAATCCATTAGTTACACATACCCCCGTATGGAGACTCCATTAAGGATTCTGTTCAAGTGAAAAGTGTGGAATTCAAGATTTACTCACTATAATTTTTTTTACATTGCAATCCAGTGAGCTATCTATGCTATATAATAAGACAGTTGTATGTGGTCTTTTCCATAGTCAATTATACTAATTAGACCCCAATTGAGAGTTTTTTATATATATTATGAGTAGTCTGTTTTGACCTCTTCAGTATGTTATGTCTTTTTAGCACATGTTTTACTGTCATATGATATTTAAATTGTATAAAGATTGAATACTTTTATGCCACATTTTGGTGTCTTGAATCTCTTTGTCTCTGCCATATCTGGTTAATATTTCTCAATTTAGATCATTAGCGCAACACCAGCAGTGTTTTTTTGTTGAATTCAATTAGTGCCATTAACTTAACAGGGGTGAAAATGGGAGGATGCCTCGGGCTTTATTGCCTGAGGCTATTCAATTTGTCGAAGCTGGATAATTGGCTGAGACAAGATCAGTTTAAAATTAGATTGAGACGACGCCATCTTGCGAATGGCCGCAAGACACCATCTTGAAAATGAGATCTGCAAGACGCCATTTTGCGAATGGCCTCTCAGCGCCATTTTAGCTAAACTCACACTTAAGTACATATGGCGATGCTATTATTAGCATCATGCGATCGCATATTTTACCATACCCCATTCACACATTAATACGCACAGTTAACATGTCGCACATTAGCGAATGCATAATATCCCGCATGCGAATGCTGTTTATTAGCTTCATGCGCACACATCTCCCTCAAGTTAACTATCGTCTTTTCCTAACCCCTAATACTTACACACTGCACATTTACGTAAAGGGTTCCATAGCTTCAAAGTATAAGATTCAAGTTTTATCCATTTATTACTAATACTGTGAAATAAAGGCTATTTGGTATCTAAGGCTTAATACATGATAAGTAAACCGTGTTTGATGTTGTACTGATCTGCACTTTCTCAACAGCTTTCCGGTATCATCGGTGTGAAGATCGCAACATGCATTCTCAACTTATGGACCGTAGAGAGTTAAAATACCAAAATGTACTTTGTAAAACTAACAGCTTAGGTTTGCATGAGGTGGGAAAACGGAGACAAAAGACTGTCGGAGGCTGGTCTGTGTCCATTTGAACCGACCTGTTAAATGTCCTGTAACAGAAGCACCGTGATGGAGAACCAATGGGATTGCAACAAACCTTATTGTATAGTTTATTTCTGTAAGGGTATAAATATGTGTGTTCTGACCCCAGTCTTCAGTCTTCATGCTGATGCTGTTGATGGAGGTTTCTTGTTGATGCCGGAATCTGGTCCCAGAGCGCGTGCGTATGTATAACTGTACCTTGGGTCTGTATAATTTCTTTGCGCTAAATTGTATTTAGATCACAGCATGTAACTATCTATACTTTGCTTGATTAATATACCTTGTGCGTTGGAAATACATTTTCTCAAAGTCTGAGGGTATTTATTTACTGTATGACTGCGTACGCAAATAGCGTAAATTTTAGAAGGTATAGGCAGGTTTTAGAAGGTATAGGCAGAAGCGTATAGAGGTTTAACTCAGTATCCTTAAATTATCTCCCCTTTTCACCCAAGCCGTCAAAAAGGCGTGTGAAATGCAGTTAACTGCCGTTAACTCATAGAGTCTGTGAAAAGTTCACAGACATATGCATTCACTGGGTCTTTACACCTGTTGACTACACAATTATTGGAGATTTCTTTTCAGGTCTCAGGAGACCTGAAAAGAAATCTCCGATAAGTGAGGCTAATTGAATAAGGGTCTGCAATCAATTAGCATCTATGCATACCTCACATCTTTTTGGTCCCCCAAAGATGGACAGTTCACACGCCGCCGAAAAGAGGTGGGGCTTTGGGGAAAGGGGAGGAGCCTCATGGAAATGGGGCGGAGCCTAGTGGCTTCCCCTGTTTTTTATGTCACAATGGGGGCATGCCCAGCACTCTCCGAGATGCTGGGCAGCCCTCAGGCTCTATGTATACCGGTGAACAGATGCCATGCGCATGCATCTGTTCTCCACCTGCACACCCGCTGCTCTGTACATCCGGGCTGTGCTCCCCCCAACTTGCCCCCCACCACGGAACACACCCAGAAAAATGGGACTGTCCTGCTGGCTGTGGGTCAGTTGGGAGGTATGCCTATGCAGTTAACAGGTTTAATTGAATTCACCCCATAGGCTCTTACCTCTCTTCCTGGAGGTCTCTTTCTCTCTCTCTCTGGTTTCACATGAATCTCTTTCTCTCCTGGGCATTGGATGGGCATTGTGGCATCTGCCATGGCCCCACCCTTCTCCCTCACCATAAAAGCACAGGAGCTCTCTCCCATCTCAAAAGGTATGAGATCACTCTAAACTGTCACTTACTGGCCAGCCTGGCTGTAACTGTTTCCAACTGCAACAGCCTGACAATGTCCTATAGTGATTCAATTCTCTCATGTCACCAATGGGCATATCCAGGGCCAGATTAATAATGGGGCTGATGGGACTGCAGTTCCAGGTCCACATTGGCCTGATTCACTACGGATCGCAACTGCGTATGGAATAGCGATTACGCACGCAGTTCAACTGCCATAGTATGCTTATCCATTGCGATCGCAATGCCCTTGTAGCACTACATAAGGTTGCCAACTTTACCTTACACACATCTGTAATGTTTAGCAAGACTGCAAAACCATCGGTAAAATCGAGTACAATCGCAGCCTCACGCACACTTGCACAAGCTCTGACCTTACTCAGAAATTGCTAACCTCATCTCACAATATGAGTCCTCAAGCTGCGTAAGACATCGCAGTGGATTATTTGCGCACACCCCTGCAACAGTGTTCAATGCACTGGCACGTCTGCGTTCACCGACCACCCCCCCGTCACCACCCCCAAAGGGTATTTCCTGTCAATCATTCTGCAATGGGTCTGCGTAGTCACTGTTATCGCAGTCCCAATCTCAATAACTAGTTCGCGCACGCGCACTGCAATGCATACACATTACGCAACAATCGGCCGATTGCGTTCCTTGCTGAATCAAGCCCGCAGTCCAGATTAAAAATTGGGTGGACAGTCACTTACAGTTCTAGGCCTACCTTCAGAATGGAGTATGAGCATGTTTTTTTTTATAATAACATTGAAGGGGGCCCACTGAGCATGGAAGAGATGAAGCGTTCAGGGTGCACTGTGCACTGCAGTCACTATGCCTGGCCTCAGCTCCTGCCATCACACATTGCCTCCCTCCTGGAGTGCCGTGCAGGGCCAGACAGAGAGACCGCCGACAAGCAGCTGGACAGAGGCCACAGCCACTCCAGAGCTGGAGGCTGTGTCACAGTAGGAGAAGCCATCAAAGGAGCTGAATACTTCGGTGCTATTCAGAAGAGGGAGGCCAAAAGGTCATTAGAGTTGGGATGGGTTCATTACACTAAACTACAGAGAGTATGGGGAAGAATTTTTTATTATAATAAGTGGGAACATTTATTAGTAAAGGTGGCACAAGTTATATTTAATATTCTACAGGGGACATTTATATGTATTATACTGATTGGCAGACAGCCTATTCTTAATTTACTGAATGGCACAAATTACAGTTATCAGACTAAACAGGTAACAGATTCTTAGTAACAGAGTACAGGGGGCACAGATAACATTTAGGGCCTGATTCAGAGCCGTTCGCTATTGGTCGTTCGTTCAAAAACAAAGGGTGGCTATTCAAATGATCCGTTCGCAAATTGCAGTCTGTTCCCATCTCTAAGTCTGAACAAGCGAGCAAAACATACGCTCGTTTATTTGATAAAAACGCCCCCTGGCCGCACGCACCATACGTCATGTCCGCTATTTATTAGATTAATCGAGTACATCGTACAGCGTATGAACTGCTCGCTATTCTGTGGTTGGTGTTTTCAACCGCTATTTTGCGAGCAGTTCTGAGTTAAAAAAAACCAAGTGACGTGGTCAATGACGCTGCTGTATTAATTATGCACTCCCTTAAAACGCCCGTTTTGACCTTTAAGCACGCCTGCGTTCGGATCTCCACTCCCCGTTTTCAAGCACCTTCCCCTGTTACCACCCACATATGCCTCATTCTGTCACTCAAAATAGCAGGCCCTCGCTATATTGCGTACCAACGATTTTCGGCCGCACTGACTGGTTCGCGCATGCGTACTAAAAACCGTACGCATGCGCAGATGTGCGAACATCGCTCGGAACGAGCGTACTGCCGCTAGCGAGTGGCTCTGAATGAGGGCCTTAGTCTACTAAAGGGGCACATGAAGTAATTATTATTATCATTATATTTATATTTATTATTATTATTATTATTATTATTATTATTATTATTATTCAGGTCTCTGAAATTCTGTGCATGACGCCAAAAACTATGTGGTACCCTGGGTGTTGTAGTCGGCACAGATAAGTTAGGTGTAGTTGGTACCTTACAGCTGAGATGGCAGCTTCACCGTGTCTTCCTTATTCTCTGGCAATGACTTCACAAGCTTTATCGGATCGGTATGAAATACCGCCGGATGTTAGCCCATGTGGATGTTATACCGATGCCGGAAAGCAGAACAGCAGGATCCCGACTAAGGTAAGTTTCTAACTATACCTAACCCTCTTCCCTCTCTAACCCTCCCTTAGGGGTGCCTAACCCTAACCTACCCCCTAGTGCCTAACTCTAACCTCCCCCTGTAAGTGCCTAAACCTAACCCTCGGGGAGGGGGTGCCTAACCTCCCCCCGGGGGTGCCTAACCCTCACCCTCCCTTTCACTAGCCTAACCCTAGTCCTTCTGGAGATTTTGACGCCTGTCATTAGTCCCCTGCCGGAATTTGACAGTCGGGAAGCCGGTGGTCAGCATTTCGACCGCCAGCTTTTTGACTGCACTCCGCTTTATCCACCTCAGGCTGTAGCTGAGAGGCTAGCTCCATACACACAGTAAAATAATATAATATGACAGACTTGGTAAATAGAATAATCAAGTGAATTTTTTAAGGGGGAGTAAGATGACGTGAGTCCAGGGAGGGTCACTGTATGATAAAAATAAAAATCCCCATACAAAAGACAGTAAATTTTAGCACAAAAGAAATATAAAAAATAAATCACAGTAATTTGCAATACGTTGACAATTAGGCAATAGGCACTAACTCTCTGAAATAGTAAAATAGACTTCTTTATCTTAACTGCTGCAGTACCTTTTGGCTATGACTAGGAAAAATGCAGTTTCTCAAAGGTTCATTAAACTATAACACACAATAGCACATGCTTTCATACTTTTGACAAAAGCTTTTCATGGAGATTGTGAAAGCAACACCTATGAGAATGGCAGTAAAGTGGGTATGTACTGCTATATCTGATGTGCGTGCCATAAATTTGATTTACATCCAAATGTAAATGAGCCCCAAATCAGTTATTAAGATGTTTTTTTGGAAAACACTTACTTTTTAGAAAATGCATGTAGCCATAGTTATACAGTAATTGTGCTTTATAACCCATGCAGGGTCATGATGCTAATAATTCCATTTGAATGTATATATCTCAGTTTTTTGTTTATATAACAGCTTCATAATGGGGTAAGGTGCAATCGGCGATATTGCTGGTCTCTTCAGGGAGTCAGGGAGTTTGCTAGTATTTCAGGGAATCTCCCTAACAATCAGGGAGAATTGGCAAGTATGCAATAGCATTTACACAACACAGGTATAAGGTAATAGCAAAACAGATTATTACCCAGCAGAATTAGCAAAAATCTGAAACTAATCAGTTATTTACGTTACGGTGAGCACAAAGTTCTGTCATTGGGGTACTCTGTTGCTGTACGGTAACCAGCTCTTGTTTCCAATGGCTCTCAGTATCTCTTAGTGGTTCTCAGTAACTATCAATAGGGCGCACTATCTCTCAATGGCTCTCATTATCTCTCAATACGGCTTAGTATCTGTCAATGGCTCTCAGTATCTCTCAATGGTTCTCAGTATCTCTCAATAGGGCTTAGTATCTGTCAATGGCTCTCAGTATCTCTCAATGGTTCTCAGCATCTCTCAATACGGCTTAGTATCTGTCAATGGCTCTCAGTATCTCTCAATGGTTCTCAGTATCTCTCAATAGGCTTAGTATCTGTCAATGGCTCTCAGTATCTCTCAATGGTTCTCAGTATCTCTCAATAGGCTTAGTATCTGTCAATGGCTCTCAGTATCTCTCAATTGCACTTAACAGTTCTCAGTATCTCAGTAGGGATGTCTCCCTTGTGCAGTTTTTACTCACACAAAGCCTTCACAGATCTTAGTTGCATCTCCCAGTGCTGATATACTGTCTCCAGATGATGGGGGAGCTAGACTGCATAAGACTTTTAAACATAAGAGACTTGCCGAGACTTGCAGTTCTATGCAGAAAAAAATAAAATATAGGTGCACACCCTATGCATATGAATACAGATAATCAAAACAATTATAATAAACTCTACAATTTGTCTCCAGATCTCAGCCTCACTCTGCCGGTGCTCTGCTGTAGTCTCCAGTGAGCCATCAGCGAGTATTTAGTGTCACTTGTCACTCTGTACCACTTTAGCGTTGTTGCATGCCCAATTTGTCTCTGCAGACCTGCGGCATCTGACCCCACTCTGCTACTCCGCTTCTTGGCGTCTCTCCAACTCTACTGCACATGTGCAACAAATAACTCCCTGTTCTGTTTCTGGTTTGTCTCTGTTTGGGGTGTTGCAGCTCCACCTAGTGGAAGCCTTCCAAACTACAACATTCATTGGCTTACGTAGAGTGGACTGCGGAGGGGGGGGGGGGTTGCAATGGGGCACTATCTGTAGTGGGCAGTATTTCCTGGGGAAGGGGGGGAGTAATGATCCAGATCACCACTCCCCTGGATCGCCACTGTATGGGGGTATTGTGCCAGGAGTGGAGAAAATATTGCGTATGTTTGTGTTTAGCATTATAGCATGTATTGCTATTTTGACATATTTAGACATGTACTCTGTATATCTACTTTAAAGGGGAAGTGACTAGGAAAAGTCCATGCCTTTTAGGAGCCTTTATTTTGTAAAAGAAACAAACCTGTACATACACTTAAGGGTTTACATGATGTCCTGTGCACTATGGGCCTGATTCCGATCTTCTTTTGATCTTACAAATCACAATTGCTAAAATATACTAATGCCTTCTAAAGCTTTCCCAAGTATAGGGACGCCCACTGCTGCCTTCTCATATCCGTCCAATGATGTACAACAGTGTGATCATCTGTAAAGGTGACAATACAAATGTCAAGGTGCGGGAGAAAGCTGGAGTTACCTCTATGGTGGATTCATCTTCTTAGTTCTTCTTTTGGTGCAATTCTCAACTCAGACCACAGACACAAACAGAATTGCAGCCACAATGTATGCTAATCATTTTTTTATTTATTAATAATGACACCAAATGATGACTGGAATGGGTCAGATTGACTTAAATTAATCAATGAAGTAGCTTACACATTGGGCTGTATTCAATTGTTACAGCGCGCCCGATCTCCCATCTAAAGTGACAGGAGATGGCGGGGCACTATTCAATTGTTGTTTTTCACGCTGATCGCGCGTAAAGTGGTTGAGTTTAGCCGCATAAAACGGCTACCCCCGACCAAAGTGCTCGGCTCGATTGCAAAAAGTGCTGTTTGGGTGCCCCTGGGGCTGCGAGCTGAAATGGTGCGCCGGTAGCTGATCGTGGCCGACAGGAGCAACAATTGAATAGCTCCTGCCGGGCACGTAAAGGGGTGAAAAAATGTAATACCCCCTATAACATTCGATACAAGTTTCAATAAGCATAACATCACTTTCATTATGAATTATCTGGTTCTGCACAATGAGTCTAAAAATCCAATATAACTACTGACTTAACAAACATTGACTATAATACCTGCAGTTCTAAGTCACACTTAAGTTCCTGTGTGTACACAGTGGGGCCCTTAATTGCATACATACACAAAATAGTTTTTTGCTTAAACAGTATTGTTGCAGCGCTGTTGTTGAAATAATAGCAGTTATATCGATGCCACAAAACGACTGCTTGTGCGCGTAATAAATGGCTTTCTCTCACCAAATCTGAGGCAGGTTCTTAGGATGCAGCTTCCCCTCTGAAAGGTACTGTAGGCACAGCTTACTGAAACATGTTTGCTTAGTGCTAATAACGCTGAAACAGACTGTGGCACTACAAGTCCCAGCCACTCTTTTGCTGCAGCTTGTTTCCTCTGCTCCTGTGCAGGAGTCATATTCTCAGCACACGCCCCCTAATGTGTAATGGCCGCCTCTCCCAGCTCCGCCTCCAACTGCCATTTCAGCATCCCCGGGAGCTGCTCCTCAGCCTGCTGGCAATAACTCTGCTCTCCCCAACTGTTGTTTTTCTTATAAATCAACTTTATTAACCACTTAACCGATGATTTCTTTTTTTCCAAAAAAACGCTCCAAAATTGTTGGTGTTTTTTTTATGAGTAAATTAGGTGAGGAACATCCATTTTAACTTATCCAAAATGGTTTCATAAAAAAAAAAAAAAGATTTAAAGATTTGTAAAAAAAAATAATAGTTTTTTTTAAATAACTGAACATCGGAACTGCCATCAGAACATCGGAACCGTCGCAACGTTCAATTTGCGACTGGATACAGGAGCCAGGTATGTCAGGGGCGTGAGGAGGGAGGATAATTTACTTTTCCCCAGTGGCTGCTCAGTTCTGCAGGTGCTGGGTAGGGGGTCCTGCTTGCTGACCGATCAGCAGTGATCGGCAGCACAGCAGACAGAAGGGGAAAGGGTGCTGACAAGCAGAGGGGCTGGAAGGTCCCTCTGAGAGCAGCAGCTGCGGGAAGATTCTCTCTCCTGCAGCCGCCCTCATGTTTATCTGTCTGGACGAAATTTTACATCCAGTACAGACAGGGCCGGACTGGCCATCGGGCACTTCTGGCAAATGCCAGAAGGGCCGATGGCTAAATGGGCCGGTTTGGCTGAGGGCAGGGCTTACCGGGCAGTGCAACCTCCCGGTCGGCGCCATGCTCAGCAACGATTTTTCATTAATGCGCGAGCACGTCATTGCGTGACGACGTCATGACGCAATCACGTCATGACGCGGTCAAACGTCCGAGCCCTTTGACAATGGGGGCATTGTCAATCTGGGTGGGAGAGTGAGCGCTGAGCGGCGCGCTATATAGATATAGTCTGCTGGCCTGGAGGTGGAACCGCACGAGCCGCTCTTCATTCAGAGGAGCCGCACTTCCGGGTTATAGTGCCGGTAATGAAATGGTAGCTTAAATCCGGGCATCAGCGACAGAAGTGCAGCGGGACGCAGAGTCAGAGGACTGCATATGGAGACTGTTTAAAACCTTCTCTGCACACTCCAAAATGACATGAGGTATCTCCCTCTGCCATCTCCACCATTAGTTTCCTTCTGTCTCTCATCTCACCATATTCCTCCACCTCTTTCTCTTCCATCTCCCCTGATTTCCACTCTCTCTTTTTTTCTGTTTCCCCTATTCTCCTCTCATCTCCCCCTATACCTAAACTGCCATCTGCCCTTATTCATCCTGTCTCCCCTATTCCTCCTGTATCCTGTATTTCCCTATTCCTTCCCTCTATCTCCCATCTCCCCCCTATTCCTCCTCACTTTCTAGCAGGTCCCCCTCTTTCTCTTATGTCTCTCCCAGCTTCCCCTATTCCTCCTCTCTCTCTAGCAGGTCCCCCTCTTTCTCCTATGTCTCTCCCAGCTTCCCCTATTCCTCCTCTCTCTCTAGCAGGTCCCCCTCTTTCTCCTATGTCTCTCCCAGCTTCTTCAATTTCTTCTCTTGCTCTAGCAGGTCCCCCTCTTTCTCCTATGTCTCTCCCAGCTTCCCCTATTCCTCCTTTCTCTCTAGCAGGTCCCCCTCTTTCTCCTATGTCTCTCCCGGCTTCCCCTATGCCTCCTCTCTCTCTAGCAGGTCCCCCTCTTTCTCCTATGTCTCTCCCGGCTTCCTCTATTCCTCCTCTCTCTCTAGCAGGTCCGCCTCTTTCTCCTATGTCTCTCCTGGCCTCCCCTATTCCTCATCTCTCTCTAGCAGGTCCCCCTCTTTCTTCTCCTATGTCTCTCCCAGCTTCTCCAATTTCTTCTCTCGCTCTAGCAGGTCCCCCTCTTTCTCCTATGTCTCTCCCGGCTTCCTCTATTCCTCCTCTCTCTCTAGCAGGTCCGCCTCTTTCTCCTATGTCTCTCCCGGCCTCCCCTATTCCTCATCTCTCTCTAGCAGGTCCCCCTCTTTCTCCTATATCTCTCCCGGCTTCCCCTATTCCTCATCTCTCTCTAGCAGGTCCCACTCTTTCTCCTATGTCTCTCCCAGCTTCTCCAAATTCTTCTCTCGCTCTCCCTGCTCTCGCTGCTCTCTCGCTCTCCCTGCTCTCTCTCGCTCTCCCTGCTCTCTCGCTCTCCCTGCTCTCTCTTGCCTTTGCTGTCTCTCTCACCCCTTGCTCTCTCTCCCTCTCGCCCCCTGCTCTCTCTCTCTCGCCCCCTGCTCTCTCTCTGGCTCTAGCTATCTCTCTCAGGGCTTTCCCTGTTCCCTCTCTCTGGGCTCTCCCTGTTCCATCTTGCTCTCTCTCTCTCTCTGTCTCTCTCTCTCTGGCTCTCTCTGGCGCTATCTCGCTCTCTCTGGCTCTCTGGCTCTCTCTGTCTCGCTCTCCTATGTTGGATCCCATCTTTCCTTTTCTCTCTCCCCCTGCTCCCCAAATTCCTCCTCTTTTTCTCCCTGCTCCCTACTTTCCTCCCTCCTCTCTTTCCTGTCTTCCCTTTTCTTGTGTGTGATCTGCAACAGTGAAGTGCCAGCTTTACCTAAGGCTGTGTACACACTTAAAGATATCTGTCCAATCTGTCTGGTGGGAAGGAAAATCTGGTCCATTTTCCAGCATCTGGGAGCAAATTTCTATTGTTATTTGCTCCCATACATTCCCAGATTTTCCTTCACACAACATGGATTGGACAGATATTTCTATAGTTGTGTACACAGCATAACAGAACCAACACAATACCAAATGTTTGACTATGGCCATGTTTGAATCCCCTGCAGGATGTTCTCTGTTGTATGTGTACTTGTATGTTATTCTAATATTAATTATATTTGTAGGAGCATAGATTAAGAAATGGGAGGAGTCAGGAATAGTAAAGGGATGGGTCTATGCCAGGAGCATGATGCTGATGCGAGGTGGGCTTATGTGCTCTTAAAATGCCAGGGCCTATTTTTAGTCCCAGTCTGGCCAAGAGTACAGATAAAGAACAGTCTGGTGTGGACAAAAAATTACGTCCATGCCAGGCAAGTGGTTCAAAAAATTTCACTGACTTTTACTCCCTTTTCCAAAATGGCCAATGAAATCTCATCTCTTATAGATGGTCATTGTCAGAAACACCTGTAAAATAATAGTCTGCAATGGCGAGGTATTATCTGTGGCTGGGGCAGGTCTTTAAGTGATACCATGCACCTGCAGGGTATCATACCAGGACGAATCCTTCACACTATGATGGATGGATGTCCTTATAGCTGTAGAGAGAGAAGCTATGTAGCTTTCCCACATAACAAAGTACTTCTCAATTTTACTTTCCTTGTCCACGGTGACCTTGACCCAATTCATTGTAAACAAATAGCTTAGCTTTAAAAAGCGATAATGAAGGAGGGAGAGGGTGTATCCAAGTCTGCAGGATAGCCTTGCATGCTGCCGCACTTATTGCCAACATGAGGCATCTACCACCCTGTGTAATGCGCGTACAGGGGGAAGTAGTCCAAACAGAGGCCATTCAGGTGTAAAAGGAATGTGGATGACCAAATTATCTACTGAGTAAGCACAAACCTGGAGCCAAAAGCCTTGAATCATAGGACATTCCCCAAGTAGCAATGGTATAGATCTGCTGAGTTCAACATTTGGGCATTCCGTTGTCATGGGTGGGGACTTGCACTGAGGTTCTCTTATCAAAAGAGTCTCTCTCTCTCTTATTATGAAGTATATTTACATTATTATGATAGGTTACATACAGTGCAGGGCCGTAGCTAGGGTAGTGCGGCCGGTGCCATCGCACAGGGCACCACAGATCAGGGGGCGCTGTTTGGGCCTGTCAAATTTCTGTTTATTATCATTCTTGCTTGTAGCTTCCTCTTATTTCATCCCCAGCATCTCCTGGCCTCTCCTATCTCTTCCCTGGCCCTTCCCCATGAAGCCATGGCCCCTTTTTGGGTGTATTATGTCCCTTTGAAAAATGAGGGGGGCACCAATGCTCTTTCTGGCACAGGGCACCAAAAAGTCTAGTTACGGCTCTGATACAGTGTGCATGGTATTATAAGGTGTGTATGGTAACTTTATTTGCATCGTTAGGTATGGCGTTACTGATTTTCAAACACGGGTAGGACAGAAAGTAGACATACCTTCTCACATAGCGATCTATTTTATTCAATCTCTGCGAGTGTACAGGTGGGATAAAATGCATAATTTACCCATCGTGAAGTAAGAACTTGGTGTAGAATATGTTACAAAAAAGCAAGAAGTATTCGTTTTATGCAAAATAATGATTTTTTTATTTTGTCACGGGTGGGACAGTGCAATATAATAGTCAGTAACAACCATTTTATGTACAGTATTTTAAACAAAAACAGTGCACTTCTATTGCTATATAATCATTTAACATGTTCGTCTTATTACACATATTATTGTTTTGTGTAGTTTTTTTTTACATTCCACTTTTAACCCTGTTTAAACACATATACCATAGTTGTGCAATTTCATCCATCTTAATGTAAATGCAAAAGGAGGTGTCAGACACATCTTTGCTGCATTTGCAAGCACCATCACAACCGATGTTCGTGATGGTTGACCCTTTGGCCAGGCTGCGGATGCTGGTCACATTAGAGGCCAGGAATCTTCTTCCGCTGACACAGACCCTGAGCTCGCCCCTCCCGGAAAACTGTGCAGGCCTTTAACCATCGAATACGTACATCTCTGAATCAGGCCCATAATGTCTTCAGTGCATAGCAATCACCCATCGGTACACAGTGTTCCTCAGTGAATACTCACCATCGATTCGGTACACTGTGTTCTTCAGTACAAGTGCTCACCTTTGATATACAGGGGATGTAGTCAGACTGGCTTTCACCTTAGGCAGCTGCCTATGGGCACCGGGACCTGAGGGGCGGCATCTGAGGCTGGGAGAAAAATGAAGATGACCCTGGTGATGGATGCAAGTTTTAGATGCAGCTGCTGCTATATCCGCTCTTTTCACCTCTGGGCTGGCTGGTCAGTCACACAGTCATAACAGCGCTTGCTACCCCGCTCACTAACTGTGTGAAGCAGCCCGGGCAGCCCGACCCTTTTCTAGTGATAGCCGATCAGAGAGTTTGCCATTTGGGAACAATTGCCTCCACCGTCCCATGCTGGTGCAGGCGGAGGAGGCTGGAAAGGAGCAGATTCGCTCCCCGGGCAGTGCGGTGGCCGACGCCAGACACCTGTCAGTCCTGTCTACACTCCTCCGATGGTGAGGTGACCAGCCACAAGTGGCATTTCACTACTGACACTGATGAGGGGGCCGAGGGGCAGGAAGCTGAGGGGGCCGAGGGGCAGGAGGCTGGACTCTGGAGCTGATTTATTTAAATCATTAAATAAACAGTATATATATATATATATATAATTATATATATATATATAAGCAATAGTCCAGGATATTGGCGCTATCTTCAGCAAGAAAATTTTTTTTTTTAAATACTTAAATGTGTCCATGAGATAGTTCATAGGTTTCCATAAAAAAAAAAATCATCCCTGTTAGTTTTTATGGGTGGCAGCTCTTTCTTCTGAGGGCAGGTTTGGCAAACCAGCTGTGAAAACTCTGGAGTAAAAGAGAAAAAGGAGCGCCTAATAGTGTAGATTATCCAAGTGCAGTGAAAACAGACTCAAATTGTGCCACATATATGCATACCAGATAAACTCTTGCTGTAAGGTGGTGATTTCAAAAGTTTCCGTGAAGAATTCTGTGACTTTAAGCAATTCTTTGTGACTATAATACGAGTGAGTAAAAATAATAATAAAAAGATGTGACTATAGATCAAGTTGGTTTGGTCTGGTCTATATTACTTCTCCCCCTCTAATAGATATCAGTAAAATCCTTATTGATAAGCTAAATATAGAGTAATAATTCTACACCTTGTAGATAAAAAAGGGGGCACATTTATTAATCAAAATCAAGCACATAAAATACAATAAATCTATTAAAAAAAGTAAAAAACACTTAACTTGGCCATAGACTAGCACCAATTTTGGTGCTAGAAAATGTTTGGAGAGTCCATATAGTCTCAGTCCATGTATCAATTGTAAATGGAAGAGGAGGAGGACCCGACACATTTCGTCCCTTATAGACTTCTTCAAAGAGAGCAAAAAGGTCCTTCTTTACAATTACAATCCATTTACAATTGATACATAGACTGAGACTTTTCCTTTTTGAACTATATGGTCTCTCCAAACATTTTCTAGCACCAAAATTGGTGCTAGCCTATGGCCAAGTTAAGAAACTCAGCGCCAGCATCCCGAATGCAGTCATCCCGACAGTAAGTATTGGGGTTAGAAGGTGGGTTAGGCACTAGGGAAGGATAGGATACTTACCTGCAGGTGTTGGTATCCTAACCCAGTCGGGATGCTGGCGTCAGAATTCTGAGCACGGGGATCCTGAGCGCCGGCATCCTGTGCCCAACCCATATACAGTGTCTGCATAGCACTAATCATTGACTTTCTGTTCTCAGCGCGCTGCGCACCACCATCGCTTTTCTTATTCACTACAGAGGAAGCACACACTTAAAATGTGCCTCAGACCTGAACTCTATTTCTAATATCTTCCCTGATATTGTTCCCAACTTCTAGGCCTGGCATAGGTGTTACCACCTTTAGGTAACACTCCCCTGCCAGCCCTAGTTGCTTTATCTCATCAAGTTCCCCTGTATGTGTTCCTGTCCCAGAAAGAACATTGTATTACCACCAAGTTTCATTTATAAAAATCATAGCCTGGCCTGATCATCGGCACCGTCTCTGGTTCAAAAACAAACACCGATCTTGACCGTCTAAGTATGAAGAATAAGCTACAATTAAATTTTAGGTTCACTAATACTGATATTTAATTAACCATGGCATTGATTTTAGTTTTAATTTGCAGGAATTAATACTAAAAGGCAAACTTGTGACAATAAATTTAGCCTTTAGAGCAGGCCTGGCCAATCTGAGGCTCTCCAGCTGTTGTGAAACTACAAGTCCCAGCATGCCCTGCCACGGTTTTGCTATTAGGAAATGTTAAAACTGTGGCAGGGCATGCTGGTACTTGTAGTTTCACAACAGCTGGAGAGCCACAGGTTGGCCAGGCCTGCTTTAGAGGTTCTAAAACTGTTGGTCTCAGTCAGATATTCTATGTGTTTCGAGTGGGAACGTTTTAAAAAGGTTAAAATCCAGATAATTCAATTGTATAATTAAAGTAATAATTTTTAGAGGTAATGAACTTAAGCAAATGCTTACTTCTAACCAACTGTACCCCTAACCTCAAACCATTATCTCAGTACATAAAACTTTTGTATTTTTTTTTGTCACGGGTAGGACAATTAAATCAATCACTGTTTTTGCAAGTTAAATACTATACATAAACTTACCTTTTCAAATAAATTCTCAGATAAATCTTGATGTACAGTAAACACTTTAAATAGCATCCAGACTCACTAAGAACTTGCAGAATATATACAGATGATGCATATGTAATGGTGGCAACTTTGGAAACAAAACTTCTTCAGTAGGCAGCTACCAACATATGAATTTCTTCCATGATTTAAGACAATAAATGGTGCTGCTAAATTATTTTTCTTTCATGGAATATTAAATTTGAGGTATTCACAAAATAATAAAAAATTGAACCTTGATAATGATTCTGAAAAAACAATGGTCAGGTTCACCTTCTCATTGTACAATTTGAATTTTGCGCGTACAATGGAACTGATATAGTGTTGGGCTTGTAAAAAAGCAAGGGGCTATGCTGCCAATGTTGGATAACAATGTATAGCTTCCTGGAACGTAAGAGGCGCCTTAGTGAACTTACTGACAAGCAGTTCTAAATTACCTTCTGCCATGAGCACGGCAGACAGTAAATGGATATGTGGCCCTTCCATTTTGGAATTCAGGGTTGGAAAGAAAGGGGAGATATAAAGTTTTGTACAGATTTTACCAAAATTTGTGCCTAAGAATTTGCCATGGTTTCCTAGTACAAAAAATTTTAGAAAAATAATAAAAAAATTTCCCCCACAATCCAGGCACTTGTAACAATCGAATTAGAAAACTCACTTGTAACAACAGCTGCAGATACCAATAAGAGCTTGTGTAGGCTCATACCAGAAAATGACCAAAACTAATATACAAATTGGTACTGCACTAATTATAAAATCAATACATTTGCAGTGGCAGACAATTATAGTAAGCAAGATACAGTTTAACATAAACTAATATTTAATCTGTAAATTCTTTTAAATGCAGTTCATAAAATATGTGCATATTTCATAAAAAATGTTTCAATATAATGTAATAATAGTATCCATTAAAAAAATAAGTAAAAATCACCTAATATAATTTAACTGCTGTCACAATGTTATATAGTATGATATACATTGTAATATGATCAGGGTAGCATGTCCCTCTCCTGGGGTAGAAGGACACCTCCAAACATACAGCAGCCAGGAAACAGCACACCAGTCCAGGGTTTTCGTGCAAGCTAGCCTCAGCTAGTTTTTAATGTGCAGGAAAACAGAAAAAATCCTAGCCCGTCTGGGCACTAACAAAACAATGGATTCCCTCTCTCAAAGTGGTAGGGTCTACTGTGCTCACCGTAAACATAGGCATATGCACAGTATATCTTAGGGCCTGATTCAGAGCCGTTCGCTATTTGCAGTCATTCGCTCAAAAACAAGGGGTGGCTATTCAAATGATCCGTTCGCAAATTGCAGTCTGTCCACACCTCTAAGTCTGAATGAGCGAGCAAAACATACGCTCGTTTATTTGTTAAAAATGCGCCCTGGCCGCTCGCACCATACGTCATGTCCGCTATTTATTAGATTAATCGAGTACATCGACCAGCGTATGAACTGCTCGCTATTCTTGTGGTTGGTTTTTGCTACCACAATCTTGCGAGCAGTTCTGGCTATAAAATAACCCAGTGACGTGGTCAATGACGCTGCTGTATTAATTATGCACACCCATAAAACGCCCGTTTTGACCTTTAAGCACGCCTGCGTTCGGATCTCCACTCCCCATTTTCAAGCACCTTCCCCTGTTACCGCCCACATACGCCTCATTCTGTCACTCAAAATAGCAGGCATTCGCTATATTGCGAGCACATGAATTTCGGCCGCACTGACTGGTTCGCGCATGCATATAACGATCCGTACACATGCGCAGATGTGCGAACATCGCTCGGAACGAGCGTACTGCCGCTAGCGAGTGGCTCTGAATGAGGGCCCTAGTGTCTCTGAACATGCCTGTCTGCCTGCTCTCCCAAGGTATGAGATACTGAGACTTTATTAGCCTCTCCCAGCTGCAGGCACTAACTAGCCTGGTCTCAAGCTAAAGGCCTGAAAACTCGAAATGGCCTTGTGGATGGAGCTCTCCCTTCTCTCTTACATCCACACCCCAGGACCCATTATCTGGCTTTTACTAAAAGCCCAAACTCCACTCAAGTCTATTTAGCAGAAACAGACATTTCTTGGGGGTTTAAAATACATAGGCCAGAAACCTTGGACAAACATATTTGCCATTTATCACTTTACCAGTGCTTCTGGCACAACATATATATATATATATATATATATATATATATATATAAGTTGTAGGCATTATCAAGCTGTGAATGAAACAGTCGCAATGTAGGAATATATGAAGAAACAAAACCACAGGGTTCGTTTACCAGAAAGTGTTCAGCTTTATATTGAAGGCTCTATTTTGGCATATTTCTTAGTTATGATGTTGTAAATTGTATGCTGTGCTCCTGGGACAAATAATCTTAAAAGTTCATTAAAGTCCACAAATCCGGAGTGTCAGATAAATAAATGGTTTCACAACTTTAAAAGCATCAAAAGCTCTGAAGGCAAAAGTGGGTGTGGCCACTCATACAGTGCCCTCAGCAGTGGTCCCCTCTTTGTAGTGCCCCTTATACAGTGCCCCCAGTAGTGGACCCCCTATGCAGTGCCCCTTATACAGTGCCCCCAATAGTGGTCCCCCCTATGCAGTGCCCCAGTAGTGGTCCAACCTATGCAGTGCCCCTTACATATATAGCACAAAGACACACACACAAAAAAACACAATACTTACCTGAATTCCCACTCCTGCACTCACCGTCGTCCGCTCCTCCCACTCATACTTTGCCCACAGTAGTAGTGCCTCTATACAGTAGAAGTGCCCCTATACAGTAGTAGTTCCCCCTATACAATGCCAACAGTAGTGCCCCTTGTAGTAGTGCTCCTATACATTGCTCACAGTAGAAGTTCCCCTTGTAGTAGTGCCCCCTATATATTGTCCACAGTAGCAGTGCCCCTTGAAGCAGTTCCCCCTATACATTGCCTACAGTAGTAGTGCCCCTGTACATTGCCCACAGTAGTAATGCCCCTTGTAATAGTGCCCCCTATACAGTAGTAGTGCCCCCTATACATTCCCCACAGTATTAGTGCCCTTGTAGTAGAGCCCCCCATACATTCACCACAGTAGTGCCCCTTGTAGTGCATCCTATACATTGCCCACAGTAGTAGCGCCCCTTGTAGTAGTGCCCCCTATACAGTAGTATCTCTTGTAGTAGTGCCCCTATACAGTAGAAGTGCCCCTTGTAGTAGTGCCCCTATACAGTAGTAGTGCCCCTTATACATAAAGACACACACAAACAATACTTACCTTATGCCCCGTTCCAGCGCCCGCCGCTGTACAACCGCTCCTCGTGCTCGGCACTGTTGGAGAGATATCATGAGGTCTCTCCCAACACCCACTGTGGGAGCCGGAAGGCGGAGCTAAGGAGTGAGCTCCGTCCTCCGGCTGCAGGGGAAAAACGTCAGGCGCCCATTGGTAACACAATCTCAGCAGGAGGATGCTTGCTTCCAGTTGTCCTTGTCTCCTAGCCCATTGGTTCCCAAACTTTTTTGAATCTCGGCACCCTAGGGTATCAGCATTTTTTCCACGGCACCCTTCGGTTAAATGAAGTAAATTGTGCTTATATGTCACCCTTAGGTTATGTAGTGGTTTGACAGGGCTGCGCTTCTTTTTGTCCATCTATTTTTTGATTGCCAATCATTAGCACTGGTTTTGCCTATCACACTGACTAAAAATAATTTTATTTGGTAATGAACCACCAACCCGAGGCACCCCTGCAAGTGTCCTGAGGCGCCCCAGGGTGCCACGGCACAGTTTGGGAACCACTGTCCTAGCCCCTTCAATGACTCTAACTTTGTGTGGTCACCCTTCCCAGGGTACAGTCTCATTGAACTTTGGATTGCCCCCGACTCTCCTACACTTGCCATCAAGATACAGGGAATCGCCTTATGGTTGCTATTGTCTGCATCATACCTAGTTCATTAGTTTTTACACCTTACCACAGTTAAGTCAACTTATAGTCATTGTCCACTGTATGTCAGTTTATCTGTTTTCATATTTTTCCTGTATGGTGCTGCGGAAACTATCTGGCCCCGTAAAACTAAAGATAATAATAACTCCATGGGTTTGTGTATTCCTTTTAGACATTCTGAGCCATAAATTCAATGGAATATTAAGATGTGGTTCTTGTTATGTGAAAGTTTATATATGCTGCTATGAGTTTCTCATTACTGAAATCAATTTTATATATATGCCTATTTTTGCTGATGATCATTTGTTCTGATTTTTTTTATGCATAGATTTATATATATATATATATATATATATATATATATATATATATACAGTCAGGTGCATAAATATTGGGACATTGACAGAATTTTCATATTTTGGCCTCTATTCACCAGCACAATGGCTTTGAAATGAAACAAACAAGATGTGCTTTAACTGCAGACTTTCAGATTTAATTTGAGGGTAATTACATCCAAATCAGGTGAACGGTGTAGGAATTACAACGGTTTCTATATGTGACTCCCGCTTTTTAAGGGGCCAAAAGTAATGGGACTATCAACTCAAAAGCTATTTCATGGACAGGTGTGGGCTATTCCCTCATTATTTTATTATCAATTAAGCAGGTAAAAACAGGATTTTGGTACTTACCGATAAATCCCTTTCTCCGATTCCACAGGGGACACTGGAGTTCAAGACAGTGGGGTATAGACGGTGGTAGAGTAGAGCCTGGCACTTTAAATAATTTAGAAGTGTGACTGGCTCCTCCCCCTCTATGCCTCATCAGCCCCAGTTTAAGAACTGAGCCCGAGAGGAGACGGAGGACAATAGGAAGACCAGGTGAAGGAGAAAGTCCACAGAACGGAACAAGACCGACTGAAGGAGAACAGAGGACCACTGCAGGGAACACATGCAGTCACACAACCATATAAGGACTCAACAAAATGGTATGTATGCAGCGCTGGGCGGGCGTCCAGTGTCCCCTGTGGAATCGGAGAAAGGGATTTATCGGTAAGTACCAAAATCCTGTTTTCTCCTTCATCCACTAGGGGACACTGGAGTTCAAGACAGTGGGGACGTCCCAAAGCCAACCTCCCGGGTGGGAAGCGCGGAGAACTTGCTGACCGTTCAGCCAAACGAAACAGGAACCTCCCAGAACCGGAGGCCCAACGGAAGGCAAGAGCCGAGGATCAAGTGTTGTAGAGCATAGGAGACAATCAGAACTCCTTGCTGAACAGTCACAGAAATTCCACAACTTACAACGTAAATTGAATGGAATAAAGCGGCTAGTGAGAAAACATTTGCAGATGAGAAGCATCAGAACACTGTAAACTCATCGGAAAACAGACCAAGCCGGACCGTTGGGAGTAAAGAACCCCAACCAGAATCCATAGGAGAAGGGCAGTAACTCAAGAACAAAACTCGAGAAAACCGTACCAGATTCGGAAACTGTAAGCTGCCGCAGTTGCAGACAGCAGAATCCCAGCACTGCTCGACATAACTCATATAGATATAAGTGTAACGATACCAATCTACAGATACAGAGCTGATCCTGTCCACGGACTCCTAACAAAGAGTATACACGGAGACAAAAGGTAAGACCGAACAGTCGCCCTGAAACAGTCTTGATATATAGCATATGTGCTGCCACATATATGTATGTTCATTTAGGCAGGGCAACTAGTGTACCATAAAGTAGCCTTCACAGGCTATGATAAATAAATTCCCTCATGGGACTAGAACCCACTGTGTATGGCTCACCATTCCGCTGCATTAGCTGGTTGAGCTATTCAAGCTCATTCCGTGCGGAGTGCGCGCCAACCGGAGAGCAAGTCCGGAAGTCAGGCCATTAAATTAAGCTAGGTGCCCCTCCAAGGGGAAGCTTGACAGGCGTAATACCTGGCGCTGCAAAATGCCCAAATGGCGGGACCATGTCCCGTCAGCACAGCGCTTTTAGTCGGAATTGTATATTTGGTGCAGAATACAATTACCGTGAGCCGCGCCACTAGCTACAGTGCAGAGCGCAACCTCGGGAAGCTCACCCTCATGTGAGGGAGAGGAGAAACACAATACTATGTCACAGCTGGAGTGCAGGACGCACCACACATAGGTCCCTTTCCTTATACAACTAAAGGAAAGCCTTACTGGGAATTGGCCGCTGAACGCTATGGTTGCACAGCGCTGTTCTTGGAGCAGGGGAAGGGGGGGGGGACAGGGTATGGACACCACGGTCTTTCCTCCTATGATAATCTTGCTTCACAAGAGTGACAGTGTGGCAGCACCGCCTGTCACAAATCCCCATTAAAATAACACCTCCGCTGCTAGACAGGAGAGGAGCAATAGGCAGCTAAGGTGCTTGGCAGGGCGGGAGACCCGGACTCAGCCAGTATCAGTTGCGGCAGGTTCCGCTGAGTCGGAGGCTGTATAAGGCTTTTCCTTTTAAGAGGGAAACCTGATAGTTGTATAAATGGTTCCACCTGACTAGCACCGACTGAACAAGCTGCCCCTTCAACAGAACCTCATAAGCGGAGATCCTGAATCACTCAGCAAGCGCAACCGTGCGAGGATGGGGGAGGGTGCAGCAATAACTGGACATCACCAGCAGTGCATACACTGAACTAAACTGCGTTTATGCAGGTAGTTGCTACTGCTCTTGCAGGCACTTGCATTCATCACTGAGCCTCCCGCGGTGGATGCAGCCTCTTTGTGGGCCCAGACCTCTCCCTGCATATATCTTACTGGGAGATCTGCTAATAAATCTTGCGCTGTATGGATGACGGAGGCTCCCTGCTCTCCCCAGCACAGCATGGCTGTTGGAGCTAAGCCCCGCCCCTTTACCGCCGGGAACAGAGTCCCCGTCACTGGCTCTAGTCGTTAGGAGCCGCAATAGAGGCCGGTAACACTGCCTTACCGAGAGCCGCGCCACTATGTCTATTGCAGGGAGAGGGGAGATCGCTCCCCATTGGCTCCCCTGTAAATGACAGCCGCGGCAAGGCACCGCGCTGCGGGATATGCAGGGATGCTGTTACCGCTCTCCTCATAGAGGGGGATGTCGGCTTGGACGCGCGACTCTATGCGCGGTAGCTCCGCCCCCTAGTTAGCTCTGGAATATCCTATGCCGGGCATAGAACGGGGAACTTCTAAAATAAGGACCCAGTTGGAGCTTTAGCTTGCTGAGCTGTTTAGTTCAGCTATATGGGGGCGGAGGGGCCGCAGATCTACCTCAGTCCCCCGCTAGTCGGGGGAAGAGATTATACTTACCACTGCTGGCATCAGGTCTGCGGCTAGGCATACGGTAGCACGGACACAGTTTCTATATTAAGCTGTGGCGTGTCCCTCCCTGAGCTACTGCCAGGGTGCCTGGGACCCGGACACGCACTCTTTATTAGTGGTGGCGGGTCTCCTGATGCCTCCATGTAGCAGGCTGACAGATGCAGTTCTCTGTCAGCCTGTCCTCAATGCTTTGTGAAAGCTATAAATTAAAATAAAGTGAAAATAAGATAAAATTACTAAGCGTGGGCTGGAGCTCAGCCCTATGTGACCGGCTCTCTCGGGCACATTCTTAAAACTGGGGCTGATGGGGCATAGAGGGGGAGGAGCCAGTCACACTTCTAAATTATTTAAAGTGCCAGGCTCTACTCTACCACCGTCTATACCCCACTGTCTTCAACTCCAGTGTCCCCTAATGGATGAAGGAGAAAGGTCTGGAGTTGATTCTAGGTGTGACATTTGCATTTGGAATCAGTTGCTGTCGACTCTCAATATGAGATCCAAAGAGCTGTCACTATCAGTGAAGCAAGCCATCATTAGGCTGAAAAGTCAAAACAAACCCATCAGAGAGATAGCAAAAACATTAGGTGTGGCCAAATCAACTGTTTGGAACATTCTTAAAAAGGAAGAATGCACCGGAGAGCTCAGCAACACCAAAAGACCCAGAAGACCACGGAAAACAACTGTGGTGGATGACAGAAGAATTATTTCCCTGGTGAAGAAAAACCCCTTCACAACAGTTGGCCAAATCAAGAACACTCTCCAGGAGGTAGGAGTATATGTGTCAAAGTCAACAATCAAGAGAAGACTTCACAAGAGTGAATATAGAGGGTTCACCACAAGATGTAAACCATTGGTGAGCCTCAAATACAGGAAGATCAGATTAGAATTTGCCAAACAAAATCTAAAAAAGCCATTACAGTTCTGGAACAACATCCTATGGACAGATGAGACAAAGATCAACTTGTACCAGAGTGATGGGAAGAGAAGAGTATGGAGAAGGAAAGTAACTGCTCATGATCCAAAACATACCACCTCATCAGTGATGCATGGTAGTGGTAGTGTCATGGCGTGGGCATGTATGGCTGCCAATGGAACTGGTTCCCTTGTATTTATTGATTATGTGACTGCTGACAAAAGCAGCAGAATGAATTCTGAAGTGTTTCGGGCAATATTATATGCTCATATTCAGTCAAATGCTTCAGAACTCATTGGACGGCGCTTCACAGTGCAAATGGACAATGAACCGAAGCATACTGCAAAAGCAACCAAAGAGTTTTTTAAGGCTAAAAAGTGGAATGTTATGCAATGGCCAAGTCAATCCCCTGACCTGAATCCGATTGAGCATGCATTTCACTTGATGAAGACAAAACTGAAGGGAAAATGCCCCAAGAACAAGCAGGAACTGAAGAAATTTGCAGTAGAGGCCTGGCAGAGCATCACCAGGGATGAAACCCAGCGTCTGGTGATGTCTATGCGTTCCAGACTTCAGGCTGTAATTGCCTGCAAAGGATTTGCAACAAAGTATTAAAAAGTGAAAGTTAGATTTAGGATTGTTTAGTTTGTCCCATTACTTTTGGCCCCTTAAAAAGTGGGAGGCACATATAGAAACCATTGTAATTCCTACACCGTTCACCTGATTTGGATGTAATTACCCTCAAATTAAATCTGAAAGTCTGCAGTTACAGCACATCTTGTTTGTTTCATTTCAAACCATTGTGGTGGTGAATAGAGGCCAAAATATGAAAATTCTGTCAATGTCCCAATATTTATGCACCTGACTGTATATATATATATATATATATATATATATATATAAAAATATATATATATATATATATATATATATATATATACTGTATATATAAATATATATATATATATATATATTTTTTGCAATACATTTTTATTGAATTTTCAAAGTATACATAGATAAGTAATATGCAAAATATATAGAAAAGTAGCCAAAGATTACATAAAGGAGAGTATGTACATAGGGTTTATTAGTATAAAGAACATTACTAATAGTGAAGGAGCTAAAGAATGACTGTGAGACATGAACATATCACAAAGTCTGTAGACGAATGCAGGGCCGAAACTAGGATTTTTGTCACCAGGGGCCAGACAGTAATTTGGCGCCCCCCTGGTAATTCCCCCCTGCATCAGTGCCCCTATAGTAATGCCCCCTGATTTAATGCCCCTGTAGTAGTGCCCATATAGTAATGCCCCTGTAGTAGTGCCCATATTGTAATGCCCCCATAGTAATGCCCATATGTTAATATCCCCATAGTATTGCCCCTGTAGTGCCCACCATACAGTAATGCCCCTGTAGTGCCCATGCTCCCATATTAATGCCCTTGTGGTAATGCCCCTGTAGAGCCCATGCTTTCATAGTAATGCCCCTGTAGTGCCCATGCTCCCATAGTAGTGCCCCCACAGTAATATACCTGTGGTAATGCCTCTGTTGTGCTTATTCCACCATAGTAATGCCCCTGTGGAAATGCCCATGCCCCCATAATAATGCCCCTGTAGTGCCCATGCTCTCGAAGTAATGCTGCTGTAGTGCCCATGCCCCCATAGTAATACCCCTATAGTGCCCATATAGTAAAGCTCCTGTAGTGCCCATGCCCCGATAGTATTGCCCCAGTAGTGCCCATGTTACCATAGTAATGCCCCTGGAGTGCCCATACAGTAATACCCCTGTAGTGCTCATGCCCCCATAGTAATGCTCCTATAGTGCCTATACAGTAATGCCCCTGTATTCGCCATGCCCCATAGTAATGCCCATGTGGTAATGTCCATGCCCCCATAATAATGCCCCTGTAGTGCAGCTTATTAAAAAAAAAATACCTTGAACCCTGCTCCTGCATCCAGCGTCACGTCCGGTCCGCCCAGCTGCTCCTCGGAACTATGGGGGAGACATCATGATGTCTCTCCCATAGTGCCCGGGAGCCAGAAGCTGGAGTTCAGGACAGAACTCCAGCCTCCGGCTGTGGCTACACCGCGTCACTGAAGAGAAGGATCCGGGCGCCCGCTGGTAATAACATCTCAGGCACTGACGCCGGGTGCAGCGGTGCACGTGCACCTCCAGCCCCCCCCTAGTTGCGGCCCTGACGAATGGCCTATAGCTATTAAATACGATTTGTCCTTCAGGTAGTATTGTGAGACATAAGCATATAACGCTAGACATAAGATGAAAAGAAGGAGGGTAAAGGGGGAGACAAGGAAAACACATAAGGAAAAGGAGGGGTATTAGATTAATATAGTTTATGAATTGAGCTCCATTGGTCTGTACAGTCTTTCCATAACCTCCTCTCCATAGTGCAGGTCATTTTGCTATTTCTGCACCCTGAACTTTACAGTGACAATTTTACACAGTTCCATCTAGACTTGTAATGCCTATAGAGTAAATGCATACGGTTTTCTGGGGCAGTTTCGAAAGATGGAATGAATGTATGCCTCTATGTATGTGCTAGGTATTGTCAGGATGCGTCCTGGGATCGGCCGTTACTCACCTATTCTCCTCGGGGTCTGCTAGGGCTTCTGTGTGTGCATCCTGGTTCGGGTGGTAGCAGGCATGGGCGCAACCATATTGTTCCATATCATCTGGCTAGTTTCCCCCAATGGTAGCCCTACGGTCACTCAGTTGATCCTCTGACCAGCTACCTAGGGGTATATAGTCTCGTTCCAGGAACAGGAAGATGCTGTTCAACTTCGCTTTCCCAGTGACTGGTGATGCCAGTGTTTGTTCCAGGCTCTAGGTTGCTTTTCTCAGTGTATCCCACAGCTACAGTAGTCTGCAGTGATTATTATTCTGTGACTGGATCTACTATCAAGTTTACTACCTGTGTTAATTGCAGCAGCTCTCTATACTTGAAGATGAGCCGAGCAGCAGCATTGAGGACAGATTGAAGTGGAGAGAGTTGGGAGCCCAGATAGGAGGAGGTTACAGTAGTCCAATCTGGAGATGACCAGTGAGTGTATGAGGGTTTTATTAGCATCCAGGGTGAGAAAGGGTCTGATTCTGGAAATATTTTTGAGATGGATACGACAGGACTGCAAGAGGTGCTGAATGTGTGGTTTGAAGGAGAGGGAGGAGTCCAGGATAACTACAAGACAGTGCACTTTGGGACTATAGGATACAGTTGTGCATCAATTGTTGATGAAATTGTGGGAGGTAAGGTTATGCGGGAGGGTGGGAAGATGATCAGCTTAGTCTTAAGCTGGGTACACACTGGCGACATATGCGCCGTTCAATTGAACGGTCGATAAATTGTATGTGCATCGGCCAGTGTGTACCAGCGATTATGTCTGTAAAGGATGCCGTCGTTCACAGACATATCATGTCGGCTGTGCTGCAAAGCCAATGCCCAATATATCTGCAGATATATTGGGGCATCGTGCTGTGTGTACGGGCGGTCAGCCGACCGCCTGTACTCATGCTGCATGGGCCGGTGGTAATTGACAGCTCAACTGGATGGGCGCATTTAAATGCCAGCCCAGTTGTGACATCAGTTGAGTAGTCATGACGTCTCTCCCACAGTGCCGAGTGGGATGGGAACAGCGGACAGTGGCGGTGCAGGAGCAGGGATTCCAGTAAGTAAATTATGTGTTGTGTGTGTTATGTGTAAAAGGCACTACTGCTGGGGGCACTGCATAGGGGGCACTATATATTGGGCACTACTGGGGGCACTCTATATTGGGCACTGCATAAGGGGCA
This sequence comes from Taudactylus pleione, assembly GCA_031769625.1. NCBI lineage: Eukaryota > Metazoa > Chordata > Amphibia > Anura > Myobatrachidae > Taudactylus > Taudactylus pleione. The sequence continues at coordinate 2,474,856 of JAUIMM010000129.1, forward strand.
CTATATATTGGGTACTGCATAAGGGGCACTATATATTGGGCACTGTATAAGGGGCACTGTATATTGGGCACTACTGGGGGCACTGCATAAGGAGCACTAGTGGGGGCACTATTTATTGGGCACTGCATAAGGGGCACTAATGGGGGCACTGCATAATGAGCACAACAACAGGGGGCATTGCATAAGGGGCACTACTACAGGGGGCATTGCATAAGGGGCATTACTACAGGGGGCACTACTACTGGGACACTGCATAAGGGGCACTAATACAGGGGGCATTGCTACTTGGGACATTGCATAAGGGGCACTACTACAGTGGGCACTGTATGAAGTGCACTACTACTGGGGGCATTAAGGTGCATATGGAATGGAAAGTTCCCAGAGTGATGAGAAATGGTGGTGTCATGTTGACACACCCCCATTTTTCAGTGGCCACATCCAATTTTTCAGCACGCACGCACGCACATAGGGTGGGGGGGCCTCCATTTTTCATCTTGCCCTGGGCTCCAAATACCCTAGTTACGCAACTGTATATTGGTGAGGTGTGTACCCACCTTTAGACATGTTAAGTTTGAGAAAGCTCTGGAACATTCAGGAAGAGATAGCAGAGAGACAGTGGGAGATAAGAGTGAGGAGAGAGGGGGAGAGGTCAGGGGAGGAAAGGTAAATCTGAGTATCATCAGAATAGAAATGATATTGGAGGTCAAAAGAGCTGATGAGTTCACTGAAAGAGGACGTATAGAGGGAGTAAAGGAGAGGTCCAAGAACAGAACTTGGGGAACATCTACTGTTAGGCTGGGTACACACCTAACGACCAGCAATCGTGCTGATGTTCAGGGCGATTTGCCTTCACCCTGGACATCGAATGATTGCCGGTACACACAATCACTGTTCCGTCCTTCAGTAATATGTACAGCCTCACATGCGATATGGTGTGATTGACTGTGCAGCACGGCCAATCACACAATATTGCATGCGACTGCGGGAACACGCAAATCGGGCATACACACTGCACGATATGTCCGATTTGACGTTCCAATTTAGCCAAATCAGCCCAATATCGTTCAGGTGTTTACCCCGCCTTAATGGAAGTGGAGGTGTGGGGGGGAGAGAAGTCATTAGAGTGAATTTTATTTACATTTCAAACTGCATACAAAACTCCACGCAGTGAGGAATAAAGGACTCACACATGCGTCTCTCTTCATATTCTCCATGTGTTCTGCCTCCAGCGCTCTCGTAGGATCCCACTCAGGACCAATAAAACCAAAATAATTGCTGACAATTTAAACTACCTAACAAATGCAGACATTTTCTTGTAAGACCTTAAACACCTGGAAAATCAACTATGATGGAGGCTGCAAATATAGCTCTGGATTTTGGAATTTTGGGAACACACTGAATAAGAAAGATGAAGAAGGTCTTTTAAAACCATGAAGGACAAGTGCTAAACTTCTCTGCTTCTATGTATTTATATAGAGCTTCAATGTATCAGATCTTTATGCAAACTACATTGCCTTAATATGAACTAAACATTTGTACTAAAGAGAATACTTGGAAATAAGAACTCTAGATTTCATTATCAACAATTTATGATTCTTACTGTCTGTTATCCAAGTAGGACCCCCATAAAAACACCTTTTTGCTATTCAAAGCCATACACCGTGTTTGCTACACGGCAGAATTATGTGACACCATTTAAATAAATAATAATGATAATAATAATAATTTAATGTGTGTAAACCTAGAAGACAAGTCACGTCACATCACAGACAACTTCTCCACCATGCACCGCCAGTTTTTTTGTATGTGATCTTCTTTATATTCTGCTTTTAGAAATGAACTTAATTTGGTAAAACCACAAAAACTAATGTTCAACTCTTTAATACATAACTGAGAAAAAAAGATAGGGAAGGTTCGAAATAGCAAACATGAAGACATACTGTATCAGGAAAGAAAATAACAGCTGGCAGATTTTTCCCACCTACATCAAATAGTCTATAATCTAGATTTTCATGTGTTTGATACTGGCGCAGTTGTGCCATTATTATAGTTCATTTTAACACTTAGGGGCGGATTCAATTAGACACGAAAAGCCGCAGTTTTGCGAAAAAGTTTTCGCATGTGTGAGCTTTTCGCACAAAAAGCCGTTTCTAGCAAACCTATTGTCGAAGTTTTCGCATGTGCGAATTCTCCATAGACCAAAACCGCCAAAAAGTTTTCACCACCTCAGAGCAGGTGAAAAGTAGGGCAAAATCCTATTTTTGGTTGAAAATTCGGGACTTGGTTCAGAACCCTTTGGACACCCCCCAATGACTAATTAGGCTAAAAGAATATTTTAATTAGTTTAATTTTGCCAATAATGACATGTCATTTTTGGGGTAAAAAAAAGTGTGGGAAAATGGGCTTAAAGTAGTGGGTCTGGTATTTTGGGGGGCTGTATGGATGGGACATGTGCTTTAAACATTGCAGGTGGCTTATCCATGTGTATTTTTAAAATTTTTATAAGTGCACTTATTATTACTCAAAAATATACTTGCACCCATTTTAATGTACCACCAATTTAACTGCAGCATTTATTTTGTCCCACAAAAATAGCTTTTTATAATTTTTCCATACATATGCAAATATGCATAAACGAGCTGTGACCGGACGCCTTTCGCCTAGGCCGTCCCTGGTCACGGGTTAGCGCTTGTGGACTCCCACTCACCGTCAGTGACCGCCTATCACTGACTCCGCCCACTGCGCCGTGGGCGTGTAACGATGCTGCCACCACCAAACTCTACCATCGGCGTTTGGAACCGCTTTTTACGTACAATCAGGCTCCTACCTTGGAACCTGGAACCGCTTCTGCTGCGTATGCGTTTGATTAACTGCAGACACACCTCCTGTTTGGTGTCAGCTGTTCCCACCTGATCCCTCACAATGGACCAGGTCTGCACGGTAGCTGGCAGAGGGCTTGAACTTGGAGACACGGAGCTCTTACCCAGAACAGCAGGAGAACGGAATAGCGTTGTGGCGCAATTCTGTTGGTCGCAAGATTGAGGCAATTGAAGTAAAGGTAAACGGTGTTTATTTGCTCAATGTCTTAAAGAAGACCTTCCCTTCCGTCTGAAGGGGAATATCACACAGAAATCAAACAGCAATTCTCCACAAAGGATTTCCAAAGATGTACTACATACAGGAATCTTATCAGCAGGTCTCCTCCACACAGAAGTTACAGGGTTGTACCACATACAGGGCTCACAGGCCCTGTTTTTATGTCATTCTAACACACACTTCCACAGGGGGTAAGTCTGCCCTGTGGTTTCCAACCAATCACCTTAAGTGCATGACCTGTGCATGTGCTGGCCACATGCACATTTAACATTGTCCCCTATGGACAGTGGGGAGTGGTCACTCCCCTGAGCCTGAGACTACCTGGTGTTTTGGTCACCACCCAGGAGTCAGCTCGTCTAGGGCCGGGGGAGGATTTCCCAAAAAAACATACTTCCAGGAATCTGCTAAGGGACCAGCCCAGCCACCTTTGCCTGAATCTGAGCTCCAGAGGTGGGGAAGCACCTGGCCATGGAAGGGAAGCTATTCTGAAGCTCCCTGAAATGGTTAGCTGGCTACCTTAGCCAGCTCCCTATGCACCTCCTCATACCACTTTCAGGCATGAGGCTGCATAGGGGAACATTTTATTTCCTCTGGAAGGGGCTGGGGGTTCCAGCAGCCCACGGAGGACTCTGGATCCCCTGGCTGTCCAGAGCATCACAGTTAAGTGCACTTTACTTAAATTATACATTTAAACACTTTAAATACATTCACCGTTTGTGCCTGTGCACAGCATCAGCCCAGGACCTCCTGTTCTGGCTCAGTGCTGCACATACATTTTAAATACATTTTGTGTTATAACCACATGTACATCTGTGCTTTTTATACTGTGTCCAGCGCTCATCTCCCTTATTCCTGCAGTCCTGGACTGCTGGGGCTCCACCAGGGGTTAATCCTCCTGAGCGCCGCAGCACAGCGCCGCAGCACAGAGCTCCATACTGCCCTCTCTCAGCACTGCGCACCAGGGGTTAAACCTGCCATCGCCGCAGCCATTACCCCTGTGTGGCTAGCCTCCGGCCACACTAGCCATTTGACACAATTTAAGAACCCCAAATACTTTTATTAGGACCACTAATACACTTGTAAAATGATTACCTATGTCAGTTGACTATTTTAGGGGGTAGATTTCCCCAATTTCACCTGTTACCCCATGAACAGTTTTCGTGTGAATGCGTTTTCGCGTCTTTTATAATTGGATAGTGGGAAAAACGAGAGAGCATAGACAAAAGACGCGAAAATATCCCACGAAAACACACAAATTTTGGAAAAAATTCTCTGCTCTGACGTTAAGTTTTCGCTTTTTCGTATCTAACTAAATTCCCCCCTAAGTAATTTCTCATATTCATCTGGTAGAGCATAATAAAGAAGGTTAACCATTAAGATATGTGAGATTTATTTAGAAAAAGGAATTATTTTATTAAGTGTATTTTTTTATACAAGTTATATTGTGAGATTAAGCTAACTGCTTTCTACCGTTTGTTAATCAGTCTTCTGTTTCATACAATGCTGAATTGCCTATTGCTAGTGATAGAAATCAAGGAAACACTGACTTGCTACCCTCCCACAGACGGAAAAGATAACTGTAGACAACATAACCTCAGGCACACCAAGTTCCTCTTTTGTCAGCAGCAACACTGCATAGAACATGGGAGATCTGTGGGCAGAACAACAAAAGAAGGCCATCTGATAACATGAGGCTTTTTACTGAGTATGATTCACCTGCTGTTTGCTGTTACTTTTGTCTAAGTTAAAATTTCATTTGTGCATTTTTGCCTTTTTTCCAAATGTCAAACTATTGCACAAGTGTATATTAATGGAGATAACAAAGAACAAAAAGATTCACAATCTAATGCCTGCTTTCACATTTAGGCCCGTATTCAATTAGTTTTGCGTATGCAATAGTTTCACCTGCCGTTCTTTTCGCCTATATCACGTATTTTAGCCGCAGAAACTTATTGCACGCGTACCCGTGATTTGCCCTACTTAATTCCAAAAGACGCAAAAACGGAAACACGCGAAGTCAGAACAGGCGAAAAAAAGTGGTGTCAGAAACGGTGAAATCAGCCTGAACCCCCAAAACATGCAGAAACATTGGGGATCAATGTAGTAGTGCCCGATTTGCCCTAATTAAACTGTTTGGGGTACTCAAGTTGGTACAATTACTTGTAATTAGCGTCTTTGCACAAGTGGTGAAGAATAGCATTAAGCAGTTTTTTTTGGTGAAAATAAGTAGTCCTGTCAAATTTGGGGTACTTGAAAATGGGTGCTAGCATATTTAAAAGTCGCTACAGTGAAGTTATAAAAAACGCACCGTTAGCAAACACCTGCAATCAAAAAAACACCTCACCCATACTTGCAGACCCCTCGAAAGTCTATTTCGCTAGTTTTTAAGTTTGTACCCCCACTTTACACTTTTTCGCCCCCATTTTCAAAGTGCTTTTTTGGGGTGTTACTCACTTTGTCTTTTTTTTTTTACACAGTTATCCTTTGGGAGGCTGTCCCTAGGGTGCTGAGTAGTTTCCCCTCCTTTGCACCCCTAACTAGCGATTTTCCACTTCTTTTCTCCACCTATTCAGAGGCAAATCTTTTTTGCCTATTACATTGCATTGCGTTTTCACGTACGCAAAAAGTGTTTGCAATTGAATACGGAAATAAATTTCCGCCTGGCGAAAAGTCGCAATCGGCGATACTTTTTCACAGATTCCGACTTTTCGCGGCTAATTGAATACGGGCCTTAGATGCGTTTTTAGTTTTTTTAAATGCTTCATATCCATGTGTCTGGAAAACAAACACCCACAAAATGTGCGCACAGCAAAAAGACAAAACAAAGAAAACAAAAAATGGAAAATATGTAAAACACAATAGTCAGCTGAAAATTGTACATCAAGACAGTGTAAGTTCATCCCAGATGCCCGGAGGCAAGTTATAATTTGGGCTCCCCCCCCTCCGTGACAGCCGCCGACACTGTAATGTAGCATTTCGCAAGCAGATACACCCGCATTTGCACACGGAACATAGACATGCCATGGAGGAGTAAGACAGAGAGTTGTGGGTGACGGGGGCGCCGGACGTGTCACACTGACAAAAGAATATGCTGAGGAGCAGCAACACCAATGAGTATAGATATAGGCTATAGATAGACGGAGACAGCAGCTGATGGTCTGACATGTAGCTCTCACTAGTGTATGGTGGCTTCTCAGGTGCCAGGAAGAGGTGCCATGTATAAAGCGGCCGTAACAGTACACTCCAGGTACATAACTACAGCCCTAAGTGGGGTGAATATATTGAGGGTAATGGAGGAGGTGCCCCTTCAGTGTTTGAGCCCGGCGGCAGATGCCTCCATTGTCTCCCATAGTTCTGCCCCTGCATCAAGACATACAGGGCCTGATTTAAGGTTGAGCCCAGTAAAATAATGTGGAAATTAGAGTTTCACCCATACATCCTATCTGTCCCAAAATAGTACAGTCCTGCAGCCACAACTGTTCTGAATGTTGGTATTTATGCCCCACTCACTGGTTTTATGTAAAACACATTGGGCCATGTTACGACATACTTGCCAACAATCAGCTCCTGCCTTCCGGGAGGGAGCTGATTGTCGGCTAATAGCAGGGGGCGGGGGCGGCCATTTGGTGGCACACTGGGGGCGGGGCCAGGGCCGCACAATCGCGTCATCGTGACTCCGCCCCCTCTTCACAATGCTGTTATTTTCAGCATCGTGAAGCAGGGGGCGGGGCCACGATGACACGATTCTGTGCGAATCGCGTCACCGGGCCCCCCGCTGCGGGGGTTTCCGTTTTTTTCAGGGGGGAGGTCGGGAGGTTTGCAAGCTTCCGGGAGGCTTGCCTACCTTTCCGGGGGGCCGGGAGCGGCACCCGAAAATCGGGAGGCTCCCGGCCAAATCGGGAGGGTAGGCAAGCCTGTGTTACAATTTAGAAAAGTTTATCGTTGGGAGATATGGTTACACGTAGGTTGCACTTGTAGCTCCTTATATCTGGATATGTGTATCAGGAGTGTGCAAGTGAAACAGAATTACAATAGTTGTGTGCACATATATGTGTAGCATGTCCCTTTTAGATATGGCCTATTCTGAGTATCCACATTTCCACCCTTCTGTTAGAGTACTAGGCATATAGTTTGCAGCTACTAGAGCTGTCAGTCAAAAGATCATCAACACCAGCATGGATCTACACTAGTGTGAAAAGAATGAATAAATAATTTTAAGAAAAATCAGCAACTGACAAAAATGACTCCAGCACCAGTGCTCATAACCTTATCTAGCTACAGTGGGTGTCTGAACGGTATGCAATCGGGAAGCCGGCGCACATAAGCCTGACAGCCGGCTTCCCGACTGCTTTATCCCGGCAAGGGTTAAATGACAGGTGTCTAATTCTAGACACCTGTCATTTTACCGATGCCGTGAGACCGGCGCCCAGCATCCCATTCCAAGTGATGCCGGGCGCCGCTGCGGACAGCCGCGCGGGGGGGGTTAGGTTGAGGGCTCGCGGGGGGACTTAGGGTTAGGCACCCCCCCGGGAGGTTAGGGTTAGGCTAGGAGGAGGGAGGATTAGGCACCCCCGGGGGGAACTGAGGGTTAGGCACTCCCCCGGGGGACTTAGGTTCAGGTGGCGGGAAGGGGGGGTTAGGTTTAGGCACTTAGAGGGGGGATTAGGGTTAGGCACTGGGGTAAGGTTAGGGCTAGGCACCCCTAAGGAGGATTAGGGAGGGTTAGGGTAGGGGGGTTAGGTTAGAACATGCTTACATGCGGACGATCGGGATCTTCAGCCGTGTCGGCCTGCCGCTGCCAGGATTTGTATGTATTCGTATGTATTCCATCTGAACAGCATAAGGTCACCCACCAAAAGCCCAACCTGCAACAGGCAATGTCAATTTGGGCTGGTCACACTGAATTATTGGAACCCACAGCGTGAGGTTAACCTACCACAGAGGAATTCTGTCCCTGTCTGTTCACCACAGTCTGAATTATCAAGGGAGTGTGGCCCCACATATAAATACCCACCTCCCTTAGGGAAAACCATTCTTATTTCGAGAGTGAGGTTCCTTCCAACCTCCCATGGTGGGGCATGGTGTTAGGGCATCAAGTTAAAGTTTATAAAAAATAAATAGTAATTTAGTACATGGTGCTACATTTGTAAGCAAATCCCATACATTCACTGCTTGGGTATGTTAGCCAACGTAGAATTGTTAAAGTGTGATCAGACCGGACATATTCTGTTAATTGTTCAAAATAAGGCTCACAGTACACATCATACACCTGAAACCAATTAAAGGGAAAATAACCAAGATAATGGGCTACACATTTAATGGGCTTTCACCACTATAACCTGGATAACTTTGCAAATTAGGAGTAAATGACAGTGCAGGCAGGCATATTCTCATACCGTTTGGAATGGGGTATATCAGGAGCTGACTGACTTACAGAACAGAAATCAGTATAGCTTCCAAAATCTCTTGAGTTTCAGAAATCACTGCAGACCAGAGAGGCTGATTCAGCTGCGGACACATATGCTAATGCAGCTGCTAACATGTTAGCAGCGGTGATAGCTGTAATATGGTAATACAGCAGGGGGTGTTATGATCATCTGCAATCCCTTCACCCGGTTGAGAGCCCATGTTAGTCATGCAAGCCGGCCATCACAGACGAGTATTAGAGGCGAAGAAATCTCCATCAGCTAATCTCCATCTCTTGATGGTGATCCTGGCCTATTTTGTGAAATAGAGGCCGATGCCGCCCCCTCCCCATCCACAAATGGCAGCAGTCTGTCAATCACATACTGCTTCCTGCATGTGAGCGGCATTGCAGACCCGTTGTTAGGGACTGTGGGGGTCATTCAGAGTCGCTCACAACCGACTTGATGTTGCCCCACTGGGCATGCGCACGATGGAGCCGGCTAGCGACGGACGCTCTGTCGCTAGGGGTCTCGCACCAAAGGGGGCGAGCTGTCGATGGTGAGTGACAGCTCGCCCCGTTTGGGAGACGGGCAGGGGGCATGCCTGCCCAAACTGAGGCGTTCCCGTCGGAACGCTTGCCGTTTGGGGGCGGCCCCACTGACATCATTGCTGATGTCAGTGAAGCCCTAATTAACCCACCAGTTAATAAGGACATTAGAGTATTAGCTCATTTAAATATAAATAAATTGTTACGGATGATATAGTACCCATTATCACCTACTATTAGGGCAGTAATTGTACATAAAGAATATATAAATATTTATGTTTACATGATACAGTATGTATATATGTATATACCTTATTAACAAATATATTATATAAAGTATTTTTGTAATTGTGTATTTGTATAATTAATGTGTAAACTGTGAGGAAGTTAGTGCAGGAGACCAAGCATACAGGGTAGGGGCTAGTGTTTTTTAGTGTAGGAAAGGTCTCGAGGGGTTGAGGAAAATGCCAGAAGTGGCATGAGATGGCTCTGAAGGAGCTCGAGACCCAGATATAAAGGGAGAGCCGTTGCACTAACGGTGGTCTGCCGTTCCCCTCTCCAGTGCTCGTCCCTCTGACTTACCGGGGCTGCTTAAAGAGCTATAGTATTGGAAACAACTAAGAGTCTGAGAGGCAGAGACCAGTGTGGGGCAGCCCATGGTGATCGGTGTTTAGCGGCGATTGAGGAGAAAGGTGGTGGTGAGAGAGACAGGAGCAGAGGAAGCCGGGGACTGCTAGCTGTTGTTAGCTGAGTGAGTCACCACCAGCAGCAGGAGAATGGATAGGCAGTAGCTGCCAGTATCCCTGCCTGATACCCCTGTGGGAGGCCAGCTCTCAGCCTGACAGTGCAGTGGCCGTGCAGCACAAGAGGAGGCAGAGCAGCAGTTGTTATATAACGCGGTGCAGTGAGTGAGTACAACCCCTTTATCACAGCACACTCACCTAGAGGCTCCCCAGCCAGTCATTCAGGGACAGGATTGCCGGATCCATATTTAGTAGAGAGGAGGCTTATTAACTGTGCTCCTCCTGAGACCTCCTATATCGCAGCTAAAGTGCTGAAAGTTTCTAGCCATATGCTGTTATTGCTGCTATGCTTCAAATGTATGAGTTAGGCAGCAGCTAAGAAGTCTGGAACATTAACCTATAAGGTAGGGGGAGTTATCATTCCAAGCAAGAATAGTAATGCTGAAATAGTTAACCACAGAAGAAGGAGAGCAGGAGCAAAGATAAAGCTGCAGGTTATCTCCGTTTTGCCAGTAAAGCTAACAAGCTGTTATGAGAGCTAAGCTGACACAGTATAAGTACTGAGTTTCAATTTGCAAGAGATACATTTAATTCAAGGGTTAGGGAAACAATTGTAGCTAACTCTAGTTACTGTTACTGTACTGGACTAGTTAAAGCTATAATACAGGACACATAAACTTCTGCACTAACATCTGCAATCTACTGTAATATTATCGATGTATCAATTCTAAGTATCTTTCTTGGAGACTATACCATTTTTATTTATGTAATTGGAACTGTGCCAGCATGAGTAACACTGCAGCCAAAGGCTTAGCAGTAATCTTTCCCTATCAGAACTACTGAAAGTGGCACAAACTTTACTGGACTCTAAGGACTCCTACAGCACTAGACTTTGAAATATATATATGTAGATATCTGTACTGACAGTTATAAGTGGTGAGAGTTACTGTTTAAAGATATAACAATTGTATGAATTTGTGTAATAGATGGTATTTTTATTATCCAGTGTACCTATATAAGTGGAATATACCATATATGAATATGTTAATGTGTGCTAACATCATTTTATAAAATTGTAAATGAACATATGTATGTCTTCTGTGGATGTACTTACCTTAAGGTGTGTCGAAGTCCAGCTTGCCAGGAGTAAAGGATTAGGAGACAGGTGGTTTGGTTTGCAAAAGGCCATAATTGTGAAGTATTGTTTAATGTAAAGCACAATCACCACACACACTATCCAATGGAATATTTATATAGTTCATCATATCATTAGGCTTTCCCGGGTGAGCCAATAAAACATATACAATATAACCTGGGTGGAGGCACTGTTATATATAGCGTGTAACAGAGGGTTACATTTTGGAGGCACTGCCGAGACAAAAAGGGTTACTCAGTTTCTGGGATATACCAGATATACAGACAATGGAAGATTTTAGTGGGAAAGATATTATGCTATGGTGCAGAAAGCATGGAGTAGATCCCCGTTATTGTTTGGGAGTCTGTGGGAATTTCAGAGGATTTACTGAAGACGAAGTGATTTTTCAAATACAGAAGTTATATGGAGTATGTCAACCTAGAGTAGTAGATAGATGGAATGGAAAATATAGGGATATTTGTTCTTTTCTAATGACAAATAAAAATCAGTTAGAGTCTGATCTTATACCTGCTGTTATTCCCCTTGATAAAATAGCTGGTAGGAGGTGGCAGATATTATGGCCAGAAGAAAGTAGTGACAATGGGGAAGAAGCTACAGAGGAGCATCCTCATGGGAGTGAAGCTGTAACAGCAGGAGAATGCAATCATACCACTGGGATGGGGCCTGAATCATCTTCTCCAGGGGCAGATCAATTAGGTCCTCAGGTTGAGGCTGTTGTAGATAAAGTGGTAATACACTTTGAGAGGTTGCACTATGAAGGTGGTTACCGTCGATTACGAATTTTCTCTGGGGTGGATCCAGTACCTGCTGGGGAGGAAACATATGATGCTTGGAGAGAGGCAGCCATTCAACATTCGGAGGAATGGCAATGTCCAGAAAATATAAAAAAACAACGTATTGTCGAAAGTTTGAGAGGACCTGCTATGAGAATCATACAAGCTACAAGGAGGTGTAATCCCAATGCCACTGTAATGGACTATCTAGAAGCTCTAGACTATACCTATGGGACTCTTGAGGATTTAGGAGATTTATTGGCCAGGTTAAATGGTACATACCAAGAAATCGGAGAAACCCCCACCAACTATATATATCGTATAGATAGACTACTATATAAGATTGTAGATAAGGATGGATTAGAACGTAGTGAGGTAGATGAGCGAAGGATGAGACAAATTCTACGGGGAGCGTTGACCACTGATCCGGTGGCTCAACAATTAAGATGTAGCATAACTAAAATGCCACCCCCTACATTAAGCGAACTCATAAAAGAAGTTAAGTTAGAAGAGGTACAAATTGAAAACAGAGAAAAAAATATAAAAAAAGTTAAAGTTGTAATACCATCCACCGAAACTACTAATATTGATAGTAAACTAATAAAATTGATAGAAGAGCAAAATAAGAAACTTGACCAACTGATTGCTCTGCAGAATACTAACAAATCTTATGCTACTCTGCCCAGTGGACTGGGTAGAGGAATGAATAGAAGGAATGAGAATAGGATACAGTTTACCTGTTATAAATGTGGTCAGGTTGGTCATCGTTCTTTTGAATGTACTCTAAATGGAAACTCCACTAGGTCATCCAATTATACTGGGAGAAGGAGTGTCAATCAGTCGGAAAACTCCGAAGGGAGGACTGTGACCCCCTCACAGACCCCCCAACAATAAATGTATGTGCAATGGGGACTGTACAGTGGATTAATTCTATGCCTGAAGGTATGATGGGAAAAGCTCCACTGGTGGAAGCTCTAATTAATGGAAGAGCGAGTACCATTCTTCTTGATAGTGGGTCTCAAGTCTCAATTATTTTTGAGAAATGGTATATGCAAAATTTAAGAGATGTACCAATACAACCGCTTAATGGCTTAACTATATGGGGATTAAGTGAACAAAAATACCCATATTTAGGATATATAATTACCGAGATCAGTTTTGCAGATGGAGATATAGTTCCAAATGAGTCAGTTCCCATGGTGGCTTTGGTGTGCCCTAATTCCCCTGGAGATAGAGGGGAGGTATCAGTGATAGTAGGGACCAATACTAATTTATTTAAAACCTTAATTAAATGGTGTGATGAGCAGAGACACGACCAGATAGTTGATCAATGCTCGCAAGTGTCCCAAAGGGTTGAAAGGTGTGACAACATTGTAATTGCGGATTCATTTCCTAACTCAATGGAAATTAGTAAGCGTAGCCCTGATGTATTTCAAGACAAGATCCAGCTATGTTTCCAAGGGAGTGATATTGATGACAATAACCGAGAATGGATATCTAAGGAAATTCAGCAAAGAACACATGTTTTCTCTTTAGGAGATTGGGATTTAGGGACAGCCACTGGAGTGGAACATAGAATTAAATAACATGATGACACCCCATTTCGAGAGAGGTCTCGTAGGTTAGCTCCTGCTGATTTTGAAGATGTAAGACAGCATTTAAAGGGTTTACTAGAGAACCAGGTGATTGCAGACTCTGAGAGCCCATATGCCTCACCTATAGTTGTGGCTAGGAAGAAAAATGGGGAGATCAGGTTATGCATTGATTATCGAACCCTTAACAACCGCACCATTCCTGATCAATATACAGTCCCAAAAGTGGAGGAGGCTTTGGACTGCCTACATGGCAGTAGATGGTTTTCGGTGTTAGATTTAAGGTGCGGATACTATCAGATACCCATGAATGTTGAGGACCGGAAAAAAACTGCATTTATATGTCCCATTGGATTTTTTGAGTTCCTAAAAATGCCTCAAGGTATAAAGGGTGCTCCAGCCACTTTCCAACGCACTATGGAACAAACCATTGGTGATATGTGTTAACGTGAAGTGCTCGTCTATTTAGATGATATTATTGTGTTTGGAAAGACGTTGGAAGAACACAATACTCGTCTTGTGAAGGTACTAGATAGATTAGAAGCACGTGGTTTGAAACTTTCTGTGGATAAATGTAAATTTTGTCAGCCAGCTGTCAAATATTTAGGACATATAGTGAGCCGAGATGGCATCTCAGCAGTGCCTCCAAAATGTAACCCTCTGTTACACGCTATATATAACAGTGCCTCCACCCAGGTTATATTGTATATGTTTTATTGGCTCACCCGGGAAAGCCTAATGATATGATGAACTATATAAATATTCCATTGGATAGTGTGTGTGGTGATTGTGCTTTACATTAAACAATACTTCACAATTATGGCCTTTTGCAAACCAAACCACCTGTCTCCTAATCCTTTACTCCTGGCAAGCTGGACTTCGACACACCTTAAGGTAAGTACATCCACAGAAGACATACATATGTTCATTTACAATTTTATAAAATGATGTTAGCACACATTAACATATTCATATATGGTATATTCCACTTATATAGGTACACTGGATAATAAAAATACCATCTATTACACAAATTCATACAATTGTTATATCTTTAAACAGTAACTCTCACCACTTATAACTGTCAGTACAGATATCTACATATATATATTTCAAAGTCTAGTGCTGTAGGAGTCCTTAGAGTCCAGTAAAGTTTGTGCCACTTTCAGTAGTTCTGATAGGGAAAGATTACTGCTAAGCCTTTGGCTGCAGTGTTACTCATGCTGGCACAGTTCCAATTACATAAATAAAAATGGTATAGTCTCCAAGAAAGATACTTAGAATTGATACATCGATAATATTACAGTAGATTGCAGATGTTAGTGCAGAAGTTTATGTGTCCTGTATTATAGCTTTAACTAGTCCAGTACAGTAACAGTAACTAGAGTTAGCTACAATTGTTTCCCTAACCCTTGAATTAAATGTATCTCTTGCAAATTGAAACTCAGTACTTATACTGTGTCAGCTTAGCTCTCATAACAGCTTGTTAGCTTTACTGGCAAAACGGAGATAACCTGCAGCTTTATCTTTGCTCCTGCTCTCCTTCTTCTGTGGTTAACTATTTCAGCATTACTATTCTTGCTTGGAATGATAACTCCCCCAACCTTATAGGTTAATGTTCCAGACTTCTTAGCTGCTGCCTAACTCATACATTTGAAGCATAGCAGCAATAACAGCATATGGCTAGAAACTTTCAGCACTTTAGCTGCGATATAGGAGGTCTCAGGAGGAGCACAGTTAATAAGCCTCCTCTCTACTAAATATGGATCCGGCAATCCTGTCCCTGAATGACTGGCTGGGGAGCCTCTAGGTGAGTGTGCTGTGATAAAGGGGTTGTACTCACTCACTGCACCGCGTTATATAACAACTGCTGCTCTGCCTCCTCTTGTGCTGCACGGCCACTGCACTGTCAGGCTGAGAGCTGGCCTCCCACAGGGGTATCAGGCAGGGATACTGGCAGCTACTGCCTATCCGTTCTCCTGCTGCTGGTGGTGACTCACTCAGCTAACAACAGCTAGCAGTCCCCGGCTTCCTCTGCTCCTGTCTCTCTCACCACCACCTTTCTCCTCAATCGCCGCTAAACACCGATCACCATGGGCTGCCCCACACTGGTCTCTGCCTCTCAGACTCTTAGTTGTTTCCAATACTATAGCTCTTTAAGCAGCCCCGGTAAGTCAGAGGGACGAGCACTGGAGAGGGGAACGGCAGACCACCGTTAGTGCAACGGCTCTCCCTTTATATCTGGGTCTCGAGCTCCTTCAGAGCCATCTCATGCCACTTCTGGCATTTTCCTCAACCCCTCGAGACCTTTCCTACACTAAAAAACACTAGCCCCTACCCTGTATGCTTGGTCTCCTGCACTAACTTCCTCACAGTTTACACATTAATTATACAAATACACAATTACAAAAATACTTTATATAATATATTTGTTAATAAGGTATATACATATATACATACTGTATCATGTAAACATAAATATTTATATATTCTTTATGTACAATTACTGCCCTAATAGTAGGTGATAATGGGTACTATATCATCTGTAACAATTTATTTATATTTAAATGAGCTAATACTCTAATGTCCTTATTAACATGCTTACATGCGGACGATCGGGATCTTCAGCCGTGTCGGCCTGCCGCTGCCAGGATTTGTATGTATTCGTATGTATTCCGTCTGAACAGCATAAGGTCACCCACCAAAAGCCCAACCTGCAACAGGCAATGTCAATTTGGGCTGGTCACACTGAATTATTGGAACCCACAGCGTGAGGTTAACCTACCACAGAGGAATTCTGTCCCTGTCTGTTCACCACAGTCTGAATTATCTAGGGAGTGTGGCCCCACATATAAATACCCACCTCCCGAAAATCGGGAGGCTCCCGGCCAAATCGGGAGGGTAGGCAAGCCTGTGTTACAATTTAGAAAAGTTTATCGTTGGGAGATATGGTTACACATAGGTTGCACTTGTAGCTCCTTATATCTGGATATGTGTATCAGGAGTGTGCAAGTGAAACAGAATTACAATAGTTGTGTGCACATATATGTGTAGCATGTCCCTTTTAGATATGGCCTATTCTGAGTATCCACATTTCCACCCTTCTGTTAGAGTACTAGGCATATAGTTTGCAGCTACTAGAGCTGTCAGTCAAAAGATCATCAACACCAGCATGGATCTACACTAGTGTGAAAAGAATGAATAAATAATTTTAAGAAAAATCAGCAACTGACAAAAATGACTCCAGCACCAGTGCTCATAACCTTATCTAGCTACAGTGGGTGTCTGAACGGTATGCAATCGGGAAGCCGGCGCACATAAGTCTGACAGCCGGCTTCCCGACTGCTTTATCCCGGCAAGGGTTAAATGACAGGTGTCTAATTCTAGACACCTGTCATTTTACCGACGCCGTGAGACCGGCGCCCTGCATCCCATTCCAAGTGATGCCGGGCGCCGCTGCGGACAGCCGCGCGGGGGGGGTTAGGTTGAGGGCTCATGGGGGGACTTAGGGTTAGGCACCCCCCCGGGAGGTTAGGGTTAGGCTAGGAGGAGGGAGGATTAGGCACCCCCGGGGGGAACTTAGGGTTAGGCACTCCCCCGGGGGACTTAGGTTCAGGTGGCGGGAAGGGGGGGTTAGGTTTAGGCACTTAGTGGGGGGATTAGGGTTAGGCACTGGGGTAAGGTTAGGGCTAGGCACCCCTAAGGAGGATTAGGGAGGGTTAGGGTAGGGGGGTTAGGTTAGAACATGCTTACATGCGGACGATCGGGATCTTCAGCCGTGTCGGCCTGCCGCTGCCAGGATTTGTATGTATTCGTATGTATTCCGTCTGAACAGCATAAGGTCACCCACCAAAAGCCCAACCTGCAACAGGCAATGTCAATTTGGGCTGGTCACACTGAATTATTGGAACCCACAGCGTGAGGTTAACCTACCACAGAGGAATTCTGTCCCTGTCTGTTCACCACAGTCTGAATTATCTAGGGAGTGTGGCCCCACATATAAATACCCACCTCCCTTAGGGAAAACCATTCTTATTCCGAGAGTGAGGTTCCTTCCAACCTCCCATGGTGGGGCATGGTGTTAGGGCATCAAGTTAAAGTTTATAAAAAATAAATAGTAATTTAGTACATGGTGCTACATTTGTAAGCAAATCCCATACATTCACTGCTTGGGTATGTTAGCCAACGTAGAATTGTTAAAGTGTGATCAGACCGGACATATTCTGTTAATTGTTCAAAATAAGGCTCACAGTACACATCATACACCTGAAACCAATTAAAGGGAAAATAACCAAGATAATGGGCTACACATTTAATGGGCTTTCACCACTATAACCTGGATAACTTTGCAAATTAGGAGTAAATGACAGTGCAGGCAGGCATATTCTCATACCGTTTGGAATGGGGTATATCAGGAGCTGACTGACTTACAGAACAGAAATCAGTATAGCTTCCAAAATCACTTGAGTTTCAGAAATCACTGCAGACCAGAGAGGCTGATTCAGCTGCGGACACATATGCTAATGCAGCTGCTAACATGTTAGCAGCGGTGATAGCTGTAATATGGTAATACAGCAGGGGGTGTTATGATCATCTGCAATCCCTTCACCCGGTTGAGAGCCCATGTTAGTCATGCAAGCCGGCCATCACAGACGAGTATTAGAGGCGAAGAAATCTCCATCAGCTAATCTCCATCTCTTGATGGTGATCCTGGCCTATTTTGTGAAATAGAGGCCGATGCCGCCCCCTCCCCATCCACAAATGGCAGCAGTCTGTCAATCACATACTGCTTCCTGCATGTGAGCGGCATTGCAGACCCGTTGTTAGGGACTGTGGGGGTCATTCAGAGTCGCTCGCAACCGACTTGATGTTGCCCCACTGGGCATGCGCACGACGGAGCCGGCTCCGTCGTGCGCATGCACGAGACCCGGCTAGCGACGGACGCTCTGTCGCTAGGGGTCTCGCACCAAAGGGGGCGAGCTGTCGATGGTGAGTGACAGCTCGCCCCGTTTGGGAGACGGGCAGGGGGCATGCCTGCCCAAACTGAGGCGTTCCCGTCGGAACGCTTGCCGTTTGGGGGCGGCCCCACTGACATCATTGCTGATGTCAGTGGGGAGCTTCCTGCTTGATCATATAATGAAATTTATTCATGAATACAGGGTGATGCATGAAATATAAATGCATACTTTAAAAACATGTGCTGTAGATTCAAAAAGGATGAGAGGTTGTCAAATACTGGATAATGCAGAAAAACGGTATCTGCCATGGACATTAGACATATGCAATAGGTGAATGATATATATTTATGTGAATATACTCCATAAAAAAGGTTATGGATGAATAAAGACATGAAACTAAAAACAAATGTCAGGTCTGGTGGGTTTTGATTACTTCAGGAAATGTGACTCCTGTGGTTAAATTAAGCACTTTTGTGCAATGTACAAATAAATAAATATAATTGTACACTTGGTAAGCAAAAATGTACAAGATATCATACCCGCTGGGTGATGGGGAGCCAGCGGGTATTGAATTGCAGGGTACCCGGGTTGCCCTGCAAGGCTCCTTAACGCTTTTCCGAAAGGGAAGTCAGATCCTGTAGAAAAAGTCCAGAGTCCTTGGAAGTGATTACAGGTGTAGCTAACCAACGCGTTTCGAGAGACTGGGTCTCTTCTTCAAGGCTGTAGCTTACGCGGGGGGTCTTTTATAGCAATCTCTGGGTATGAGGTGCACTTGTTAAAGCCTCCTCCTTGCCCCACTTCCGGTTTTGGGCAGAAGTGACATCATCAGTACTTCAGATCTTCTGTTTGAGGAATCCTGGGTTCTTTCTGTGTAGCCCAGGACAGCGATGTATTGATTCCCAGTGTAGGTGTCTTCATTGAAGGCTGTGGATGGTGGTAACCATATCAATGTGGTTATGTTCGCCGTTCCGGAAGTGCTCCAGCGGTCACCTTGGTAGAGGATTAAAAAAAAATGTATGCATTTTTTTCTTGTTGATGGCAGGAAGCGCGCGTCGCCATTTTGGGAGAGATTTTCTTGCTTGTGAAAACTTTTAGGCAGCCATATTACTATTATTATTATAATGTCTCCTTTTTGAAAACTGCCATTTTCTATGAATAGAAGAATTTGTCCATATACCAGTGATTCCCAACCTCGGTCCTCAAGGCACACTAACAGTCCTGGTTTTAGTTATATCCATGATTGTGCACAGATGGTTATATCAAAATAACTGAGGTACTAATTAAGTCACTTGTGCTCTACTATGGCTATCCCTAAAACCTGGACTGGTAGTGTGCCTTGAGGACTTGGTTGGGAACCCCTGCCATATACGTTATTTGATTTGGTTTCCACTTGTAGATGACTTTTCTTGGTATGTGATGCCTCGTGAAAGGAAGGTGAGATTAGTTAGAGGGTGTTTCAGGTGACATGACGTGGGGATGGGATATAGGGGTATACAGGATGATCACAGAAACCATTTAATTTTGAAATCTGCGTTTAAGCCTTTTGGTACAAGGGTTTGTAAATTGAATATACTTTTAATCTCCGTACGTGTCAGGTTTCTCTCAACATTTCTATCTCGCCAGGTGGCGTTTGAGACCTGTCAAATATTTTATGTGAATGGCTGAACATTGATGGTGTGTACGAAAATAGTCACACAGATTATGAGTCGTGACCCCTTTCTTGATATTTCGGAGATGTTCTAACCGGATTTTGAGAGGTCTTGATGTTTTCCAACGTATCCTTTTTCACAAGAACAATCAGGTACACTTCGTTGATGGTGTTGCAGGTAATAAAAAGTCTCTCATTTTAATTTAGAGCCATTCATCTCTATTTCTGTGTATTTGGTGGTTGTGTCTTTGATTTGTCTACAGGCTATGCACATGCCACAGCGATGGAAGCCTTTTGTCCTGATTGGGTTATGGGGTTTTGCTTCCAATGCACATCTGACAAGATGATTTTTTAGGTTGGGTGCTTTCCTATAGGTGAACTGGGGTTTAGTGAGAATTATGATCTTCAAGACAGGATCTTCATGTAAAAGAAGCCAATGTTTTCTTATGATGGATTCTATTTTTCTGTGGTCTGATTCATATCCCATAATGAATGACAATTGGAGGTTTGCTTTTTTTGATTGCATATTTCTGGGTTGTTTGGTTTTCAGGAGATTGGATCTTTCTGTCTGTAGTATGGTTGTGGCAGTGTCTTCAAGATCTTGTTTTTTGTAGCCCTTCTTTAGGGACTCTTTCTTCATTTCTTCTATTTGGAGTTGTACACCTCATACCCAGAAAATGCTATAAAAGACCCCCAGCAATACAGGTAAGCTACAGCCTTGAAGAAGAGACCCAGTGTCTCGAAATGCATCGGATAGCTATACCTGTAATCACTTCCAAGGACTCTGGACTTTTTCTACATGATCTGACTTCCAAAAATGAAAATGGATGCGGGGTCACAATGCATCTAGTACAAAGGGGTAGTCAATCCCTAAATAAGAAAAATACAATATATACAAAAACCAGCGCTATAAAAAAAAGAGATGGACGTCCATCTCTTTTTTATAGCGCTGGTTCTTGTCTATATTGTAATGATCTGACTTCCGTTTGCGTAAAGCGTTAAGGAGCCTTGCAGGGCAACCCGCGTACCCTGCAATTCAACACCCGCTGGCTCCCTATCACCCACCAGGTAGGATATCCTGTACTTTTTTGCTTACCAAGTTTACAATTATAATTATTTGTACATTGCACGAAAGTGCTTATTTTAACCACAGGAGTCACATTTCCTGATGTAATCAGAACCCACCAGACCTGACATTTGTTTTATGTTTCATGTCTTTATTTATCTATAACCTTTTTTATTGAGTATATCTACATAAATATATATCATTCACCTATTGCATATGTCTAATGTCCACGACAGATACCGTTTTTCTGCATTATCCAGTATTTGACAACCTCTCATCCTTTTTGAATCTACAGCACGTTTTTACTGTATGCATTTATATTTCATGCATCACCCTGTATTCATGAATAAATTTAATTATATGTCTACACTGACCTATGTCATCTATACGGTCGACACGTCACAGCATTTATGTTGAGGAGCGCCTAAATACATGGTAATACCTACTCTTAGACACACAATTCAGACTTCAGTTTTCACTAGGGAAAATCCATTACCATTCACGGCCTGCTTACCCTCAACAGGAGTGCCCAGTTTCACCAACACACCACAAAATCTCAGCTAATAGCTCCTGTTCGCCTATGGCAGAATTTCTTTCGGCAGGGGAGTATTTCTTTGAGCAGAAACCACAAGGCTGAATCTGGTTATCCTCAAAGCGATAGCACAAGACAGCTCCCACTGCCTCAGACGAAGCATCCACTTTCAGTAAAAAGGGCCTATTGGTATCCAGTTGTCTCAAAACTGGAGCTGTTATAGAGGCTTGTTTGAGAAGTTGAAAAGCGGTCTCCACCTCAGTTGGCCACAGAGCAGGGTTAGCACCTTTTACGAGTTATGGCTGTGATGGGAGCCATCAGAGGAGAATTCCTTGATAAAAAACGCCGATAGTAATTGGAGAAACCAAGAAGTCTCTGGATGGCTTTCAAAGACGTGGGACGGGAACAATCCAGTATTGCTTGGACTTTTTGGGGTCCATTTCTAAACCCGATCCTGAAATTATATATACAAGATATGGATACTTGGTACACCGAACACACATTTCTCCAAATTACAATACAGTTGGTTCTTCCTCTGAAGGGACAAGACTTTTGACATGATTATGGTGTTCCTCAGGAGAAGATGAAAAAGTCAAAATGTCATCTAAATAGATGACAACTGAGACATATAAGAGATCCATAAATCCTTGAAAAACAGCAGGTGCATTACACAGCCCGAACGGCATGACGAAGTATTCAAAATGACCGTCCCTTGTGTTGAATGCTGTTTTCCACTCATCACCTGCTCAGATACGGATGAGGTTGTATGCACCTCGGAGATCTAATTTAGAAAATATAGTGGATCCCTTGACTCTGTCAAATAATTTGATGATCAATGGTAGAGGATATCTGTTTTTTACTGTAATATCATTCAGGCCTCTATAATTATACACGGCCTCAGGCCTCCATCTTTTTTTAGAAACAAAGAAGAATCCCGCTCCAGCAGGTGATGTAGATGGTCGGATAAATCCCTTTTTTAAGTTCTCTTGGATGTATTTCGACATGGCGTCGGTTTCTGGTAGGGACAATGGATAGGTCCGACCATGGGGAGGCGTCTTCCCAGGCAACAAGTCAATAGGACAATCCCATTCTCTATGAGGAGGTAAGATGTTAGCTTGTTTTTCGTAGAAAACATCGGTAAATGATTGATATTCTTTAGGTATAGATGGGGCCTCTGAAGTCTGAATTTTTCTCACAGGTCGAATCTTCTAAAGACAAGACTCCTGGCATCCCTCACTCCATGACAGAACCTGCATAGAGTTCCAATTAATTCTGGGGTTGTGCTTATGCAGTCATGGGTATCCGAGTATAATCTCATGGGAAGCCTTGGGTATGATTGAGAAGCTGATATGTTCAACATGAAGGGCTCCAAAATGAACTAGAATAGATTGGGTTCTCTAAGACACAGTTCCATTACAAGTAGGTCTGCCATTGACAGAGGTCAAGGCGATAGCAGGATCCAAGGTAATGCAAGGAATTTGTAATTTATCTGCCAAACGAGAGGACATGAAATATCTGCTGCCCCAGAATCCAGAAGGGCAGATACGAATGCAGGACTAGACTTAATGTCTAGAGTTATGGACAAGACAGAGTCATTTTGCTTTGGGGATGGAAGTATTACACCTAAGTGTCCCCGGGACTAGTTAGGAAAGAGTGTTTCCCGGCTTGCGGGTACAGGAAGCCACCAGGTGACCCGTGTCTCCACAGTATAGACAAAGGTTCTTTTGAATGCATCTCTGTCATTCTTCTTTATAAAGAGGGGTATGATTAACCTGCGTGGGTTCTTCATCTGTAAGAGAGGGAGCATAACGGGTAGGAGAAGGTTGAGGCCTAAAATGATCAGTTCTGTGTGCCTCAGCTTGGCGCTCTCTAAAGCATATATCAACCTTGTTGCAGAGGGAAATTAGATCATTAAGACTAGAGGGTAAATCACGAGTGGCTAGGTCATCCTTTATACGATCTGATAGTCCATGCCAGAAGGCCGATGTTAGGGCTTCTTCGTTCCATCTGAGCTCCGGTGCCAAAGTCTGGAACTAAATGATGTCCTGACTGACAGGATCAATACCTTGTTTCAGATTCATAATACTGAATGAAGCAGAAGTGTTTCTTCCAGGCTCATCAAAAATCCTCCTGAATGATGTTAAATGTTAATGATGTAATTCTGGATAATTATCCAGTAGTGGATCTGATCGCTCCCAGAGCGGAGAAACCCAATCTAAGGCTGAGCCGGACAGCAGCGACACAATATAGACCACTTTGGTTTTAGGAGTAAGGAAGTTGGAGGGTTGCAAAGTAAAATGTACATCACTTTGGTTGAGAAATCCACTACAGTTTAGGATTGCCATCAAACTTGCCAGGTGAAGGTAAATACAAACGAGGAGCTCTAGAGGCAGATACCACTGAAGTGGAGCCAGAGTAACTGCAGGCATACTTGGAGAAGTTAATGTAGCTTGTAAAGTATCCTGACGGAGTGCCATTTCTTGTACATACTGTGCCATTTGTTGTTGCATGGTCTCCAATCCTTTCAGGCGAGAAGTCATGCCGTGAATTAAATCTATTCTGGACTAATGTTCAGTAGCCAAATACATTAGGTACTGTTTTTGTTGTGGACCCAGGGTGGAAACAGGAGTAGACACCGGAACAGGTTTAAACTGAAAGGTGGGTTGTTTAATGTGAATGTTCGTAGACATGAACAATAAGATAAACTAATGTCCAGTAATAAACAAACAGATATATGTGGCTGAAGGGAACTGTAGTGAACTGTGAGAGTGAAGTGGATATCCTGGTTTGCTGAATAGTGGGTGAAAGGGAAATCCAGAAATGCTGGGATGATGGCTGAAAGGGAAATCTGGAAATGCTAGGATGATGGCTGCACAGGAATGGGTTAACTGAGGAGACAGGTTCAGGCAGGAGTGGGTTAACTGAGGAGACAGGTTCAGGCAGGAGTGGGTCTGGTGGAAGGTGCAGGGCTAATCTCAGCAGAGAGCAAGGCAAGGCAGAGTGGTGCAGGCTATGCAGGGAGCCAGAGGCCAACAAGTAGCTAGTGCAAGCACCAGAGCACAAGTCTAGGTTTCAGGAGCACAGAGGACTCACTCTCACAGCTACGCTGTGAACACGTTGCACTGGCAACTACAGGGAGTGCCAAACACCTTTAAGTACCCAGTAGCGGAACGTGATAGGCCAGAGAGAGCAGGTGACCTACAGATGATTGGCCTGCTATGTCACATGGCCAAAGACAACATGGTGGTGCCCAGACACCTGTGACGCAGATATGCCACTAGACTTACCCTTGCCAGGATGGCCCAATGCTGGCAGAGCTATGCGTACAGCCAATGCCAGTCTCCATACGCCAGCTCCCCCGACAGAAGGGCCACAGCACCCTCACAGGTAAGGACTGCACATCTCCACGCAGCGAAACCCTGGTCGTGACACCCGCACTGCACATGTGCAGTAGGGGTTAGGCACATGCGCAGATTCCCAAAAATCAGGAATCTGTGTGATCTGTCACTGCATCCAAGCTAAATCACCCCCTGAAATCACTCTGCAAACCAACATGGAAACTATGTCTAGCAGGGTTGCCATCAGAGGGGGAATAACTGAGACTGGAGTCCAGTTCCCAGACAGAAGGGGCCCTGCCTGCAATGACACTGTGTGGCTGCGATCAATTTCCCCTGCTGTTTGTAATCTTCATATGCAAAGCCGGCTTCCCGACTGTTTCCCGTCTGAATGTATCGATTGCTGATCTTCTCATGAGCCTGTCAGGCACTCTGCTAAGAACCCTGGGGTGGCTGCTGTAAGATGAGACAATGATTGAAATGCAAATGATGCACACTGTTTAATGTCAAAGTTTATCACGCAAACACAAAGGGTTTACTAACTTTGTATTTCATGTATGCAGCTGTTGGAAAAGTGATATAACACAGCCCTTTGGAAGAGATGAGAATGTGACAGTGTGTGTATGAAGCCAGCCTCTCAGCTCCAGAACCTGTGTAATTTAAGAAAATCCACCTGCCACAACCACCTGCAAACTTAAAAACACATGGGGCATACTTGGGGACCACCCTGGAGTCTATTTCGCTAGTTTTAAATTTGTCCCCCAACATTGTACTTTTTCGCCCCCAAAATGAAAGTACTTTTTTGGGGTGATCTAAACTATTTTTAAACTTTTTTTGACGCAGTTTACCTTTGCGGGACTGTCCCAAGGGTGCAGGGGGGTTTTCCAAAGTTTTCACACCAAAGCCCCATTGCTGCACTTTTTTTCAACACCTCTTCATAGGCAAAACTTTTTCGCAGGTTCCATTGCATTGAGTTTCCGCACCGACGAAAAGTCTCTGGAATTGAATACGGAGGAACCTTTTCGCAAAGTGAAATGATGTCACTCGCGAAACTCGCTGAAAACGACTGTTTCGCCGCTAATTGAATACGGCCCTCTGTCTAGAGACTAGAATTTCAGGGAGCTCTTCGGGACTTCCAAGAGAATAGACCAACCTCCCAGAACCTGCCACTATCCAGTGAATAGTTGGTACAGACACTGGGCTTGATTCCAAGATTTACGCAGATCAAACTTTTGTTTGCCATTGCGCACTCGTGAATACCGCATTGCGCACGCGCAGCGATTTTATTGCGATCAGGATCGTACAGAGGATTAACTTGAAAAGTGAGTGACAGGAAGTCAGCGCTTGGGGGAGGAAACGGGGGGTGGCTGGGCAATTGCAGATGTGTCGGGACCATTTAAACTCCGTTTCATGGGTGTGCATAAATTAGTTATTGTGATCTCCTTCGCAGCATGAGAGCTCTCGGTGTGTCAGGAGAGCCGCAGTGTTTGAGGCAAGTCAGACTTCACTTAAAAGCTGTGTGGCTGGTTGATCTGCATCATTTGTTACCTATATTTACGCTGTTGTACATTGTCGGACGTATATGAGAAGACAGCAGTGGGCGTCCCTAGGCTCGGCTAAGCTTTGGAAGGCATTAGCATATTTCAGCAACTGCAATCTTTTATGGATTAAGGGAGGCATCCACTAGACGGTTTTACTCCCTGTCCAATCTCAAAACGATTTTCCCTTGATTTTCCCCTTGAAATTTTATCTTTTAGTCTGAGCGATTTGCAAACGATCTAACGATAAATTATGTCGTTTCACTCTATGATTGACAGGTTTCAGCTATAGTGGGCAGATATTATTCTTGAGGGTTGGGCGTGGCTATAATGCGGGAATAAATAGGTGGTGTCACGGCTCGAGGTATTGGAAGGGATGGACCCGAACTGGGTTATAGTACAGAGACACCAGGACCAGGAGAGAGTTGGAATTTAGATGGTTTAATATAATTCTGTTTCATAGTTAAATGAGAACTAATGAGAGATGGTAAATATAGTCCTTAGTGCAGGGATGCACAACTGTAGACACTGTAAAACAAAAGGCAAAAAGTCTCTGAGGTTCAGGGGGTACTGTGGAGAAGAACTGTAAGGTTGAATGCTGTAGAACTTGAAGATACGTTGAATACTGGAGGGTAATTGAATATGACTCCTGGATGAAGTATGCAGGATTTGGAAATGAACTTGAGTCAGACTCCAGGATGGAGTATACTGGATTGGGTGAAGCACTTTGAATAGGTCTCCGGGATGGAGTTTACTGGATTGGGCTGGAGTACACAGGAACAGAGTCACAGGTGAACTGGAATTGGAAACAGTAGGGCTCAGAAGCATAGGTCTGGTTAGAGCAAGAGCACTATTGTACTGGCAATGAGACAGTCAGGGAAGGGCTTTTATACCCCTGGCCAGATGGTGATTGGCTGGAGTCACTGGAGAGCGCTGCTTATTGGATTGGGTTGGATCACCTGACCTATCCAAGATGGCTGCGCCCATGATCCGGATGTCTGGCATGCAGAAGCACAGGAAGTGCATGGAGAGGCAGCAGGAACAGCAAGGCAACAGTGGGGATGCAAGGAACCACCTTCTGGCATAGGCCCCACTCTGGATTCCCCTGAAAGCAGCAGCCGGCGACTCGGCAAGCCACGATGACACCAGAGCATGGGAAGATGCAGGGGTCTCTGACGGACGTCTCTAGCATGGTTTGTGACAGGACTCCGGACACTTTCTAGGCTTGTGAGAAAACTTAACATGGAAGGCTTTTAGAAGAGCAGGAGCATGAACATCAGAAGCAAAGATCCAAGTTCTCTGTTCTGGACCATAGCCCTTCCAGTCAATAAGGTATTGAAGTCGTCCATAGCGGCAGCGGGAATCCAGGACCTTCTGGATCTCTAATTCTTGACCACGCTGAGTGTTGACACTAGGGACCTCATTCAGAGTCGGTTGTTAGGTTGCTCTATCGTAAGGGAAAAGGGGCCGGATATGCAAATGAAGCGATCGCAAGATGGGCTCGCTAGCTAAACGAGCGAGGGTAAGAAGCGTCCGTAAGACTAAAAATATGCCCCCTTTACAATCGCAACACACGTCATCTCCGGGGATATAAGGATTAATCGAGACCATCGGGACCCATCAGAGCTGCTCGCAGAGCTTAAGGCTGACCATACCCTCACTCAAGCACTACGATCTAGTCAGTGTAAAAACCACCCATGTCACGTGTGCCATGACACTACTTTTTTAATTATGCACTCCCATTAAACTCTGTTTGCATAGTCAGGCACGCCTGCGTTCGGATCTCCACTCCCCTGTTCACAAGCACCTTCCCCTGTTACCTCCCTCAAACGGCTCATTCTGTCACTCAAACTAACGACCTGGCTGTGTTCAAAGAGAGAGAAATTTCCGATCACAACAGCTAGTTTGTGCATGCACATTGCGAATCTTACGCATGCGCAGTTTAGTGAACATCGCTGGGTACGACCGAGCGGCCGCTTACGACAGACTCTGAATGAGGTCCTAGGTGTCTTAGGGAGAGTTCTTGGTTTTAGGAGAGATACGTGGATTGAGTTAGGGATTCGTAAAACAGGAGGTAATTTTAGCTTAACAGCCACTGGGTTAATGACCTTTTCCACAGAGAATGGACTGTTGAATCGTGAGCAAACTTCATGGATGGAATACGAAGTCTAAGGTTTCGGGTAGATAACCATAGCTTGTCTCCAGGTTGGATCTTTGGAGCAGCTCGTCTCTTACGATCAGCACATTTTTTGTAGCGTATGGAGGCTTTCAACAATGAAGAATGGACCTTCTCCCAGATAGCCATCAGATGCTGAAGAGTATCTTTAGCAGCTGGTACATCAATAGTCGGAACCAATGGGAGCTCGGGTAGGCAAGGATGTTGACCATACACAGAATAAAAGGGTGTATTCTCCGTGGAAGTATGATAGCGATCATTGTGAGCAAACTCGGCCCAAGGGAGCAGCTCCAACCAGTCATCTTGAGAAGACAAGACGAACAAACGAAGGAACTGCTCTACGTCTTGGTTCACCCTCTCCATTTGCCCGTTGGTCTGAGGGTGATAGGCCGTGGAATATTTAAGTTTTACCTGCAGAGCTGAGCACAAGGATCTCCAAAACTTGGCCACAAATTGGAGATGATGTCTTGAGGAAGGCTGTGTAAACAGAAGATCTCCTTAATGAAGAGTTGTGCAAGCTGGGACACAGAAGGTAGACCTGTTAATGGCACAAAATGAGCCATCTTGGAGAATCTGTTGACAACTACCCATATGGTGTTATGGCCTTGAGATGAAGGCAAGTCCGTAATAAAGTCCATGGATAAATGGGACCAGGGCTATCGAGGAACAATCAACGGATGCAGTAGACCAGGAGATGTTTTCCTAGAAATTTTATGTTGAGCACATTTGATGCAGGAAGCAATCAAGTCTTTGACATCGGTTCTCAACGTAGGCCACCAATAAGAGCATTGAATGAATTTGACAGTCTTCTCAACTCCAGTATGTCCAGAAAATCGGGAAGCGTGGGCCCAATGTAACAGCTTCTTACGAAGATCCGGGGCCACGAAAGTCTTTCCCCGAAGAGGATCTGGCGTGAGCCTGGCAGAGACAAAGGACGAGGGATGCAGAATTGGAGGAGGAGGTTCCTGCTTGACCTCTTTTTCAGAATCCAGGGAGCGGGACAAGGCATCAGCCTTTGTATTCTGAGGACCTGAACGATAGGAGAGTTTAAAATCAAATCGGGAGAAAAACAGTGCCCATCTGGCCTGTCTGGAATTTAGACATCTGGCATTCTGTAAATAGAGCAAATTCTTACGGTCAGTAAAAACTGAAATGGAAAACGAGGCTCTTTCTAGCAAGTAACGCCACTCTTCCAGTGCTAGCTTAATTGCCAGGAGTTCTTGGTCTCCGATGGGATAATTCCTTTCTTCCGGTAGGAATCTTCGAGAGAAGAAACAGCAGGGGTGTAGCTTGCCATCATCAGATCGTTGAGAGAGAACAGCTCCTACCCCTACCATAGAGGCATCTACTTCGAGGACGAAAGGACGGATTACATCAGGCTGTCTTAAAACTGGCGTGGAGATGAAGGCTTGTTTCAGCTGGTGGAAAGCCGAAGTAGCCTCATCAGACCAAACACTGGGGTTAGCACCTTTACGAGTGAGAACTGTAATGGGAGCAACAAGCAAAGAGAATCCCTTGATGAACTTGCGGTAGTAGTTGGCAAATCCTAGGAACTGCTGAATGGATTTCAATGTAGTAGGAAGAGACCAGTCAAGAACGGCTTGCAGCTTCTGTGGATCCATTTGTAGACCAGTTCCCGAGATAATATATCCTAGGAAGGGAATTGTTGTGGTCTCAAATGTGCACTTCTCCAGTTTACAAAAGAGCAGATTTTTTCTTAGACGAAGCAGAACTTCTTTGACTTGGGAGCGATGTGACTGAAGATCTTGAGAGATTAAAATGTCATCCAAGTATACTACGACTGACTTATATAGATCTCGGAAAATCTTGTTTACAAAGTGTTGGAAGACTGCCGGGGCATTGCTGAGGCCAAAGCGCATCACTAGATATTCATAGTGCCCGTCCCTGGTGTTAAAAGCAGTCTTCCATTCATCTTCATGTATACGGATCAGATTATACGCACCCCTTAGGTCAAGCTTGGTGAAAACAGAAGCACCTTTCACTCTGTCGAACAGTTCTGTAATGAGTGGAAGCGGATAACGGTTCTTGGTGGTAATATCGTTAAGTCCACGATAGTCGATGCAGGGACGGAGGCCACCATCTTTTTTCTTCACGAAAAAGAAACCTGCTCCTGCGGGCGAGCTGGAGGGGCGAATAAACCCTTTCTCCAAGTTTTCTGTTATATACTCGGACATAGACTGGGTCTCTGGTAACAGGAGGGGATAAACTCATCCATGCGGTGGAGTTTTCCCTGGAATTAAATCTATAGGACAGTCCCATTCACGATGAGGAGGAAGGGTGTCAGCTCCTTGTTTACTGAAGACATCAGAGAAGTCTTGATAAATCTCAGAAAGGCCTTCTAGAGATTTCACACAGGAGTTCGCATAGGAACTATTTGAGGAAGACAGTTCTGAAAACAAAATGGACTCCAGGAGACAATCTGCAGGGATGTTCAATCGATACGGGGATTATGTCTTTGAAGCCATGGGAGGCCTAGGATCATTTCATGAGAGGCTTTAGGAATGGGAAAGAGAGGGGGGATTAACCCCCTATTGTTCCTCAGCACACTGAATTATACTAGCAACAATATATGAACACTATATGGTAATAGAATTTCAGAGGTATTAGTTGCATGCATTTGCAAATACATGGGATGCTGCTAGGCCTCGTCAAGGCTTCTCTGTCACTAGCAGTCCCTACACTAAACGGTTCACATACAGGCGCAGAGCACCCCAAAACTACGTATAGCCCAGGACCCCCCCAGGGCATCACACGAAAAATGGAAAAAGAGTGACAGTGCAGTGTAAAGTATAGTAGTGTGCAAGTAATTACTAAGTGTTAAGGGGTTAAAATATATGTGAAAAATTACATGAATAATAAACAAACATAAAAAGGTGATGTGAAAAGTAACTATGTGTATTAAGTGGTGATGCCCACAGGAGGCCCAGCCAGAGCAGCCTCAGCGGCCCTACGCCCAAACGCTCACCCCAAATGTAATGTATGCCAATTAAAGCCTCATAATAAAGGCAGATATATATTTTTGCCAAATGTAAGGCCTCATGATAAAGGCACATACATAAATGCATCCGATTTGAGAGCCAGCTTACCTGGGAGTCGCCCCTGGGAACTCCAACTAGCACTACTAGAACCAGCATGCCCTGCTAATGCTGGCTCATTCATGCATCTCATAACCACAAACAAAAAATGGCAGCTGCTCAATCAATCAGGTAGTACTTTTTTCAGGTGCATGAAAGGGAGGGGTCATACCAAGTAGAAAAGAGAGGGGGGTTTAACCCCCTATTGTTCCTCAGCACACTGAATTATACTAGCAACAATATATGAACACTATATGGTAATAGAATTTCAGAGATATTAGTTGCATGCATTTGCAAATACATGGGATGCTGCTAGGCCTCGTCAAGGCTTCTCTGTCACTAGCAGTCCCTACACTAAATGGTTCACATACAGGCGCAGAGCACCCCAAAACTACGTACAGCCCAGGACCCCCCCAGGGCATCACACGAAAAATGGAAAAAGAGTGACAGTGCAGTGTAAAGTATAGTAGTGTGCAAGTAATTACTAAGTGTTAAGGGGTTAAAATATATGTGAAAAATTACATGAATAATAAACAAACATAAAAAGGTGATGTGAAAAGTAACTATGTGTATTAAGTGGTGATGCCCTCAGGAGGCCCAGCCAGAGCAGCCTCAGCGGCCCTACGCCCAAACGCTCACCCCAAATGTAATGTATGCCAATTAAAGCCTCATAATAAAGGCAGATATATATTTTTGGCAAATGTAAGGCCTCATGATAAAGGCACATACATAAATGCATCCGAATTGAGAGCCAGCTTACCTGGGAGTCGCCCCTGGGAACTCCAACTAGCAGTACTAGAACCAGCATGCCCTGCTAATGCTGGCTCATTCATGCATCTCATAACCACAAACAAAAAATGGCAGCTGCTCAATCAATCAGGTAGTACTTTTTTCAGGTGCATGAAAGGGAGGGGTCATACCAAGTAGAAAAGAGAGGGGGGTTTAACCCCCTATTGTTCCTCAGCACACTGAATTATACTAGCAACAATATATGAACACTATATGGTAATAGAATTTCAGAGATATTAGTTGCATGCATTTGCAAATACATGGGATGCTGCTAGGCCTCGTCAAGGCTTCTCTGTCACTAGCAGTCCCTACACTAAACGGTTCACGTACAGGCGCAGAGCACCCCAAAACTACGTACAGCCCAGGACCCCCCCAGGGCATCACACGAAAAATGGAAAAAGAGTGACAGTGCAGTGTAAAGTATAGTAGTGTGCAAGTAATTACTAAGTGTTAAGGGGTTAAAATATATGTGAAAAATTACATGAATAATAAACAAACATAAAAAGGTGATGTGAAAAGTAACTATGTGTATTAAGTGGTGATGCCCTCAGGAGGCCCAGCCAGAGCAGCCTCAGCGGCCCTACGCCCAAACGCTCACCCCAAATGTAATGTATGCCAATTAAAGCCTCATAATAAAGGCAGATATATATTTTTGGCAAATGTAAGGCCTCATGATAAAGGCACATACATAAATGCATCCGAATTGAGAGCCAGCTTACCTGGGAGTCGCCCCTGGGAACTCCAACTAGCACTACTAGAACCAGCATGCCCTGCTAATGCTGGCTCATTCATGCATCTCATAACCACAAACAAAAAATGGCAGCTGCTCAATCAATCAGGTAGTACTTTTTTCAGGTGCATGAAAGGGAGGGGTCATACCAAGTAGAAAAGAGAGGGGGGTTTAACCCCCTATTGTTCCTCAGCACACTGAATTATACTAGCAACAATATATGAACACTATATGGTAATAGAATTTCAGAGATATTAGTTGCATGCATTTGCAAATACATGGGATGCTGCTAGGCCTCGTCAAGGCTTCTCTGTCACTAGCAGTCCCTACACTAAACGGTTCACGTACAGGCGCAGAGCACCCCAAAACTACGTACAGCCCAGGACCCCCCCAGGGCATCACACGAAAAATGGAAAAAGAGTGACAGTGCAGTGTAAAGTATAGTAGTGTGCAAGTAATTACTAAGTGTTAAGGGGTTAAAATATATGTGAAAAATTACATGAATAATAAACAAACATAAAAAGGTGATGTGAAAAGTAACTATGTGTATTAAGTGGTGATGCCCTCAGGAGGCCCAGCCAGAGCAGCCTCAGCGGCCCTACGCCCAAACGCTCACCCCAAATGTAATGTATGCCAATTAAAGCCTCATAATAAAGGCAGATATATATTTTTGGCAAATGTAAGGCCTCATGATAAAGGCACATACATAAATGCATCCGAATTGAGAGCCAGCTTACCTGGGAGTCGCCCCTGGGAACTCCAACTAGCACTACTAGAACCAGCATGCCCTGCTAATGCTGGCTCATTCATGCATCTCATAACCACAAACAAAAAATGGCAGCTGCTCAATCAATCAGGTAGTACTTTTTTCAGGTGCATGAAAGGGAGGGGTCATACCAAGTAGAAAAGAGAGGGGGGTTTAACCCCCTATTGTTCCTCAGCACACTGAATTATACTAGCAACAATATATGAACACTATATGGTAATAGAATTTCAGAGATATTAGTTGCATGCATTTGCAAATACATGGGATGCTGCTAGGCCTCGTCAAGGCTTCTCTGTCACTAGCAGTCCCTACACTAAACGGTTCACGTACAGGCGCAGAGCACCCCAAAACTACGTACAGCCCAGGACCCCCCCAGGGCATCACACGAAAAATGGAAAAAGAGTGACAGTGCAGTGTAAAGTATAGTAGTGTGCAAGTAATTACTAAGTGTTAAGGGGTTAAAATATATGTGAAAAATTACATGAATAATAAACAAACATAAAAAGGTGATGTGAAAAGTAACTATGTGTATTAAGTGGTGATGCCCTCAGGAGGCCCAGCCAGAGCAGCCTCAGCGGCCCTACGCCCAAACGCTCACCCCAAATGTAATGTATGCCAATTAAAGCCTCATAATAAAGGCAGATATATATTTTTGGCAAATGTAAGGCCTCATGATAAAGGCACATACATAAATGCATCCGAATTGAGAGCCAGCTTACCTGGGAGTCGCCCCTGGGAACTCCAACTAGCACTACTAGAACCAGCATGCCCTGCTAATGCTGGCTCATTCATGCATCTCATAATCACAAACAAAAAATGGCAGCTGCTCAATCAATCAGGTAGTACTTTTTTCAGGTGCATGAAAGGGAGGGGTCATACCAAGTAGAAAAGAGAGGGGGGTTTAACCCCCTATTGTTCCTCAGCACACTGAATTATACTAGCAACAATATATGAACACTATATGGTAATAGAATTTCAGAGATATTAGTTGCATGCATTTGCAAATACATGGGATGCTGCTAGGCCTCTTCAAGGCTTCTCTGTCACTAGCAGTCCCTACACTAAACGGTTCACGTACAGGCACAGAGCACCCCAAAACTACGTACAGCCCAGGACCCCCCCAGGGCACCACACGAAAAATGGAAAAAGAGTGACAGTGCAGTTTAAAGTATAGTAGTGTGCAAGTAATTACTAAGTGTTAAGGGGTTAAAAAATATGTGAAAAATTACATGAATAATAAACAAACATAAAAAGGTGATGTGAAAAGTAACTATGTGTATTAAGTGGTGATGCCCTCAGGAGGCCCAGCCAGAGCAGCCTCAGCGGCCCTACGCCCAAACGCTCACCCCAAATGTAATGTATGCCAATTAAAGCCTCATAATAAAGGCAGATATATATTTTTGGCAAATGTAAGGCCTCATGATAAAGGCACATACATAAATGCATCCGAATTGAGAGCCAGCTTACCTGGGAGTCGCCCCTGGGAACATCACCACTTAATACACATAGTTACTTTTCACATCACCTTTTTATGTTTGTTTATTATTCATGTAATTTTTCACATATATTTTAACCCCTTAACACTTAGTAATTACTTGCACACTACTATACTTTACACTGCACTGTCACTCTTTTTCCATTTTTCGTGTGATGCCCTGGGGGGGGTCCTGGGCTGTACGTAGTTTTGGGGTGCTCTGCGCCTGTACGTGAACCGTTTAGTGTAGGGACTGCTAGTGACAGAGAAGCCTTGACGAGGCCTAGCAGCATCCCATGTATTTGCAAATGCATGCAACTAATATCTCTGAAATTCTATTACCATATAGTGTTCATATATTGTTGCTAGTATAATTCAGTGTGCTGAGGAACAATAGGGGGTTAAACCCCCCTCTCTTTTCTACTTGGTATGACCCCTCCCTTTCATGCACCTGAAAAAAGTACTAACTGATTGATTGAGCAGCTGCCATTTTTTGTTTGTGGTTATGAGATGCATGAATGAGCCAGCATTAGCAGGGCATGCTGGTTCTAGTAGTGCTAGTTGGAGTTCCCAGGGGCAACTCCCAGGTAAGCTGGCTCTCAATTCGGATGCATTTATGTATGTGCCTTTATCATGAGGCCTTACATTTGCCAAAAATATATATCTGCCTTTATTATGAGGCTTTAATTGGCATACATTACATTTGGGGTGAGCGTTTGGGCGTAGGGCCGCTGAGGCTGCTCTGGCTGGGCCTCCTGAGGGCATCACCACTTAATACACATAGGTACTTTTCACATCACCTTTTTATGTTTGTTTATTATTCATGTAATTTTTCACATATATTTTAACCCCTTAACACTTAGTAATTACTTGCACACTACTATACTTTACACTGCACTGTCACTCTTTTTCCATTTTTCGTGTGATGCCCTGGGGGGGTCCTGGGCTGTACGTAGTTTTGGGGTGCTCTGCGCCTGTACATTAACAGTTTAGTGTAGGGACTGCTAGTGACAGAGAAGCCTTGACGAGGCCTAGCAGCATCCCATGTATTTGCAAATGCATGCAACTAATATCTCTGAAATTCTATTACCATATAGTGTTCATATATTGTTGCTAGTATAATTCAGTGTGCTGAGGAACAATAGGGGGTTAAACCCCCCTCTCTTTTCTACTTGGTATGACCCCTCCCTTTCATGCACCTGAAAAAAGTACTACCTGATTGATTGAGCAGCTGCCATTTTTTGTTTGTGGTTATGAGATGCATGAATGAGCCAGCATTAGCAGGGCATGCTGGTTCTAGTAGTGCTAGTTGGAGTTCCCAGGGGTGACTCTCAGGTAAGCTGGCTCTCAATTCGGATGCATTTATGTATGTGCCTTTATCATGAGGCCTTACATTTGCCAAAAATATATATCTGCCTTTATTATGAGGCTTTAATTTGCATACATTACATTTGGGGTGAGCGTTTGGGCGTAGGGCCTCTGAGGCTGCTCTGGCTGGGCCTCCTGAGGGCATCACCACTTAATACACAAAGTTACTTTTCACATCACCTTTTTATGTTTGTTTATTATTCATGTAATTTTTCACATATATTTTAACCCCTTAACACTTAGTAATTACTTGCACACTACTATACTTTACACTGCACTGTCACTCTTTTTCCATTTTTCGTGTGATGCCCTGGGGGGGTCCTGGGCTGTACGTAGTTTTGGGGTGCTCTGCGCCTGTACGTGAACCATTTAGTGTAGGGACTGCTAGTGACAGAGAAGCCTTGACGAGGCCTAGCAGCATCCCATGTATTTGCAAATGCATGCAACTAATATCTCTGAAATTCTATTACCATATAGTGTTCATATATTGTTGCTAGTATAATTCAGTGTGCTGAGGAACAATAGGGGGTTAAACCCCCCTCTCTTTTCTACTTGGTATGACCCCTCCCTTTCATGCACCTGAAAAAAGTACTAACTGATTGATTGAGCAGCTGCCATTTTTTGTTTGTGGTTATGAGATGCATGAATGAGCCAGCATTAGCAGGGCATGCTGGTTCTAGTAGTGGTAGTTGGAGTTCCCAGGGGCGACTCCCAGGTAAGCTGGCTCTCAATTCGGATGCATTTATGTATGTGCCTTTATCATGAGGCCTTACATTTGCCAAAAATATATATCTGCCTTTATTATGAGGCTTTAATTGGCATACATTACATTTGGGGTGAGCGTTTGGGCGTAGGGCCGCTGAGGCTGCTCTGGCTGGGCCTCCTGAGGGCATCACCACTTAATACACATAGTTTCTTTTCACATCACCTTTTTATGTTTGTTTATTATTCATGTAATTTTTTACATATATTTTAACCCCTTAACACTTAGTAATTAATTGCACACTACTATACTTTACACTGCACTGTCACTCTTTTTCCATTTTTCATGTGATGCCCTGGGGGGGTCCTGGGCTGTACGTAGTTTTGGGGTGCTCTGCGCCTGTACGTGAACCGTTTAGTGTAGGGACTGCTAGTGACAGAGAAGCCTTGACGAGGCCTAGCAGCATCCCATGTATTTGCAAATGCATGCAACTAATATCTCTGAAATTCTTTTACCATATAGTGTTCATATATTGTTGCTAGTATAATTCAGTGTGCTGAGGAACAATAGGGGGTTAAACCCCCCTCTCTTTTCTACTTGGTATGACCCCTCCCTTTCATGCACATTGAAAAAAGTACTACCTGATTGATTGAGCAGCTGCCATTTTTTGTTTGTGGTTATGAGATGCATGAATGAGCCAGCATTAGCAGGGCATGCTGGTTCTAGTAGTGCTAGTTGGAGTTCCCAGGGGCGACTCCCAGGTAAGCTGGCTCTCAATTCGGATGCATTTATGTATGTGCCTTTATCATGAGGCCTTACATTTGCCAAAAATATATATCTGCCTTTATTATGAGGCTTTAATTGGCATACATTACATTTGGGGTGAGCGTTTGGGCGTAGGGCCTCTGAGGCTGCTCTGGCTGGGCCTCCTGAGGGCATCACCACTTAATACACATAGTTACTTTTCACATCACCTTTTTATGTTTGTTTATTATTCATGTAATTTTTCACATATATTTTAACCCCTTAACACTTAGTAATTACTTGCACACTACTATACTTTACACTGCACTGTCACTCTTTTTCCATTTTTCGTGTGATGCCCTGGGGGGGTCCTGGGCTGTACGTAGTTTTGGGGTGCTCTGCGCCTGTACATGAACCATTTAGTGTAGGGACTGCTAGTGACAGAGAAGCCTTGACGAGGCCTAGCAGCATCCCATGTATTTGCAAATGCATGCAACTAATATCTCTGAAATTCTATTACCATATAGTGTTCATATATTGTTGCTAGTATAATTCAGTGTGCTGAGGAACAATAGGGGGTTAAACCCCCCTCTCTTTTCTACTTGGTATGACCCCTCCCTTTCATGCACCTGATAAAAGTACTACCTGATTGATTGAGCAGCTGCCATTTTTTGTTTGTGGTTATGAGATGCATGAATGAGCCAGCATTAGCAGGGCATGCTGGTTCTAGTAGTGCT
Source organism: Taudactylus pleione (assembly GCA_031769625.1). Classification (NCBI taxonomy): domain Eukaryota; kingdom Metazoa; phylum Chordata; class Amphibia; order Anura; family Myobatrachidae; genus Taudactylus; species Taudactylus pleione. The sequence continues at coordinate 2,513,828 of JAUIMM010000129.1, forward strand.
AGTTGGAGTTCCCAGGGGCGACTCCCAGGTAAGCTGGCTCTCAATTCGGATGCATTTATGTATGTGCCTTTATCATGAGGCCTTACATTTGCCAAAAATATATATCTGCCTTTATTATGAGGCTTTAATTGGTATACATTACATTTGGGGTGAGCGTTTGGGCGTAGGGCCGCTGAGGCTGCTCTGGCTGGGCCTCCTGAGGGCATCACCACTTAATACACATAGTTACTTTTCACATCACCTTTTTATGTTTGTTTATTATTCATGTAATTTTTCACATATATTTTAACCCCTTAACACTTAGTAATTAATTGCACACTACTATACTTTACACTGCACTGTCACTGTTTTTCCATTCTTCATGTGATGCCCTGGGGGGGTCCTTGGCTATACGTAGTTTTGGGGTGCTCTGCGCCTGTACGTGAACCATTTAGTGTAGGGACTGCTAGTGACAGAGAAGCCTTGACGAGGCCTAGCAGCATCCCATGTATTTGCAAATGCATGCAACTAATATCTCTGAAATTCTATTACCATATAGTGTTCATATATTGTTGCTAGTATAATTCAGTGTGCTGAGGAACAATAGGGGGTTAAACCCCCCTCTCTTTTCTACTTGGTATGACCCCTCCCTTTCATGCACCTGAAAAAAGTACTACCTGATTGATTGAGCAGCTGCCATTTTTTGTTTGTGGTTATGAGATGCATGAATGAGCCAGCATTAGCAGGGCATGCTGGTTCTAGTAGTGCTAGTTGGAGTTCCCAGGGGCGACTCCCAGGTAAGCTGGCTCTCAATTCGGATGCATTTATGTATGTGCATTTATCATGAGGCCTTACATTTGCCAAAAATATATATCTGCCTTTATTATGAGGCTTTAATTGGCATACATTACATTTGGGGTGAGCGTTTGGGCGTAGGGCCTCTGAGGCTGCTCTGGCTGGGCCTCCTGAGGGCATCACCACTTAATACACATAGTTACTTTTCACATCACCTTTTTATGTTTGTTTATTATTCATGTAATTTTTCACATATTTTTTAACCCCTTAACACTTAGTAATTACTTGCACACTACTATACTTTACACTGCACTGTCACTCTTTTTCCATTTTTCGTGTGATGCCCTGGGGGGGTCCTGGGCTGTACGTAGTTTTGGGGTGCTCTGCGCCTGTACGTGAACCGTTTAGTGTAGGGACTGCTAGTGACAGAGAAGCCTTGACGAGGCCTAGCAGCATCCCATGTATTTGCAAATGCATGCAACTAATATCTCTGAAATTCTATTACCATATAGTGTTCATATATTGTTGCTAGTATAATTCAGTGTGCTGAGGAACAATAGGGGGTTAAACCCCCCTCTCTTTTCTACTTGGTATAACCCCTCCCTTTCATGCACCTGAAAAAAGTACTACCTGATTGATTGAGCAGCTGCCATTTTTTGTTTGTGGTTATGAGATGCATGAATGAGCCAGCATTAGCAGGGCATGCTGGTTCTAGTAGTGCTAGTTGGAGTTCCCAGGGGCGACTCCCAGGTAAGCTGGCTCTCAATTCGGATGCATTTATGTATGTGCCTTTATCATGAGGCCTTACATTTGCCAAAAATATATATCTGCCTTTATTATGAGGCTTTAATTGGCATACATTACATTTGGGGTGAGCGTTTGGGCGTAGGGCCGCTGAGGCTGCTCTGGCTGGGCCTCCTGAGGGCATCACCACTTAATACACATAGGTACTTTTCACATCACCTTTTTATGTTTGTTTATTATTCATGTAATTTTTCACATATATTTTAACCCCTTAACACTTAGTAATTACTTGCACACTACTATACTTTACACTGCACTGTCACTCTTTTTCCATTTTTCGTGTGATGCCCTGGGGGGGTCCTGGGCTGTACGTAGTTTTGGGGTGCAATGCGCCTGTACATTAACAGTTTAGTGTAGGGACTGCTAGTGACAGAGAAGCCTTGACGAGGCCTAGCAGCATCCCATGTATTTGCAAATGCATGCAACTAATATCTCTGAAATTCTATTACCATATAGTGTTCATATATTGTTGCTAGTATAATTCAGTGTGCTGAGGAACAATAGGGGGTTAAACCCCCCTCTCTTTTCTACTTGGTATGACCCCTCCCTTTCATGCACCTGAAAAAAGTACTACCTGATTGATTGAGCAGCTGCCATTTTTTGTTTGTGGTTATGAGATGCATGAATGAGCCAGCATTAGCAGGGCATGCTGGTTCTAGTAGTGCTAGTTGGAGTTCCCAGGGGCGACTCTCAGGTAAGCTGGCTCTCAATTCGGATGCATTTATGTATGTGCCTTTATCATGAGGCCTTACATTTGCCAAAAATATATATCTGCCTTTATTATGAGGCTTTAATTGGCATACATTACATTTGGGGTGAGCGTTTGGGCGTAGGGCCGCTGAGGCTGCTCTGGCTGGGCCTCCTGAGGGCATCACCACTTAATACACATAGTTTCTTTTCACATCACCTTTTTATGTTTGTTTATTATTCATGTAATTTTTCACATATATTTTAACCCCTTAACACTTAGTAATTAATTGCACACTACTATACTTTACACTGCACTGTCACTGTTTTTCCATTTTTCATGTGATGCCCTGGGGGGGTCCTGGGCTGTACGTAGTTTTGGGGTGCTCTGCGCCTGTACGTGAACCGTTTAGTGTAGGGACTGCTAGTGACAGAGAAGCTTTGACGAGGCCTAGCAGCATCGCATGTATTTGCAAATGCATGCAACTAATATCTCTGAAATTCTTTTACCATATAGTGTTCATATATTGTTGCTAGTATAATTCAGTGTGCTGAGGAACAATAGGGGGTTAAACCCCCCTCTCTTTTCTACTTGGTATGACCCCTCCCTTTCATGCACCTGAAAAAAGTACTACCTGATTGATTGAGCAGCTGCCATTTTTTGTTTGTGGTTATGAGATGCATGAATGAGCCAGCATTAGCAGGGCATGCTGGTTCTAGTAGTGCTAGTTGGAGTTCCCAGGGGCGACTCCCAGGTAAGCTGGCTCTCAATTCGGATGCATTTATGTATGTGCCTTTATCATGAGGCCTTACATTTGCCAAAAATATATATCTGCCTTTATTATGAGGCTTTAATTGGCATACATTACATTTGGGGTGAGCGTTTGGGCGTAGGGCCTCTGAGGCTGCTCTGGCTGGGCCTCCTGAGGGCATCACCACTTAATACACATAGTTACTTTTCACATCACCTTTTTATGTTTGTTTATTATTCATGTAATTTTTCACATATATTTTAACCCCTTAACACTTAGTAATTACTTGCACACTACTATACTTTACACTGCACTGTCACTCTTTTTCCATTTTTCGTGTGATGCCCTGGGGGGGTCCTGGGCTGTACGTAGTTTTGGGGTGCTCTGCGCCTGTACGTGAACCATTTAGTGTATGGACTGCTAGTGACAGAGAAGCCTTGATGAGGCCTAGCAGCATCCCATGTATTTGCAAATGCATGCAACTAATATCTCTGAAATTCTATTACCATATAGTGTTCATATATTGTTGCTAGTATAATTCAGTGTGCTGAGGAACAATAGGGGGTTAAACCCCCCTCTCTTTTCTACTTGGTATGACCCCTCCCTTTCATGCACCTGAAAAAAGTACTACCTGATTGATTGAGCAGCTGCCATTTTTTGTTTGTGGTTATGAGATGCATGAATGAGCCAGCATTAGCAGGGCATGCTGGTTCTAGTAGTGCTAGTTGGAGTTCCCAGGGGCGACTCCCAGGTAAGCTGGCTCTCAATTCGGATGCATTTATGTATGTGCCTTTATCATGAGGCCTTACATTTGCCAAAAATATATATCTGCCTTTATTATGAGGCTTTAATTGGCATACATTACATTTGGGGTGAGCGTTTGGGCGTAGGGCCGCTGAGGCTGCTCTGGCTGGGCCTCCTGAGGGCATCACCACTTAATACACATAGTTACTTTTCACATCACCTTTTTATGTTTGTTTATTATTCATGTAATTTTTCACATATATTTTAACCCCTTAACACTTAGTAATTACTTGCACACTACTATACTTTACACTGCACTGTCACTGTTTTTCCATTCTTCATGTGATGCCCTGGGGGGGTCCTTGGCTATACGTAGTTTTGGGGTGCTCTGCGCCTGTACGTGAACCGTTTAGTGTAGGGACTGCTAGTGACAGAGAAGCCTTGACGAGGCCTAGCAGCATCCCATGTATTTGCAAATGCATGCAACTAATATCTCTGAAATTCTATTACCATATAGTGTTCATATATTGTTGCTAGTATAATTCAGTGTGCTGAGGAACAATAGGGGGTTAAACCCCCCTCTCTTTTCTACTTGGTATGACCCCTCCCTTTCATGCACCTGAAAAAAGTACTACCTGATTGATTGAGCAGCTGCCATTTTTTGTTTGTGGTTATGAGATGCATGAATGAGCCAGCATTAGCAGGGCATGCTGGTTCTAGTAGTGCTAGTTGGAGTTCCCAGGGGCGACTCCCAGGTAAGCTGGCTCTCAATTCGGATGCATTTATGTATGTGCATTTATCATGAGGCCTTACATTTGCCAAAAATATATATCTGCCTTTATTATGAGGCTTTAATTGGCATACATTACATTTGGGGTGAGCGTTTGGGCGTAGGGCCTCTGAGGCTGCTCTGGCTGGGCCTCCTGAGGGCATCACCACTTAATACACATAGTTACTTTTCACATCACCTTTTTATGTTTGTTTATTATTCATGTAATTTTTCACATATTTATTAACCCCTTAACACTTAGTAATTACTTGCACACTACTATACTTTACACTGCACTGTCACTCTTTTTCCATTTTTCGTGTGATGCCCTGGGGGGGTCCTGGGCTGTACGTAGTTTTGGGGTGCTCTGCACCTGTACGTGAACCGTTTAGTGTAGGGACTGCTAGTGACAGAGAAGCCTTGACGAGGCCTAGCAGCATCCCATGTATTTGCAAATGCATGCAACTAATATCTCTGAAATTCTATTACCATATAGTGTTCATATATTGTTGCTAGTATAATTCAGTGTGCTGAGGAACAATAGGGGGTTAAACCCCCCTCTCTTTTCTACTTGGTATGACCCCTCCCTTTCATGCACCTGAAAAAAGTACTACCTGATTGATTGAGCAGCTGCCATTTTTTGTTTGTGGTTATGAGATGCATGAATGAGCCAGCATTAGCAGGGCATGTTGGTTCTAGTAGTGCTAGTTGGAGTTCCCAGGGGCGACTCCCAGGTAAGCTGGCTCTCAATTCGGATGCATTTATGTATGTGCCTTTATGATGAGGCCTTACATTTGCCAAAAATATATATCTGCCTTTATTATGAGGCTTTAATTGGCATACATTACATTTGGGGTGAGCGTTTGGGCGTAGAGCCGCTGAGGCTGCTCTGGCTGGGCCTCCTGAGGGCATCACCACTTAATACACATAGTTACTTTTCACATCACCTTTTTATGTTTGTTTATTATTCATGTAATTTTTCACATATATTTTAACCCCTTAACACTTAGTAATTACTTGCACACTACTATACTTTACACTGCACTGTCACTCTTTTTCCATTTTTCGTGTGATGCCCTGGGGGGGTCTTGGGCTGTACGTAGTTTTGGGGTGCTCTGCGCCTGTACGTGAACCGTTTAGTGTAGGGACTGCTAGTGACAGAGAAGCCTTGACGAGGCCTAGCAGCATCCCATGTATTTGCAAATGCATGCAACTAATATCTCTGAAATTCTATTACCATATAGTGTTCATATATTGTTGCTAGTATAATTCAGTGTGCTGAGGAACAATAGGGGGTTAAACCCCCCTCTCTTTTCTACTTGGTATGACCCCTCCCTTTCATGCACCTGAAAAAAGTACTACCTGATTGATTGAGCAGCTGCCATTTTTTGTTTGTGGTTATGAGATGCATGAATGAGCCAGCATTAGCAGGGCATGCTGGTTCTAGTAGTGCTAGTTGGAGTTCCCAGGGGCGACTCCCAGGTAAGCTGGCTCTCAATTCGGATGCATTTATGTATGTGCATTTATCATGAGGCCTTACATTTGCCAAAAATATATATCTGCCTTTATTATGAGGCTTTAATTGGCATACATTACATTTGGGGTGAGCGTTTGGGCGTAGGGCCTCTGAGGCTGCTCTGGCTGGGCCTCCTGAGGGCATCACCACTTAATACACATAGTTCCTTTTCACATCACCTTTTTATGTTTGTTTATTATTCATGTAATTTTTCACATATATTTTAACCCCTTAACACTTAGTAATTACTTGCACACTACTATACTTTACACTGCACTGTCACTCTTTTTCCATTTTTCGTGTGATGCCCTGGGGGGGTCCTGGGCTGTACGTAGTTTTGGGGTGCTCTGCGCCTGTACGTGAACCGTTTAGTGTAGGGACTGCTAGTGACAGAGAAGCCTTGACGAGGCCTAGCAGCATCCCATGTATTTGCAAATGCATGCAACTAATATCTCTGAAATTCTATTACCATATAGTGTTCATATATTGTTGCTAGTATAATTCAGTGTGCTGAGGAACAATAGGGGGTTAAACCCCCCTCTCTTTTCTACTTGGTATGACCCCTCCCTTTCATGCACCTGAAAAAAGTACTACCTGATTGATTGAGCAGCTGCCATTTTTTGTTTGTGGTTATGAGATGCATGAATGAGCCAGCATTAGCAGGGCATGCTGGTTCTAGTAGTGCTAGTTGGAGTTCCCAGGGGCGACTCCCAGGTAAGCTGGCTCTCAATTCGGATGCATTTATGTATGTGCCTTTATCATGAGGCCTTACATTTGCCAAAAATATATATCTGCCTTTATTATGAGGCTTTAATTGGCATACATTACATTTGGGGTGAGCGTTTGGGCGTAGGGCCTCTGAGGCTGCTCTGGCTGGGCCTCCTGAGGGCATCACCACTTAATACACATAGTTACTTTTCACATCACCTTTTTATGTTTGTTTATTATTCATGTAATTTTTCACATATTTTTTAACCCCTTAACACTTAGTAATTACTTGCACACTACTATACTTTACACTGCACTGTCACTCTTTTTCCATTTTTCGTGTGATGCCCTGGGGGGGTCCTGGGCTGTACGTAGTTTTGGGGTGCTCTGCGCCTGTACGTGAACCGTTTAGTGTAGGGACTGCTAGTGACAGAGAAGCCTTGACGAGGCCTAGCAGCATCCCATGTATTTGCAAATGCATGCAACTAATATCTCTGAAATTCTATTACCATATAGTGTTCATATATTGTTGCTAGTATAATTCAGTGTGCTGAGGAACAATAGGGGGTTAAACCCCCCTCTCTTTTCTACTTGGTATGACCCCTCCCTTTCATGCACCTGAAAAAAGTACTACCTGATTGATTGAGCAGCTGCCATTTTTTGTTTGTGGTTATGAGATGCATGAATGAGCCAGCATTAGCAGGGCATGCTGGTTCTAGTAGTGCTAGTTGGAGTTCCCAGGGGCGACTCCCAGGTAAGCTGGCTCTCAATTCGGATGCATTTATGTATGTGCCTTTATCATGAGGCCTTACATTTGCCAAAAATATATATCTGCCTTTATTATGAGGCTTTAATTGGCATACATTACATTTGGGGTGAGCGTTTGGGCGTAGGGCCGCTGAGGCTGCTCTGGCTGGGCCTCCTGAGGGCATCACCACTTAATACACATAGGTACTTTTCACATGACCTTTTTATGTTTGTTTATTATTCATGTAATTTTTCACATATATTTTAACCCCTTAACACTTAGTAATTACTTGCACACTACTATACTTTACACTGCACTGTCACTCTTTTTCCATTTTTCGTGTGATGCCCTGGGGGGGTCCTGGGCTGTACGTAGTTTTGGGGTGCTCTGCGCCTGTACGTGAACCGTTTAGTGTAGGGACTGCTAGTGACAGAGAAGCCTTGACGAGGCCTAGCAGCATCCCATGTATTTGCAAATGCATGCAACTAATATCTCTGAAATTCTATTACCATATAGTGTTCATATGTTGTTGCTAGTATAATTCAGTGTGCTGAGGAACAATAGGGGGTTAAACCCCCCTCTCTTTTCTACTTGGTATGACCCCTCCCTTTCATGCACCTGAAAAAAGTACTACCTGATTGATTGAGCAGCTGCCATTTTTTGTTTGTGGTTATGAGATGCATGAATGAGCCAGCATTAGCAGGGCATGCTGGTTCTAGTAGTGCTAGTTGGAGTTCCCAGGGGCGACTCCCAGGTAAGCTGGCTCTCAATTCGGATGCATTTATGTATGTGCCTTTATCATGAGGCCTTACATTTGCCAAAAATATATATCTGCCTTTATTATGAGGCTTTAATTGGCATACATTACATTTGGGGTGAGCGTTTGGGCGTAGGGCCGCTGAGGCTGCTCTGGCTGGGCCTCCTGAGGGCATCACCACTTAATACACATAGTTACTTTTCACATCACCTTTTTATGTTTGTTTATTATTCATGTAATTTTTCACATATATTTTAACCCCTTAACACTTAGTAATTAATTGCACACTACTATACTTTACACTGCACTGTCACTGTTTTTCCATTTTTCATGTGATGCCCTGGGGGGGTCCTGGGCTGTACGTAGTTTTGGGGTGCTCTGCGCCTGTACGTGAACCGTTTAGTGTAGGGACTGCTAGTGACAGAGAAGCCTTGACGAGGCCTAGCAGCATCCCATGTATTTGCAAATGCATGCAACTAATATCTCTGAAATTCTTTTACCATATAGTGTTCATATATTGTTGCTAGTATAATTCAGTGTGCTGAGGAACAATAGGGGGTTAAACCCCCCTCTCTTTTCTACTTGGTATGACCCCTCCCTTTCATGCACCTGAAAAAAGTACTACCTGATTGATTGAGCAGCTGCCATTTTTTGTTTGTGGTTATGAGATGCATGAATGAGCCAGCATTAGCAGGGCATGCTGGTTCTAGTAGTGCTAGTTGGAGTTCCCAGGGGCGACTCCCAGGTAAGCTGGCTCTCAATTCGGATGCATTTATGTAAGTGCCTTTATCATGAGGCCTTACATTTGCCAAAAATATATATCTGCCTTTATTATGAGGCTTTAATTGGCATACATTACATTTGGGGTGAGCGTTTGGGCGTAGGGCCGCTGAGGCTGCTCTGGCTGGGCCTCCTGAGGGCATCACCACTTAATACACATAGTTACTTTTCACATCACCTTTTTATGTTTGTTTATTATTCATGTAATTTTTCACATATATTTTAACCCCTTAACACTTAGTAATTACTTGCACACTACTATACTTTACACTGCACTGTCACTCTTTTTCCATTTTTCGTGTGATGCCCTGGGGGGGTCCTGGGCTGTACGTAGTTTTGGGGTGTTCTGCGCCTGTACGTGAACCATTTAGTGTAGGGACTGCTAGTGACAGAGAAGCCTTGACGAGGCCTAGCAGCATCCCATGTATTTGCAAATGCATGCAACTAATATCTCTGAAATTCTATTACCATATAGTGTTCATATATTGTTGCTAGTATAATTCAGTGTGCTGAGGAACAATAGGGGGTTAAACCCCCCTCTCTTTTCTACTTGGTATGACCCCTCCCTTTCATGCACCTGAAAAAAGTACTACCTGATTGATTGAGCAGCTGCCATTTTTTGTTTGTGGTTATGAGATGCATGAATGAGCCAGCATTAGCAGGGCATGCTGGTTCTAGTAGTGCTAGTTGGAGTTCCCAGGGGCGACTCCCAGGTAAGCTGGCTCTCAATTCGGATGCATTTATGTATGTGCCTTTATCATGAGGCCTTACATTTGCCAAAAATATATATCTGCCTTTATTATGAGGCTTTAATTGGCATACATTACATTTGGGGTGAGCGTTTGGGCGTAGGGCCGCTGAGGCTGCTCTGGCTGGGCCTCCTGAGGGCATCACCACTTAATACACATAGTTACTTTTCACATCACCTTTTTATGTTTGTTTATTATTCATGTAATTTTTCACATATATTTTAACCCCTTAACACTTAGTAATTAATTGCACACTACTATACTTTACACTGCACTGTCACTGTTTTTCCATTCTTCATGTGATGCCCTGGGGGGGTCCTTGGCTATACGTAGTTTTGGGGTGCTCTGCGCCTGTACGTGAACCATTTAGTGTAGGGACTGCTAGTGACAGAGAAGCCTTGACGAGGCCTAGCAGCATCCCATGTATTTGCAAATGCATGCAACTAATATCTCTGAAATTCTATTACCATATAGTGTTCATATATTGTTGCTAGTATAATTCAGTGTGCTGAGGAACAATAGGGGGTTAAACCCCCCTCTCTTTTCTACTTGGTATGACCCCTCCCTTTCATGCACCTGAAAAAAGTACTACCTGATTGATTGAGCAGCTGCCATTTTTTGTTTGTGGTTATGAGATGCATGAATGAGCCAGCATTAGCAGGGCATGCTGGTTCTAGTAGTGCTAGTTGGAGTTCCCAGGGGCGACTCCCAGGTAAGCTGGCTCTCAATTCGGATGCATTTATGTATGTGCATTTATCATGAGGCCTTACATTTGCCAAAAATATATATCTGCCTTTATTATGAGGCTTTAATTGGCATACATTACATTTGGGGTGAGCGTTTGGGCGTAGGGCCTCTGAGGCTGCTCTGGCTGGGCCTCCTGAGGGCATCACCACTTAATACACATAGTTCCTTTTCACATCACCTTTTTATGTTTGTTTATTATTCATGTAATTTTTCACATATTTTTTAACCCCTTAACACTTAGTAATTACTTGCACACTACTATACTTTACACTGCACTGTCACTCTTTTTCCATTTTTCGTGTGATGCCCTGGGGGGGTCCTGGGCTGTACGTAGTTTTGGGGTGCTCTGCGCCTGTACGTGAACCGTTTAGTGTAGGGACTGCTAGTGACAGAGAAGCCTTGACGAGGCCTAGCAGCATCCCATGTATTTGCAAATGCATGCAACTAATATCTCTGAAATTCTATTACCATATAGTGTTCATATATTGTTGCTAGTATAATTCAGTGTGCTGAGGAACAATAGGGGGTTAAACCCCCCTCTCTTTTCTACTTGGTATAACCCCTCCCTTTCATGCACCTGAAAAAAGTACTACCTGATTGATTGAGCAGCTGCCATTTTTTGTTTGTGGTTATGAGATGCATGAATGAGCCAGCATTAGCAGGGCATGCTGGTTCTAGTAGTGCTAGTTGGAGTTCCCAGGGGCGACTCCCAGGTAAGCTGGCTCTCAATTCGGATGCATTTATGTATGTGCCTTTATCATGAGGCCTTACATTTGCCAAAAATATATATCTGCCTTTATTATGAGGCTTTAATTGGCATACATTACATTTGGGGTGAGCGTTTGGGCGTAGGGCCGCTGAGGCTGCTCTGGCTGGGCCTCCTGAGGGCATCACCACTTAATACACATAGGTACTTTTCACATCACCTTTTTATGTTTGTTTATTATTCATGTAATTTTTCACATATATTTTAACCCCTTAACACTTAGTAATTACTTGCACACTACTATACTTTACACTGCACTGTCACTCTTTTTCCATTTTTCGTGTGATGCCCTGGGGGGGTCCTGGGCTGTACGTAGTTTTGGGGTGCAATGCGCCTGTACATTAACAGTTTAGTGTAGGGACTGCTAGTGACAGAGAAGCCTTGACGAGGCCTAGCAGCATCCCATGTATTTGCAAATGCATGCAACTAATATCTCTGAAATTCTATTACCATATAGTGTTCATATATTGTTGCTAGTATAATTCAGTGTGCTGAGGAACAATAGGGGGTTAAACCCCCCTCTCTTTTCTACTTGGTATGACCCCTCCCTTTCATGCACCTGAAAAAAGTACTACCTGATTGATTGAGCAGCTGCCATTTTTTGTTTGTGGTTATGAGATGCATGAATGAGCCAGCATTAGCAGGGCATGCTGGTTCTAGTAGTGCTAGTTGGAGTTCCCAGGGGCGACTCTCAGGTAAGCTGGCTCTCAATTCGGATGCATTTATGTATGTGCCTTTATCATGAGGCCTTACATTTGCCAAAAATATATATCTGCCTTTATTATGAGGCTTTAATTGGCATACATTACATTTGGGGTGAGCGTTTGGGCGTAGGGCCGCTGAGGCTGCTCTGGCTGGGCCTCCTGAGGGCATCACCACTTAATACACATAGTTTCTTTTCACATCACCTTTTTATGTTTGTTTATTATTCATGTAATTTTTCACATATATTTTAACCCCTTAACACTTAGTAATTAATTGCACACTACTATACTTTACACTGCACTGTCACTGTTTTTCCATTTTTCATGTGATGCCCTGGGGGGGTCCTGGGCTGTACGTAGTTTTGGGGTGCTCTGCGCCTGTACGTGAACCGTTTAGTGTAGGGACTGCTAGTGACAGAGAAGCTTTGACGAGGCCTAGCAGCATCGCATGTATTTGCAAATGCATGCAACTAATATCTCTGAAATTCTTTTACCATATAGTGTTCATATATTGTTGCTAGTATAATTCAGTGTGCTGAGGAACAATAGGGGGTTAAACCCCCCTCTCTTTTCTACTTGGTATGACCCCTCCCTTTCATGCACCTGAAAAAAGTACTACCTGATTGATTGAGCAGCTGCCATTTTTTGTTTGTGGTTATGAGATGCATGAATGAGCCAGCATTAGCAGGGCATGCTGGTTCTAGTAGTGCTAGTTGGAGTTCCCAGGGGCGACTCCCAGGTAAGCTGGCTCTCAATTCGGATGCATTTATGTATGTGCCTTTATCATGAGGCCTTACATTTGCCAAAAATATATATCTGCCTTTATTATGAGGCTTTAATTGGCATACATTACATTTGGGGTGAGCGTTTGGGCGTAGGGCCTCTGAGGCTGCTCTGGCTGGGCCTCCTGAGGGCATCACCACTTAATACACATAGTTACTTTTCACATCACCTTTTTATGTTTGTTTATTATTCATGTAATTTTTCACATATATTTTAACCCCTTAACACTTAGTAATTACTTGCACACTACTATACTTTACACTGCACTGTCACTCTTTTTCCATTTTTCGTGTGATGCCCTGGGGGGGTCCTGGGCTGTACGTAGTTTTGGGGTGCTCTGCGCCTGTACGTGAACCATTTAGTGTATGGACTGCTAGTGACAGAGAAGCCTTGATGAGGCCTAGCAGCATCCCATGTATTTGCAAATGCATGCAACTAATATCTCTGAAATTCTATTACCATATAGTGTTCATATATTGTTGCTAGTATAATTCAGTGTGCTGAGGAACAATAGGGGGTTAAACCCCCCTCTCTTTTCTACTTGGTATGACCCCTCCCTTTCATGCACCTGAAAAAAGTACTACCTGATTGATTGAGCAGCTGCCATTTTTTGTTTGTGGTTATGAGATGCATGAATGAGCCAGCATTAGCAGGGCATGCTGGTTCTAGTAGTGCTAGTTGGAGTTCCCAGGGGCGACTCCCAGGTAAGCTGGCTCTCAATTCGGATGCATTTATGTATGTGCCTTTATGATGAGGCCTTACATTTGCCAAAAATATATATCTGCCTTTATTATGAGGCTTTAATTGGCATACATTACATTTGGGGTGAGCGTTTGGGCGTAGAGCCGCTGAGGCTGCTCTGGCTGGGCCTCCTGAGGGCATCACCACTTAATACACATAGTTACTTTTCACATCACCTTTTTATGTTTGTTTATTATTCATGTAATTTTTCACATATATTTTAACCCCTTAACACTTAGTAATTACTTGCACACTACTATACTTTACACTGCACTGTCACTCTTTTTCCATTTTTCGTGTGATGCCCTGGGGGGGTCTTGGGCTGTACGTAGTTTTGGGGTGCTCTGCGCCTGTACGTGAACCGTTTAGTGTAGGGACTGCTAGTGACAGAGAAGCCTTGACGAGGCCTAGCAGCATCCCATGTATTTGCAAATGCATGCAACTAATATCTCTGAAATTCTATTACCATATAGTGTTCATATATTGTTGCTAGTATAATTCAGTGTGCTGAGGAACAATAGGGGGTTAAACCCCCCTCTCTTTTCTACTTGGTATGACCCCTCCCTTTCATGCACCTGAAAAAAGTACTACCTGATTGATTGAGCAGCTGCCATTTTTTGTTTGTGGTTATGAGATGCATGAATGAGCCAGCATTAGCAGGGCATGCTGGTTCTAGTAGTGCTAGTTGGAGTTCCCAGGGGCGACTCCCAGGTAAGCTGGCTCTCAATTCGGATGCATTTATGTATGTGCATTTATCATGAGGCCTTACATTTGCCAAAAATATATATCTGCCTTTATTATGAGGCTTTAATTGGCATACATTACATTTGGGGTGAGCGTTTGGGCGTAGGGCCTCTGAGGCTGCTCTGGCTGGGCCTCCTGAGGGCATCACCACTTAATACACATAGTTCCTTTTCACATCACCTTTTTATGTTTGTTTATTATTCATGTAATTTTTCACATATATTTTAACCCCTTAACACTTAGTAATTACTTGCACACTACTATACTTTACACTGCACTGTCACTCTTTTTCCATTTTTCGTGTGATGCCCTGGGGGGGTCCTGGGCTGTACGTAGTTTTGGGGTGCTCTGCGCCTGTACGTGAACCGTTTAGTGTAGGGACTGCTAGTGACAGAGAAGCCTTGACGAGGCCTAGCAGCATCCCATGTATTTGCAAATGCATGCAACTAATATCTCTGAAATTCTATTACCATATAGTGTTCATATATTGTTGCTAGTATAATTCAGTGTGCTGAGGAACAATAGGGGGTTAAACCCCCCTCTCTTTTCTACTTGGTATGACCCCTCCCTTTCATGCACCTGAAAAAAGTACTACCTGATTGATTGAGCAGCTGCCATTTTTTGTTTGTGGTTATGAGATGCATGAATGAGCCAGCATTAGCAGGGCATGCTGGTTCTAGTAGTGCTAGTTGGAGTTCCCAGGGGCGACTCCCAGGTAAGCTGGCTCTCAATTCGGATGCATTTATGTATGTGCCTTTATCATGAGGCCTTACATTTGCCAAAAATATATATCTGCCTTTATTATGAGGCTTTAATTGGCATACATTACATTTGGGGTGAGCGTTTGGGCGTAGGGCCTCTGAGGCTGCTCTGGCTGGGCCTCCTGAGGGCATCACCACTTAATACACATAGTTACTTTTCACATCACCTTTTTATGTTTGTTTATTATTCATGTAATTTTTCACATATTTTTTAACCCCTTAACACTTAGTAATTACTTGCACACTACTATACTTTACACTGCACTGTCACTCTTTTTCCATTTTTCGTGTGATGCCCTGGGGGGGTCCTGGGCTGTACGTAGTTTTGGGGTGCTCTGCGCCTGTACGTGAACCGTTTAGTGTAGGGACTGCTAGTGACAGAGAAGCCTTGACGAGGCCTAGCAGCATCCCATGTATTTGCAAATGCATGCAACTAATATCTCTGAAATTCTATTACCATATAGTGTTCATATATTGTTGCTAGTATAATTCAGTGTGCTGAGGAACAATAGGGGGTTAAACCCCCCTCTCTTTTCTACTTGGTATGACCCCTCCCTTTCATGCACCTGAAAAAAGTACTACCTGATTGATTGAGCAGCTGCCATTTTTTGTTTGTGGTTATGAGATGCATGAATGAGCCAGCATTAGCAGGGCATGCTGGTTCTAGTAGTGCTAGTTGGAGTTCCCAGGGGCGACTCCCAGGTAAGCTGGCTCTCAATTCGGATGCATTTATGTATGTGCCTTTATCATGAGGCCTTACATTTGCCAAAAATATATATCTGCCTTTATTATGAGGCTTTAATTGGCATACATTACATTTGGGGTGAGCGTTTGGGCGTAGGGCCGCTGAGGCTGCTCTGGCTGGGCCTCCTGAGGGCATCACCACTTAATACACATAGGTACTTTTCACATGACCTTTTTATGTTTGTTTATTATTCATGTAATTTTTCACATATATTTTAACCCCTTAACACTTAGTAATTACTTGCACACTACTATACTTTACACTGCACTGTCACTCTTTTTCCATTTTTCATGTGATGCCCTGGGGGGGTCCTGGGCTGTACGTAGTTTTGGGGTGCTCTGCGCCTGTACGTGAACCGTTTAGTGTAGGGACTGCTAGTGACAGAGAAGCCTTGACGAGGCCTAGCAGCATCCCATGTATTTGCAAATGCATGCAACTAATATCTCTGAAATTCTATTACCATATAGTGTTCATATGTTGTTGCTAGTATAATTCAGTGTGCTGAGGAACAATAGGGGGTTAAACCCCCCTCTCTTTTCTACTTGGTATGACCCCTCCCTTTCATGCACCTGAAAAAAGTACTACCTGATTGATTGAGCAGCTGCCATTTTTTGTTTGTGGTTATGAGATGCATGAATGAGCCAGCATTAGCAGGGCATGCTGGTTCTAGTAGTGCTAGTTGGAGTTCCCAGGGGCGACTCCCAGGTAAGCTGGCTCTCAATTCGGATGCATTTATGTATGTGCCTTTATCATGAGGCCTTACATTTGCCAAAAATATATATCTGCCTTTATTATGAGGCTTTAATTGGCATACATTACATTTGGGGTGAGCGTTTGGGCGTAGGGCCGCTGAGGCTGCTCTGGCTGGGCCTCCTGAGGGCATCACCACTTAATACACATAGTTACTTTTCACATCACCTTTTTATGTTTGTTTATTATTCATGTAATTTTTCACATATATTTTAACCCCTTAACACTTAGTAATTAATTGCACACTACTATACTTTACACTGCACTGTCACTGTTTTTCCATTTTTCATGTGATGCCCTGGGGGGGTCCTGGGCTGTACGTAGTTTTGGGGTGCTCTGCGCCTGTACGTGAACCGTTTAGTGTAGGGACTGCTAGTGACAGAGAAGCCTTGACGAGGCCTAGCAGCATCCCATGTATTTGCAAATGCATGCAACTAATATCTCTGAAATTCTTTTACCATATAGTGTTCATATATTGTTGCTAGTATAATTCAGTGTGCTGAGGAACAATAGGGGGTTAAACCCCCCTCTCTTTTCTACTTGGTATGACCCCTCCCTTTCATGCACCTGAAAAAAGTACTACCTGATTGATTGAGCAGCTGCCATTTTTTGTTTGTGGTTATGAGATGCATGAATGAGCCAGCATTAGCAGGGCATGCTGGTTCTAGTAGTGCTAGTTGGAGTTCCCAGGGGCGACTCCCAGGTAAGCTGGCTCTCAATTCGGATGCATTTATGTAAGTGCCTTTATCATGAGGCCTTACATTTGCCAAAAATATATATCTGCCTTTATTATGAGGCTTTAATTGGCATACATTACATTTGGGGTGAGCGTTTGGGCGTAGGGCCGCTGAGGCTGCTCTGGCTGGGCCTCCTGAGGGCATCACCACTTAATACACATAGTTACTTTTCACATCACCTTTTTATGTTTGTTTATTATTCATGTAATTTTTCACATATATTTTAACCCCTTAACACTTAGTAATTACTTGCACACTACTATACTTTACACTGCACTGTCACTCTTTTTCCATTTTTCGTGTGATGCCCTGGGGGGGTCCTGGGCTGTACGTAGTTTTGGGGTGTTCTGCGCCTGTACGTGAACCATTTAGTGTAGGGACTGCTAGTGACAGAGAAGCCTTGACGAGGCCTAGCAGCATCCCATGTATTTGCAAATGCATGCAACTAATATCTCTGAAATTCTATTACCATATAGTGTTCATATATTGTTGCTAGTATAATTCAGTGTGCTGAGGAACAATAGGGGGTTAAACCCCCCTCTCTTTTCTACTTGGTATGACCCCTCCCTTTCATGCACCTGAAAAAAGTACTACCTGATTGATTGAGCAGCTGCCATTTTTTGTTTGTGGTTATGAGATGCATGAATGAGCCAGCATTAGCAGGGCATGCTGGTTCTAGTAGTGCTAGTTGGAGTTCCCAGGGGCGACTCCCAGGTAAGCTGGCTCTCAATTCGGATGCATTTATGTATGTGCCTTTATCATGAGGCCTTACATTTGCCAAAAATATATATCTGCCTTTATTATGAGGCTTTAATTGGCATACATTACATTTGGGGTGAGCGTTTGGGCGTAGGGCCGCTGAGGCTGCTCTGGCTGGGCCTCCTGAGGGCATCACCACTTAATACACATAGTTACTTTTCACATCACCTTTTTATGTTTGTTTATTATTCATGTAATTTTTCACATATATTTTAACCCCTTAACACTTAGTAATTAATTGCACACTACTATACTTTACACTGCACTGTCACTGTTTTTCCATTCTTCATGTGATGCCCTGGGGGGGTCCTTGGCTATACGTAGTTTTGGGGTGCTCTGCGCCTGTACGTGAACCATTTAGTGTAGGGACTGCTAGTGACAGAGAAGCCTTGACGAGGCCTAGCAGCATCCCATGTATTTGCAAATGCATGCAACTAATATCTCTGAAATTCTATTACCATATAGTGTTCATATATTGTTGCTAGTATAATTCAGTGTGCTGAGGAACAATAGGGGGTTAAACCCCCCTCTCTTTTCTACTTGGTATGACCCCTCCCTTTCATGCACCTGAAAAAAGTACTACCTGATTGATTGAGCAGCTGCCATTTTTTGTTTGTGGTTATGAGATGCATGAATGAGCCAGCATTAGCAGGGCATGCTGGTTCTAGTAGTGCTAGTTGGAGTTCCCAGGGGCGACTCCCAGGTAAGCTGGCTCTCAATTCGGATGCATTTATGTATGTGCATTTATCATGAGGCCTTACATTTGCCAAAAATATATATCTGCCTTTATTATGAGGCTTTAATTGGCATACATTACATTTGGGGTGAGCGTTTGGGCGTAGGGCCTCTGAGGCTGCTCTGGCTGGGCCTCCTGAGGGCATCACCACTTAATACACATAGTTACTTTTCACATCACCTTTTTATGTTTGTTTATTATTCATGTAATTTTTCACATATTTTTTAACCCCTTAACACTTAGTAATTACTTGCACACTACTATACTTTACACTGCACTGTCACTCTTTTTCCATTTTTCGTGTGATGCCCTGGGGGGGTCCTGGGCTGTACGTAGTTTTGGGGTGCTCTGCGCCTGTACGTGAACCGTTTAGTGTAGGGACTGCTAGTGACAGAGAAGCCTTGACGAGGCCTAGCAGCATCCCATGTATTTGCAAATGCATGCAACTAATATCTCTGAAATTCTATTACCATATAGTGTTCATATATTGTTGCTAGTATAATTCAGTGTGCTGAGGAACAATAGGGGGTTAAACCCCCCTCTCTTTTCTACTTGGTATAACCCCTCCCTTTCATGCACCTGAAAAAAGTACTACCTGATTGATTGAGCAGCTGCCATTTTTTGTTTGTGGTTATGAGATGCATGAATGAGCCAGCATTAGCAGGGCATGCTGGTTCTAGTAGTGCTAGTTGGAGTTCCCAGGGGCGACTCCCAGGTAAGCTGGCTCTCAATTCGGATGCATTTATGTATGTGCCTTTATCATGAGGCCTTACATTTGCCAAAAATATATATCTGCCTTTATTATGAGGCTTTAATTGGCATACATTACATTTGGGGTGAGCGTTTGGGCGTAGGGCCGCTGAGGCTGCTCTGGCTGGGCCTCCTGAGGGCATCACCACTTAATACACATAGGTACTTTTCACATCACCTTTTTATGTTTGTTTATTATTCATGTAATTTTTCACATATATTTTAACCCCTTAACACTTAGTAATTACTTGCACACTACTATACTTTACACTGCACTGTCACTCTTTTTCCATTTTTCGTGTGATGCCCTGGGGGGGTCCTGGGCTGTACGTAGTTTTGGGGTGCAATGCGCCTGTACATTAACAGTTTAGTGTAGGGACTGCTAGTGACAGAGAAGCCTTGACGAGGCCTAGCAGCATCCCATGTATTTGCAAATGCATGCAACTAATATCTCTGAAATTCTATTACCATATAGTGTTCATATATTGTTGCTAGTATAATTCAGTGTGCTGAGGAACAATAGGGGGTTAAACCCCCCTCTCTTTTCTACTTGGTATGACCCCTCCCTTTCATGCACCTGAAAAAAGTACTACCTGATTGATTGAGCAGCTGCCATTTTTTGTTTGTGGTTATGAGATGCATGAATGAGCCAGCATTAGCAGGGCATGCTGGTTCTAGTAGTGCTAGTTGGAGTTCCCAGGGGCGACTCTCAGGTAAGCTGGCTCTCAATTCGGATGCATTTATGTATGTGCCTTTATCATGAGGCCTTACATTTGCCAAAAATATATATCTGCCTTTATTATGAGGCTTTAATTGGCATACATTACATTTGGGGTGAGCGTTTGGGCGTAGGGCCGCTGAGGCTGCTCTGGCTGGGCCTCCTGAGGGCATCACCACTTAATACACATAGTTTCTTTTCACATCACCTTTTTATGTTTGTTTATTATTCATGTAATTTTTCACATATATTTTAACCCCTTAACACTTAGTAATTAATTGCACACTACTATACTTTACACTGCACTGTCACTGTTTTTCCATTTTTCATGTGATGCCCTGGGGGGGTCCTGGGCTGTACGTAGTTTTGGGGTGCTCTGCGCCTGTACGTGAACCGTTTAGTGTAGGGACTGCTAGTGACAGAGAAGCTTTGACGAGGCCTAGCAGCATCGCATGTATTTGCAAATGCATGCAACTAATATCTCTGAAATTCTTTTACCATATAGTGTTCATATATTGTTGCTAGTATAATTCAGTGTGCTGAGGAACAATAGGGGGTTAAACCCCCCTCTCTTTTCTACTTGGTATGACCCCTCCCTTTCATGCACCTGAAAAAAGTACTACCTGATTGATTGAGCAGCTGCCATTTTTTGTTTGTGGTTATGAGATGCATGAATGAGCCAGCATTAGCAGGGCATGCTGGTTCTAGTAGTGCTAGTTGGAGTTCCCAGGGGCGACTCCCAGGTAAGCTGGCTCTCAATTCGGATGCATTTATGTATGTGCCTTTATCATGAGGCCTTACATTTGCCAAAAATATATATCTGCCTTTATTATGAGGCTTTAATTGGCATACATTACATTTGGGGTGAGCGTTTGGGCGTAGGGCCTCTGAGGCTGCTCTGGCTGGGCCTCCTGAGGGCATCACCACTTAATACACATAGTTACTTTTCACATCACCTTTTTATGTTTGTTTATTATTCATGTAATTTTTCACATATATTTTAACCCCTTAACACTTAGTAATTACTTGCACACTACTATACTTTACACTGCACTGTCACTCTTTTTCCATTTTTCGTGTGATGCCCTGGGGGGGTCCTGGGCTGTACGTAGTTTTGGGGTGCTCTGCGCCTGTACGTGAACCATTTAGTGTATGGACTGCTAGTGACAGAGAAGCCTTGATGAGGCCTAGCAGCATCCCATGTATTTGCAAATGCATGCAACTAATATCTCTGAAATTCTATTACCATATAGTGTTCATATATTGTTGCTAGTATAATTCAGTGTGCTGAGGAACAATAGGGGGTTAAACCCCCCTCTCTTTTCTACTTGGTATGACCCCTCCCTTTCATGCACCTGAAAAAAGTACTACCTGATTGATTGAGCAGCTGCCATTTTTTGTTTGTGGTTATGAGATGCATGAATGAGCCAGCATTAGCAGGGCATGCTGGTTCTAGTAGTGCTAGTTGGAGTTCCCAGGGGCGACTCCCAGGTAAGCTGGCTCTCAATTCGGATGCATTTATGTATGTGCCTTTATCATGAGGCCTTACATTTGCCAAAAATATATATCTGCCTTTATTATGAGGCTTTAATTGGCATACATTACATTTGGGGTGAGCGTTTGGGCGTAGGGCCGCTGAGGCTGCTCTGGCTGGGCCTCCTGAGGGCATCACCACTTAATACACATAGTTACTTTTCACATCACCTTTTTATGTTTGTTTATTATTCATGTAATTTTTCACATATATTTTAACCCCTTAACACTTAGTAATTACTTGCACACTACTATACTTTACACTGCACTGTCACTGTTTTTCCATTCTTCATGTGATGCCCTGGGGGGGTCCTTGGCTATACGTAGTTTTGGGGTGCTCTGCGCCTGTACGTGAACCGTTTAGTGTAGGGACTGCTAGTGACAGAGAAGCCTTGACGAGGCCTAGCAGCATCCCATGTATTTGCAAATGCATGCAACTAATATCTCTGAAATTCTATTACCATATAGTGTTCATATATTGTTGCTAGTATAATTCAGTGTGCTGAGGAACAATAGGGGGTTAAACCCCCCTCTCTTTTCTACTTGGTATGACCCCTCCCTTTCATGCACCTGAAAAAAGTACTACCTGATTGATTGAGCAGCTGCCATTTTTTGTTTGTGGTTATGAGATGCATGAATGAGCCAGCATTAGCAGGGCATGCTGGTTCTAGTAGTGCTAGTTGGAGTTCCCAGGGGCGACTCCCAGGTAAGCTGGCTCTCAATTCGGATGCATTTATGTATGTGCATTTATCATGAGGCCTTACATTTGCCAAAAATATATATCTGCCTTTATTATGAGGCTTTAATTGGCATACATTACATTTGGGGTGAGCGTTTGGGCGTAGGGCCTCTGAGGCTGCTCTGGCTGGGCCTCCTGAGGGCATCACCACTTAATACACATAGTTACTTTTCACATCACCTTTTTATGTTTGTTTATTATTCATGTAATTTTTCACATATTTATTAACCCCTTAACACTTAGTAATTACTTGCACACTACTATACTTTACACTGCACTGTCACTCTTTTTCCATTTTTCGTGTGATGCCCTGGGGGGGTCCTGGGCTGTACGTAGTTTTGGGGTGCTCTGCACCTGTACGTGAACCGTTTAGTGTAGGGACTGCTAGTGACAGAGAAGCCTTGACGAGGCCTAGCAGCATCCCATGTATTTGCAAATGCATGCAACTAATATCTCTGAAATTCTATTACCATATAGTGTTCATATATTGTTGCTAGTATAATTCAGTGTGCTGAGGAACAATAGGGGGTTAAACCCCCCTCTCTTTTCTACTTGGTATGACCCCTCCCTTTCATGCACCTGAAAAAAGTACTACCTGATTGATTGAGCAGCTGCCATTTTTTGTTTGTGGTTATGAGATGCATGAATGAGCCAGCATTAGCAGGGCATGTTGGTTCTAGTAGTGCTAGTTGGAGTTCCCAGGGGCGACTCCCAGGTAAGCTGGCTCTCAATTCGGATGCATTTATGTATGTGCCTTTATGATGAGGCCTTACATTTGCCAAAAATATATATCTGCCTTTATTATGAGGCTTTAATTGGCATACATTACATTTGGGGTGAGCGTTTGGGCGTAGAGCCGCTGAGGCTGCTCTGGCTGGGCCTCCTGAGGGCATCACCACTTAATACACATAGTTACTTTTCACATCACCTTTTTATGTTTGTTTATTATTCATGTAATTTTTCACATATATTTTAACCCCTTAACACTTAGTAATTACTTGCACACTACTATACTTTACACTGCACTGTCACTCTTTTTCCATTTTTCGTGTGATGCCCTGGGGGGGTCTTGGGCTGTACGTAGTTTTGGGGTGCTCTGCGCCTGTACGTGAACCGTTTAGTGTAGGGACTGCTAGTGACAGAGAAGCCTTGACGAGGCCTAGCAGCATCCCATGTATTTGCAAATGCATGCAACTAATATCTCTGAAATTCTATTACCATATAGTGTTCATATATTGTTGCTAGTATAATTCAGTGTGCTGAGGAACAATAGGGGGTTAAACCCCCCTCTCTTTTCTACTTGGTATGACCCCTCCCTTTCATGCACCTGAAAAAAGTACTACCTGATTGATTGAGCAGCTGCCATTTTTTGTTTGTGGTTATGAGATGCATGAATGAGCCAGCATTAGCAGGGCATGCTGGTTCTAGTAGTGCTAGTTGGAGTTCCCAGGGGCGACTCCCAGGTAAGCTGGCTCTCAATTCGGATGCATTTATGTATGTGCATTTATCATGAGGCCTTACATTTGCCAAAAATATATATCTGCCTTTATTATGAGGCTTTAATTGGCATACATTACATTTGGGGTGAGCGTTTGGGCGTAGGGCCTCTGAGGCTGCTCTGGCTGGGCCTCCTGAGGGCATCACCACTTAATACACATAGTTCCTTTTCACATCACCTTTTTATGTTTGTTTATTATTCATGTAATTTTTCACATATATTTTAACCCCTTAACACTTAGTAATTACTTGCACACTACTATACTTTACACTGCACTGTCACTCTTTTTCCATTTTTCGTGTGATGCCCTGGGGGGGTCCTGGGCTGTACGTAGTTTTGGGGTGCTCTGCGCCTGTACGTGAACCGTTTAGTGTAGGGACTGCTAGTGACAGAGAAGCCTTGACGAGGCCTAGCAGCATCCCATGTATTTGCAAATGCATGCAACTAATATCTCTGAAATTCTATTACCATATAGTGTTCATATATTGTTGCTAGTATAATTCAGTGTGCTGAGGAACAATAGGGGGTTAAACCCCCCTCTCTTTTCTACTTGGTATGACCCCTCCCTTTCATGCACCTGAAAAAAGTACTACCTGATTGATTGAGCAGCTGCCATTTTTTGTTTGTGGTTATGAGATGCATGAATGAGCCAGCATTAGCAGGGCATGCTGGTTCTAGTAGTGCTAGTTGGAGTTCCCAGGGGCGACTCCCAGGTAAGCTGGCTCTCAATTCGGATGCATTTATGTATGTGCCTTTATCATGAGGCCTTACATTTGCCAAAAATATATATCTGCCTTTATTATGAGGCTTTAATTGGCATACATTACATTTGGGGTGAGCGTTTGGGCGTAGGGCCTCTGAGGCTGCTCTGGCTGGGCCTCCTGAGGGCATCACCACTTAATACACATAGTTACTTTTCACATCACCTTTTTATGTTTGTTTATTATTCATGTAATTTTTCACATATTTTTTAACCCCTTAACACTTAGTAATTACTTGCACACTACTATACTTTACACTGCACTGTCACTCTTTTTCCATTTTTCGTGTGATGCCCTGGGGGGGTCCTGGGCTGTACGTAGTTTTGGGGTGCTCTGCGCCTGTACGTGAACCGTTTAGTGTAGGGACTGCTAGTGACAGAGAAGCCTTGACGAGGCCTAGCAGCATCCCATGTATTTGCAAATGCATGCAACTAATATCTCTGAAATTCTATTACCATATAGTGTTCATATATTGTTGCTAGTATAATTCAGTGTGCTGAGGAACAATAGGGGGTTAAACCCCCCTCTCTTTTCTACTTGGTATGACCCCTCCCTTTCATGCACCTGAAAAAAGTACTACCTGATTGATTGAGCAGCTGCCATTTTTTGTTTGTGGTTATGAGATGCATGAATGAGCCAGCATTAGCAGGGCATGCTGGTTCTAGTAGTGCTAGTTGGAGTTCCCAGGGGCGACTCCCAGGTAAGCTGGCTCTCAATTCGGATGCATTTATGTATGTGCCTTTATCATGAGGCCTTACATTTGCCAAAAATATATATCTGCCTTTATTATGAGGCTTTAATTGGCATACATTACATTTGGGGTGAGCGTTTGGGCGTAGGGCCGCTGAGGCTGCTCTGGCTGGGCCTCCTGAGGGCATCACCACTTAATACACATAGGTACTTTTCACATGACCTTTTTATGTTTGTTTATTATTCATGTAATTTTTCACATATATTTTAACCCCTTAACACTTAGTAATTACTTGCACACTACTATACTTTACACTGCACTGTCACTCTTTTTCCATTTTTCGTGTGATGCCCTGGGGGGGTCCTGGGCTGTACGTAGTTTTGGGGTGCTCTGCGCCTGTACGTGAACCGTTTAGTGTAGGGACTGCTAGTGACAGAGAAGCCTTGACGAGGCCTAGCAGCATCCCATGTATTTGCAAATGCATGCAACTAATATCTCTGAAATTCTATTACCATATAGTGTTCATATGTTGTTGCTAGTATAATTCAGTGTGCTGAGGAACAATAGGGGGTTAAACCCCCCTCTCTTTTCTACTTGGTATGACCCCTCCCTTTCATGCACCTGAAAAAAGTACTACCTGATTGATTGAGCAGCTGCCATTTTTTGTTTGTGGTTATGAGATGCATGAATGAGCCAGCATTAGCAGGGCATGCTGGTTCTAGTAGTGCTAGTTGGAGTTCCCAGGGGCGACTCCCAGGTAAGCTGGCTCTCAATTCGGATGCATTTATGTATGTGCCTTTATCATGAGGCCTTACATTTGCCAAAAATATATATCTGCCTTTATTATGAGGCTTTAATTGGCATACATTACATTTGGGGTGAGCGTTTGGGCGTAGGGCCGCTGAGGCTGCTCTGGCTGGGCCTCCTGAGGGCATCACCACTTAATACACATAGTTACTTTTCACATCACCTTTTTATGTTTGTTTATTATTCATGTAATTTTTCACATATATTTTAACCCCTTAACACTTAGTAATTAATTGCACACTACTATACTTTACACTGCACTGTCACTGTTTTTCCATTTTTCATGTGATGCCCTGGGGGGGTCCTGGGCTGTACGTAGTTTTGGGGTGCTCTGCGCCTGTACGTGAACCGTTTAGTGTAGGGACTGCTAGTGACAGAGAAGCCTTGACGAGGCCTAGCAGCATCCCATGTATTTGCAAATGCATGCAACTAATATCTCTGAAATTCTTTTACCATATAGTGTTCATATATTGTTGCTAGTATAATTCAGTGTGCTGAGGAACAATAGGGGGTTAAACCCCCCTCTCTTTTCTACTTGGTATGACCCCTCCCTTTCATGCACCTGAAAAAAGTACTACCTGATTGATTGAGCAGCTGCCATTTTTTGTTTGTGGTTATGAGATGCATGAATGAGCCAGCATTAGCAGGGCATGCTGGTTCTAGTAGTGCTAGTTGGAGTTCCCAGGGGCGACTCCCAGGTAAGCTGGCTCTCAATTCGGATGCATTTATGTAAGTGCCTTTATCATGAGGCCTTACATTTGCCAAAAATATATATCTGCCTTTATTATGAGGCTTTAATTGGCATACATTACATTTGGGGTGAGCGTTTGGGCGTAGGGCCGCTGAGGCTGCTCTGGCTGGGCCTCCTGAGGGCATCACCACTTAATACACATAGTTACTTTTCACATCACCTTTTTATGTTTGTTTATTATTCATGTAATTTTTCACATATATTTTAACCCCTTAACACTTAGTAATTACTTGCACACTACTATACTTTACACTGCACTGTCACTCTTTTTCCATTTTTCGTGTGATGCCCTGGGGGGGTCCTGGGCTGTACGTAGTTTTGGGGTGTTCTGCGCCTGTACGTGAACCATTTAGTGTAGGGACTGCTAGTGACAGAGAAGCCTTGACGAGGCCTAGCAGCATCCCATGTATTTGCAAATGCATGCAACTAATATCTCTGAAATTCTATTACCATATAGTGTTCATATATTGTTGCTAGTATAATTCAGTGTGCTGAGGAACAATAGGGGGTTAAACCCCCCTCTCTTTTCTACTTGGTATGACCCCTCCCTTTCATGCACCTGAAAAAAGTACTACCTGATTGATTGAGCAGCTGCCATTTTTTGTTTGTGGTTATGAGATGCATGAATGAGCCAGCATTAGCAGGGCATGCTGGTTCTAGTAGTGCTAGTTGGAGTTCCCAGGGGCGACTCCCAGGTAAGCTGGCTCTCAATTCGGATGCATTTATGTATGTGCCTTTATCATGAGGCCTTACATTTGCCAAAAATATATATCTGCCTTTATTATGAGGCTTTAATTGGCATACATTACATTTGGGGTGAGCGTTTGGGCGTAGGGCCGCTGAGGCTGCTCTGGCTGGGCCTCCTGAGGGCATCACCACTTAATACACATAGTTACTTTTCACATCACCTTTTTATGTTTGTTTATTATTCATGTAATTTTTCACATATATTTTAACCCCTTAACACTTAGTAATTACTTGCACACTACTATACTTTACACTGCACTGTCACTGTTTTTCCATTCTTCATGTGATGCCCTGGGGGGGTCCTTGGCTATACGTAGTTTTGGGGTGCTCTGCGCCTGTACGTGAACCGTTTAGTGTAGGGACTGCTAGTGACAGAGAAGCCTTGACGAGGCCTAGCAGCATCCCATGTATTTGCAAATGCATGCAACTAATATCTCTGAAATTCTATTACCATATAGTGTTCATATATTGTTGCTAGTATAATTCAGTGTGCTGAGGAACAATAGGGGGTTAAACCCCCCTCTCTTTTCTACTTGGTATGACCCCTCCCTTTCATGCACCTGAAAAAAGTACTACCTGATTGATTGAGCAGCTGCCATTTTTTGTTTGTGGTTATGAGATGCATGAATGAGCCAGCATTAGCAGGGCATGCTGGTTCTAGTAGTGCTAGTTGGAGTTCCCAGGGGCGACTCCCAGGTAAGCTGGCTCTCAATTCGGATGCATTTATGTATGTGCATTTATCATGAGGCCTTACATTTGCCAAAAATATATATCTGCCTTTATTATGAGGCTTTAATTGGCATACATTACATTTGGGGTGAGCGTTTGGGCGTAGGGCCTCTGAGGCTGCTCTGGCTGGGCCTCCTGAGGGCATCACCACTTAATACACATAGTTACTTTTCACATCACCTTTTTATGTTTGTTTATTATTCATGTAATTTTTCACATATTTATTAACCCCTTAACACTTAGTAATTACTTGCACACTACTATACTTTACACTGCACTGTCACTCTTTTTCCATTTTTCGTGTGATGCCCTGGGGGGGTCCTGGGCTGTACGTAGTTTTGGGGTGCTCTGCGCCTGTACGTGAACCGTTTAGTGTAGGGACTGCTAGTGACAGAGAAGCCTTGACGAGGCCTAGCAGCATCCCATGTATTTGCAAATGCATGCAACTAATATCTCTGAAATTCTATTACCATATAGTGTTCATATATTGTTGCTAGTATAATTCAGTGTGCTGAGGAACAATAGGGGGTTAAACCCCCCTCTCTTTTCTACTTGGTATGACCCCTCCCTTTCATGCACCTGAAAAAAGTACTACCTGATTGATTGAGCAGCTGCCATTTTTTGTTTGTGGTTATGAGATGCATGAATGAGCCAGCATTAGCAGGGCATGTTGGTTCTAGTAGTGCTAGTTGGAGTTCCCAGGGGCGACTCCCAGGTAAGCTGGCTCTCAATTCGGATGCATTTATGTATGTGCCTTTATGATGAGGCCTTACATTTGCCAAAAATATATATCTGCCTTTATTATGAGGCTTTAATTGGCATACATTACATTTGGGGTGAGCGTTTGGGCGTAGAGCCGCTGAGGCTGCTCTGGCTGGGCCTCCTGAGGGCATCACCACTTAATACACATAGTTACTTTTCACATCACCTTTTTATGTTTGTTTATTATTCATGTAATTTTTCACATATATTTTAACCCCTTAACACTTAGTAATTACTTGCACACTACTATACTTTACACTGCACTGTCACTCTTTTTCCATTTTTCGTGTGATGCCCTGGGGGGGTCCTGGGCTGTACGTAGTTTTGGGGTGCTCTGCGCCTGTACGTGAACCGTTTAGTGTAGGGACTGCTAGTGACAGAGAAGCCTTGACGAGGCCTAGCAGCATCCCATGTATTTGCAAATGCATGCAACTAATATCTCTGAAATTCTATTACCATATAGTGTTCATATATTGTTGCTAGTATAATTCAGTGTGCTGAGGAACAATAGGGGGTTAAACCCCCCTCTCTTTTCTACTTGGTATGACCCCTCCCTTTCATGCACCTGAAAAAAGTACTACCTGATTGAATGAGCAGCTGCCATTTTTTGTTTGTGGTTATGAGATGCATGAATGAGCCAGCATTAGCAGGGCATGCTGGTTCTAGTAGTGCTAGTTGGAGTTCCCAGGGGCGACTCCCAGGTAAGCTGGCTCTCAATTCGGATGCATTTATGTATGTGCCTTTATCATGAGGCCTTACATTTGCCAAAAATATATATCTGCCTTTATTATGAGGCTTTAATTGGCATACATTACATTTGGGGTGAGCGTTTGGGCGTAGGGCCTCTGAGGCTGCTCTGGCTGGGCCTCCTGAGGGCATCACCACTTAATACACATAGTTACTTTTCACATCACCTTTTTATGTTTGTTTATTATTCATGTAATTTTTCACATATATTTTAACCCCTTAACACTTAGTAATTACTTGCACACTACTATACTTTACACTGCACTGTCACTCTTTTTCCATTTTTCGTGTGATGCCCTGGGGGGGTCCTGGGCTGTACGTAGTTTTGGGGTGCTCTGCGCCTGTACGTGAACCATTTAGTGTAGGGACTGCTAGTGACAGAGAAGCCTTGACGAGGCCTAGCAGCATCCCATGTATTTGCAAATGCATGCAACTAATATCTCTGAAATTCTATTACCATATAGTGTTCATATATTGTTGCTAGTATAATTCAGTGTGCTGAGGAACAATAGGGGGTTAAACTCCCCTCTCTTTTCTACTTGGTATGACCCCCTCCCTTTCATGCACCTGAAAAAAGTACTACCTGATTGATTGAGCAGCTGCCATTTTTTGTTTGTGGTTATGAGATGCATGAATGAGCCAGCATTAGCAGGGCATGCTGGTTCTAGTAGTGCTAGTTGGAGTTCCCAGGGGCGACTCCCAGGTAAGCTGGCTCTCAATTCGGATGCATTTATGTATGTGCCTTTATCATGAGGCCTTACATTTGCCAAAAATATATATCTGCCTTTATTATGAGGCTTTAATTGGCATACATTACATTTGGGGTGAGCGTTTGGGCGTAGGGCCGCTGAGGCTGCTCTGGCTGGGCCTCCTGAGGGCATCACCACTTAATACACATAGTTACTTTTCACATCACCTTTTTATGTTTGTTTATTATTCATGTAATTTTTCACATATATTTTAACCCCTTAACACTTAGTAATTACTTGCACACTACTATACTTTACACTGCACTGTCACTGTTTTTCCATTCTTCATGTGATGCCCTGGGGGGGTCCTTGGCTATACGTAGTTTTGGGGTGCTCTGCGCCTGTACGTGAACCGTTTAGTGTAGGGACTGCTAGTGACAGAGAAGCCTTGACGAGGCCTAGCAGCATCCCATGTATTTGCAAATGCATGCAACTAATATCTCTGAAATTCTATTACCATATAGTGTTCATATATTGTTGCTAGTATAATTCAGTGTGCTGAGGAACAATAGGGGGTTAAACCCCCCTCTCTTTTCTACTTGGTATGACCCCTCCCTTTCATGCACCTGAAAAAAGTACTACCTGATTGATTGAGCAGCTGCCATTTTTTGTTTGTGGTTATGAGATGCATGAATGAGCCAGCATTAGCAGGGCATGCTGGTTCTAGTAGTGCTAGTTGGAGTTCCCAGGGGCGACTCCCAGGTAAGCTGGCTCTCAATTCGGAAGCATTTATGTATGTGCATTTATCATGAGGCCTTACATTTGCCAAAAATATATATCTGCCTTTATTATGAGGCTTTAATTGGCATACATTACATTTGGGGTGAGCGTTTGGGCGTAGGGCCTCTGAGGCTGCTCTGGCTGGGCCTCCTGAGGGCATCACCACTTAATACACATAGTTACTTTTCACATCACCTTTTTATGTTTGTTTATTATTCATGTAATTTTTCACATATATTTTAACCCCTTAACACTTAGTAATTACTTGCACACTACTATACTTTACACTGCACTGTCACTCTTTTTCCATTTTTCGTGTGATGCCCTGGCGGGGTCCTGGGCTGTACGTAGTTTTGGGGTGCTCTGCACCTGTACGTGAACCATTTAGTGTAGGGACTGCTAGTGACAGAGAAGCCTTGACGAGGCCTAGCAGCATCCCATGTATTTGCAAATGCATGCAACTAATATCTCTGAAATTCTATTACCATATAGTGTTCATATATTGTTGCTAGTATAATTCAGTGTGCTGAGGAACAATAGGGGGTTAAACCCCCCTCTCTTTTCTACTTGGTATGACCCCTCCCTTTCATGCACCTGAAAAAAGTACTACCTGATTGATTGAGCAGCTGCCATTTTTTGTTTGTGGTTATGAGATGCATGAATGAGCCAGCATTAGCAGGGCATGCTGGTTCTAGTAGTGCTAGTTGGAGTTCCCAGGGGCGACTCCCAGGTAAGCTGGCTCTCAATTCGGATGCATTTATGTATGTGCCTTTATCATGAGGCCTTACATTTGCCAAAAATATATATCTGCCTTTATTATGATGCTTTAATTGGCATACATTACATTTGGGGTGAGCGTTTGGGCGTAGGGCCTCTGAGGCTGCTCTGGCTGGGCCTCCTGAGGGCATCACCACTTAATACACATAGTTACTTTTCACATCACCTTTTTATGTTTGTTTATTATTCATGTAATTTTTCACATATATTTTAACCCCTTAACACTTAGTAATTACTTGCACACTACTATACTTTACACTGCACTGTCACTCTTTTTCCATTTTTCGTGTGATGCCCTGGGGGGGTCCTGGGCTGTACGTAGTTTTGGGGTGCTCTGCGCCTGTACGTGAACCATTTAGTGTAGGGACTGCTAGTGACAGAGAAGCCTTGACGAGGCCTAGCAGCATCCCATGTATTTGCAAATGCATGCAACTAATATCTCTGAAATTCTATTACCATATAGTGTTCATATATTGTTGCTAGTATAATTCAGTGTGCTGAGGAACAATAGGGGGTTAAACCCCCCTCTCTTTTCTACTTGGTATGACCCCTCCCTTTCATGCACCTGAAAAAAGTACTACCTGATTGATTGAGCAGCTGCCATTTTTTGTTTGTGGTTATGAGATGCATGAATGAGCCAGCATTAGCAGGGCATGCTGGTTCTAGTAGTGCTAGTTGGAGTTCCCAGGGGCGACTCCCAGGTAAGCTGGCTCTCAATTCGGATGCATTTATGTATGTGCCTTTATCATGAGGCCTTACATTTGCCAAAAATATATATCTGCCTTTATTATGAGGCTTTAATTGGCATACATTACATTTGGGGTGAGCGTTTGAGCGTAGAGCCGCTGAGGCTGCTCTGGCTGGGCCTCCTGAGGGCATCACCACTTAATACACATAGTTACTTTTCACATCACCTTTTTATGTTTGTTTATTATTCATGTAATTTTTCACATATATTTTAACCCCTTAACACTTAGTAATTACTTGCACACTACTATACTTTACACTGCACTGTCACTCTTTTTCCATTTTCGTGTGATGCCCTGGGGGGGTCCTGGGCTGTACGTAGTTTTGGGGTGCTCTGCGCCTGTACGTGAACCGTTTAGTGTAGGGACTGCTAGTGACAGAGAAGCCTTGACGAGGCCTAGCAGCATCCCATGTATTTGCAAATGCATGCAACTAATATCTCTGAAATTCTATTACCATATAGTGTTCATATATTGTTGCTAGTATAATTCAGTGTGCTGAGGAACAATAGGGGGTTAAACCCCCCTCTCTTTTCTACTTGGTATGACCCCTCCCTTTCATGCACCTGAAAAAAGTACTACCTGATTGATTGAGCAGCTGCCATTTTTTGTTTGTGGTTATGAGATGCATGAATGAGCCAGCATTAGCAGGGCATGCTGGTTCTAGTAGTGCTAGTTGGAGTTCCCAGGGGCGACTCCCAGGTAAGCTGGCTCTCAATTCGGATGCATTTATGTATGTGCCTTTATCATGAGGCCTTACATTTGCCAAAAATATATATC
Organism: Taudactylus pleione; assembly: GCA_031769625.1. NCBI lineage: Eukaryota > Metazoa > Chordata > Amphibia > Anura > Myobatrachidae > Taudactylus > Taudactylus pleione. Next base: position 2,547,594 of record JAUIMM010000129.1, read on the forward strand.
TGCCTTTATTATGAGGCTTTAATTGGCATACATTACATTTGGGGTGAGCGTTTGGGCGTAGGGCCGCTGAGGCTGCTCTGGCTGGGCCTCCTGAGGGCATCACCACTTAATACACATAGGTACTTTTCACATCACCTTTTTATGTTTGTTTATTATTCATGTAATTTTTCACATATATTTTAACCCCTTAACACTTAGTAATTACTTGCACACTACTATACTTTACACTGCACTGTCACTCTTTTTCCATTTTTCGTGTGATGCCCTGGGGGGGTCCTGGGCTGTACGTAGTTTTGGGGTGCTCTGCGCCTGTACGTGAACCGTTTAGTGTAGGGACTGCTAGTGACAGAGAAGCCTTGACGAGGCCTAGCAGCATCCCATGTATTTGCAAATGCATGCAACTAATATCTCTGAAATTCTATTACCATATAGTGTTCATATATTGTTGCTAGTATAATTCAGTGTGCTGAGGAACAATAGGGGGTTAAACCCCCCTCTCTTTTCTACTTGGTATGACCCCTCCCTTTCATGCACCTGAAAAAAGTACTACCTGATTGATTGAGCAGCTGCCATTTTTTGTTTGTGGTTATGAGATGCATGAATGAGCCAGCATTAGCAGGGCATGCTGGTTCTAGTAGTGCTAGTTGGAGTTCCCAGGGGCGACTCCCAGGTAAGCTGGCTCTCAATTCGGATGCATTTATGTATGTGCCTTTATCATGAGGCCTTACATTTGCCAAAAATATATATCTGCCTTTATTATGAGGCTTTAATTGGCATACATTACATTTGGGGTGAGCGTTTGGGCGTAGGGCCGCTGAGGCTGCTCTGGCTGGGCCTCCTGAGGGCATCACCACTTAATACACATAGGTACTTTTCACATGACCTTTTTATGTTTGTTTATTATTCATGTAATTTTTCACATATATTTTAACCCCTTAACACTTAGTAATTACTTGCACACTACTATACTTTACACTGCACTGTCACTCTTTTTCCATTTTTCGTGTGATGCCCTGGGGGGGTCCTGGGCTGTACGTAGTTTTGGGGTGCTCTGCGCCTGTACGTGAACCGTTTAGTGTAGGGACTGCTAGTGACAGAGAAGCCTTGACGAGACCTAGCAGCATCCCATGTATTTGCAAATGCATGCAACTAATATCTCTGAAATTCTATTACCATATAGTGTTCATATATTGTTGCTAGTATAATTCAGTGTGCTGAGGAACAATAGGGGGTTAAACCCCCCTCTCTTTTCTACTTGGTATGACCCCTCCCTTTCATGCACCTGAAAAAAGTACTACCTGATTGATTGAGCAGCTGCCATTTTTTGTTTGTGGTTATGAGATGCATGAATGAGCCAGCATTAGCAGGGCATGCTGGTTCTAGTAGTGCTAGTTGGAGTTCCCAGGGGCGACTCCCAGGTAAGCTGGCTCTCAATTCGGATGCATTTATGTATGTGCCTTTATCATGAGGCCTTACATTTGCCAAAAATATATATCTGCCTTTATTATGAGGCTTTAATTGGCATACATTACATTTGGGGTGAGCGTTTGGGCGTAGGGCCGCTGAGGCTGCTCTGGCTGGGCCTCCTGAGGGCATCACCACTTAATACACATAGTTACTTTTCACATCACCTTTTTATGTTTGTTTATTATTCATGTAATTTTTCACATATATTTTAACCCCTTAACACTTAGTAATTACTTGCACACTACTATACTTTACACTGCACTGTCACTCTTTTTCCATTTTTCGTGTGATGCCCTGGGGGGGTCCTGGGCTGTACGTAGTTTTGGGGTGCTCTGCGCCTGTACGTGAACCGTTTAGTGTAGGGACTGCTAGTGACAGAGAAGCCTTGACGAGGCCTAGCAGCATCCCATGTATTTGCAAATGCATGCAACTAATATCTCTGAAATTCTATTACCATATAGTGTTCATATATTGTTGCTAGTATAATTCAGTGTGCTGAGGAACAATAGGGGGTTAAACCCCCCTCTCTTTTCTACTTGGTATGACCCCTACCTTTCATGCACCTGAAAAAAGTACTACCTGATTGATTGAGCAGCTGCCATTTTTTGTTTGTGGTTATGAGATGCATGAATGAGCCAGCATTAGCAGGGCATGCTGGTTCTAGTAGTGCTAGTTGGAGTTCCCAGGGGCGACTCCCAGGTAAGCTGGCTCTCAATTCGGATGCATTTATGTATGTGCCTTTATCATGAGGCCTTACATTTGCCAAAAATATATATCTGCCTTTATTATGAGGCTTTAATTGGCATACATTACATTTGGGGTGAGCGTTTGGGCGTAGGGCCGCTGAGGCTGCTCTGGCTGGGCCTCCTGAGGGCATCACCACTTAATACACATAGGTACTTTTCACATCACCTTTTTATGTTTGTTTATTATTCATGTAATTTTTCACATATATTTTAACCCCTTAACACTTAGTAATTACTTGCACACTACTATACTTTACACTGCACTGTCACTCTTTTTCCATTTTTCGTGTGATGCCCTGGGGGGGTCCTGGGCTGTACGTAGTTTTGGGGTGCTCTGCGCCTGTACGTGAATCGTTTAGTGTAGGGACTGCTAGTGACAGAGAAGCCTTGACGAGGCCTAGCAGCATCCCATGTATTTGCAAATGCATGCAACTAATATCTCTGAAATTCTATTACCATATAGTGTTCATATATTGTTGCTAGTATAATTCAGTGTGCTGAGGAACAATAGGGGGTTAAACCCCCCTCTCTTTTCTACTTGGTATGACCCCTCCCTTTCATGCACCTGAAAAAAGTACTACCTGATTGATTGAGCAGCTGCCATTTTTTGTTTGTGGTTATGAGATGCATGAATGAGCCAGCATTAGCAGGGCATGCTGGTTCTAGTAGTGCTAGTTGGAGTTCCCAGGGGCGACTCCCAGGTAAGCTGGCTCTCAATTCGGATGCATTTATGTATGTGCCTTTATCATGAGGCCTTACATTTGCCAAAAATATATATCTGCCTTTATTATGAGGCTTTAATTGGCATACATTACATTTGGGGTGAGCGTTTGGGCGTAGAGCCGCTGAGGCTGCTCTGGCTGGGCCTCCTGAGGGCATCACCACTTAATACACATAGTTACTTTTCACATCACCTTTTTATGTTTGTTTATTATTCATGTAATTTTTCACATATATTTTAACCCCTTAACACTTAGTAATTACTTGCACACTACTATACTTTACACTGCACTGTCACTCTTTTTCCATTTTTCGTGTGATGCCCTGGGGGGGTCCTGGGCTGTACGTAGTTTTGGGGTGCTCTGCGCCTGTACGTGAACCATTTAGTGTAGGGACTGCTAGTGACAGAGAAGCCTTGACGAGGCATAGCAGCATCCCATGTATTTGCAAATGCATGCAACTAATATCTCTGAAATTCTATTACCATATAGTGTTCATATATTGTTGCTAGTATAATTCAGTGTGCTGAGGAACAATAGGGGGTTAAACCCCCCTCTCTTTTCTACTTGGTATGACCCCTCCCTTTCATGCACCTGAAAAAAGTACTACCTGATTGATTGAGCAGCTGCCATTTTTTGTTTGTGGTTATGAGATGCATGAATGAGCCAGCATTAGCAGGGCATGCTGGTTCTAGTAGTGCTAGTTGGAGTTCCCAGGGGCGACTCCCAGGTAAGCTGGCTCTCAATTCGGATGCATTTATGTATGTGCCTTTATCATGAGGCCTTACATTTGCCAAAAATATATATCTGCCTTTATTATGAGGCTTTAATTGGCATACATTACATTTGGGATGAGCGTTTGGGCGTAGGGCCGCTGAGGCTGCTCTGGCTGGGCCTCCTGAGGGCATCACCACTTAATACACATAGGTACTTTTCACATGACCTTTTTATGTTTGTTTATTATTCATGTAATTTTTCACATATATTTTAACCCCTTAACACTTAGTAATTACTTGCACACTACTATACTTTACACTGCACTGTCACTCTTTTTCCATTTTTCGTGTGATGCCCTGGGGGGGTCCTGGGCTGTACGTAGTTTTGGGGTGCTCTGCGCCTGTACGTGAACCGTTTAGTGTAGGGACTGCTAGTGACAGAGAAGCCTTGACGAGGCCTAGCAGCATCCCATGTATTTGCAAATGCATGCAACTAATATCTCTGAAATTCTATTACCATATAGTGTTCATATATTGTTGCTAGTATAATTCAGTGTGCTGAGGAACAATAGGGGGTTAAACCCCCCTCTCTTTTCTACTTGGTATGACCCCTCCCTTTCATGCACCTGAAAAAAGTACTACCTGATTGATTGAGCAGCTGCCATTTTTTGTTTGTGGTTATGAGATGCATGAATGAGCCAGCATTAGCAGGGCATGCTGGTTCTAGTAGTGCTAGTTGGAGTTCCCAGGGGCGACTCCCAGGTAAGCTGGCTCTCAATTCGGATGCATTTATGTATGTGCCTTTATCATGAGGCCTTACATTTGCCAAAAATATATATCTGCCTTTATTATGAGGCTTTAATTGGCATACATTACATTTGGGGTGAGCGTTTGGGCGTAGGGCCGCTGAGGCTGCTCTGGCTGGGCCTCCTGAGGGCATCACCACTTAATACACATAGGTACTTTTCACATCACCTTTTTATGTTTGTTTATTATTCATGTAATATTTCACATATATTTTAACCCCTTAACACTTAGTAATTACTTGCACACTACTATACTTTACACTGCACTGTCACTCTTTTTCCATTTTTCGTGTGATGCCCTGGGGGGGTCCTGGGCTGTACGTAGTTTTGGGGTGCTCTGCGCCTGTACGTGAACCGTTTAGTGTAGGGACTGCTAGTGACAGAGAAGCCTTGACGAGGCCTAGCAGCATCCCATGTATTTGCAAATGCATGCAACTAATATCTCTGAAATTCTATTACCATATAGTGTTCATATATTGTTGCTAGTATAATTCAGTGTGCTGAGGAACAATAGGGGGTTAAACCCCCCTCTCTTTTCTACTTGGTATGACCCCTCCCTTTCATGCACCTGAAAAAAGTACTACCTGATTGATTGAGCAGCTGCCATTTTTTGTTTGAGGCTTTAGGAATGACAAGAAAAAATAAGGTTTCCACGTGAAGCACCCCAACTTTGAGCTTCAAAGGTTGGGTGCGATGTGTAAATCTCCCACTGATGATTCGACTACAGTCTATAGCAGTTAAGGGACACTGGTTGAGGTAGCCACTAGGTGGATATGCGATGTCTGTGAACAAAGTGAGGAAATTCCCAGCTGCTCCTGAGTCAAGCAAGGCGAGAACACTTAGGTAGACTTAGTTCACTTCCAACAAGGCAATGAAAGTAGGATCGGTTTCCTTGTGTGATCCATAGATACTCCTAACCTAACTCCTCTGTCATAGGTTAGGAGGGGGCGTTTCCCAGATGGGACGGACAAGACTTAAGGTAGTGGTGTGAGGAAGCACAGTACAGGCAAAGATTTTCCAGTCGTCTCCTTTGACGTTCTTCAGCAGAGTCGGGAACGATTTACTTGCATAGGCTCATCAAGAGGAGTAGAGAGTGAAGTAACTCGAGGAACAGAACGACTTTTAGTGCGGTCAAACCGATTTCTTTCCATGGCTCGCTCTCTATGACGCAGGTCAACTTTATTACATAAAGAAATCAGGGTGTCCAATGATGAGGGCAATTCACGGGAGGCTAGGTCATCCTTAATCCTTTCTGATAATCCGTTCCAAAAGGCTGCGACTAAGGCATCCTCATTTCAGGTTAGCTCGGAAGCCATTGTGTGAAATAGAAAGACATATTGGCTGACCGTCCTGCTTCCTTGATGGAGACGTAAAACATTGTTAGAGGCAGAAGTCATTCTACCCGGTTCGTCAGATTCTTCAAAAGGTGGTCGCAAACTCAGTATAGTTGGAAAGAATTGGGTCAGCTTTCTCCCAGAGGGAAGACCCAGTCCAGACCTTGACCGGTCAGGAGTGATATGATGTATGCTACTCGAGTCCTGGAAGTAGGGAAGCTAGTAGCCTGTAGCTCGAAATGAATCTCGCATTGATTTAAAAAACCTCGACAGAGCTTTGGGTTCCCATCGAATTTATTAGGAAGAGGTAGCTGAAGACGAGACACTGGTGGAGAAACCACTGTGGGAGTGGTTGCAAGAATAGAATTACTGGACTGGAGATCCGCTCTAGATATTCCTGAAAGGAGAGCTTGAACATTATCCAGACGAGTAGATATATCTTGAATATATTGCATCAGCTGCACTTGTGCAGACTCCTGTCTACCCAGGTGATTTAATAGATCCTGGATAGATCCTGGCCCAGGGCTCTGAGCACCAGACGGATCCATGTGGCCAGTACAAACTGTCATGGCTCGAGGTATTGGAAAGGGTGGACCTGAACTGGGTTGTGGTACAGAGACACCAGGATCAGGAGAGTTGGAATTTAGATGGTTTAATATAATTCCGTTGCATACAGTTAAATGAGAAGTAATGAGAGATGGTAAATATAGTCCTTAGTGCAGGGATGCACAACTGTAGACACTGTAAAACAAAAGGCAAAAAGTCTCTGAGGTTCAGGGGTACCGCGGAGAACTGTAAGGTTGAATGCTGTAGAACTTGAAGATACGTTGAATACTTGAGGGTAATTGAATATGACTCCTGGATGGAGAATGCAGGACTGGGAAATGAACTTGAGTCAGACTCCGGGATGGAGTATACTGGATTGGGTGAAGCACTTTGAATAGAACACCGGGAGGGAGTGTACTGGATTGGGCAGGAGTACTCCCGGCTGGAGTACACAGGAACAGAGTCACAGGTGAACTGGAAACAGCAGGGCTCAGAAGCATAGGTCTGCAAGAGCACTTTTGTACTGGCAATGAGACAGAGTCAGGGAAGGGCTTTTATACCCCTGGCCGGATGGTGATTGGCTGGAGTCACTGAAGAGTGCTGCTGATTGGATGGAGTTGGATCACCTGACCTGATCCAAGATGGCTGCGCCCATGATCCGCATGTCTGGCATGCAGAAGCACAAGAAGTGCATGGAGAGGCAGCAGGAACAGCTAGGCAACAGTGGAGTTGCAAGGAACCACCTTCTGGCATAGGCCCCACTCTGGATTCCCCTGAAAGCAGCGGCTGGCGACTCGGCCAGCTGCAATGACACCAGCGCATGGGAAGATGCAGGGGTCTCTGACGGAGGTCTCTAGCACGGTTTGTGACAGGTGGTGGCCATTTTAACCATTGCATTTATGCCGTGGCTAGTTTGGTTTATACCTACTGAACGCTGTTGCATTGCTAATTTGCTGTGGTTTGTTTTTGGCCTGTCTTTAAACAAACTGTGCTTATTTCTTTTCCTCATGGATCCTTCTTATCGCTATCGTGTGATGACAGCATATGCTGGAGTCATGCTTTTAGCTGATAGGGAGAGGTCTGAGAGACCAAGAAGGGTGCACTCATGCTGGACCAGGGAGTGGTTGCTGCAGAGGGATACTCTGTCGCACATGCCACTGCTGATGGAACTTCGTGAGAACCCTGATGACTTCCACAACTATCTGAGGATGGATGATGTCACCTTCCGTGAGATATTGAGTTTGGTGACGCCCTATATCCAGAGGCAGGATACGAGGATGCGAAGAGCCATACCCCCTGAGAGGCTGATCGCTACCCTGCGGTTCCTGGCAACTGGCAGATCCCTTGCTGACTTAAAGTTTGGCACCCTCATCTCAGCGCAAACTTTAGGTCGCATAATTCCGGAGACGTGTCGAGCCATATTCATGGTTTTGAAGGCTGAGTATTTTAAGGTAAATCACATTTTATAGCGTTCATTTTTAAATGCTGCAGGACCCCACTACCCCCCCTCTGAAATGTGTGTATATGCAGGTCTCACCGTATATTACTTGCAGGTCCCAGCAGTCTGCCCTAATCTGTCACACATCATGTGCTGTCCCTATACTAAATGCTGCAGGACCCCACTCCGCCCCTCCCCCTGAAATGTGTGTACGTGCAGGTCTCATAGTAAATATAGGCCCTCATTCAGAGCCGTATGCTCTGAGCAGATCGCACGCTCTGAATGAGGGCCGGGCTCCATGAAAATGGAGCGTCCTCCTGGACGCTCGTATAGCGGTGGGTCACCACCCACAGGCTATACGAGCGTGCATTGTGATGGCCGCGATGGTCGTGACCATCGCGACCATCGAAATTGCGAGCCGGAGCCTGCGGTTGAGGTTTTCAACCGCAAGCTCCGGAGTGATTTTGGCTCTATCAGAGCCAAAATCACTCCCACTGACATCACTAGTTATGTCAGTGGGCCGGCTTCTGACGGGAGGCGTTCCCGTGGGAACGCCCCCGTCAGGGAGGCACGCCCCCGGCACGCCCACCAAAGGGGGCATGCTGTCAATCAACATTGACAACATGCCCCCTTTGATCGGACACAACGAGCGAAGGACTTTCCTTCGCTCGTCGCGTCTGGCGCATGCGCACGACGGAGCTCCCTCCGTCGTGCACATGCTCAGTCCATAACATCGACCCACTTGCGAGCGGACAGCCGCTCGCGAGTGGGTCTGAATCAGGCCCATAGCTTCTAAACCACACCTCACACAACCGTTTTTAATAATATGTTTAACATTTTATATAAATTTGTTTAAATGTGCTTTTTTTGAGTTTTCTAATTTTTTTATTTATTTAGTTCTAGTTTCCATCTTCCGTAGAGGAATAGCAAACAATTGCTCTGGAATTTGAAAATAAGTGGAACTTCCCAAATTGTGGCGGGGCCAATTGATGGGAAACATGATACCGGAACAAATGGTGAACAATGAAGTCTTGCCATCACTATCCAGATTCCCAATGGTACGTCTGGACGTGCGAAAGCAATCAGGGAGGAATACCTCAATTATTTCAATGATGTGGGTGCAGTGGAATGGCAAGATAATTGCATCTAAAATCTTGTTATACCCAGAAAAAAAAAATTTTTTAAATAAAAAAATGTTTTTTTCATGCACCTATTTTCAGATAATTATTTGAAATAAAATTACTAAAATGTCATTCGATTCTGAACAAAAGTGTTGTTAATTCAAAGTTGGTTATGCTTTTTGCAAAATCCAAATATAATTATTCATTAGGAATTTTCTTTTTCTAAATAATGTAACGTGATTGTAGTTTAAATTTGTTGGTATTTTTTTTTTTTTGGAAGAGGTATTTATTTGGTTTTAGACCAACATCTGGATATAATATGGGTAAGGTTATGTTTTGGACTGAAAATTTTTGAACAACATCGTAAGCATACTTTAAAATACAACACCATATCCATGGCCAAAAAAAAACACACATCCCCAATAGGATCTCACTCCAAAACCATAATTGACAAAAATCAACATATACACCTCAGTACTGTGGTGGCCATTGGTAATTTGGTGGGCTCGGCAAGTTTTTGTCTGTTGCCCCCTAGTATGTATGATATATATATATATATATATATATATATATATATATATATATATATAAATATATATATATATATATATACACACACACAGTCAGGTGCATAAATATTGGGACATTGACAGAATTTTCATATTTGGGCCTCTATTCACCACCACAATGGCTTTGAAAAGAAACAAACAAGATATGCTTTAACTGCAGACTTTCATATTTAATTTGAGGGTAATTACATCCAAATCAGGTGAACGGTGTAGGAATTACGATGGTTTCTATATGTGCCTCCCACTTTTTAAGGGGCCAAAAGTAATGGGACTATCAACTCAAAAGCTATTTCATGGACAGGTGTGGGCTATGCCCTCATTATTTCATTATCAATTAAGCAGGTAAAAGGTCTGGAGTTGATTCTAGATGTGACATTTGCATTTGGAATCAGTTGAGGTCGACTCTCAATATAAGATCCAAAGAGCTGTCACTATCAGTGAAGCAAGCCATCATTAGGCTGAAAAATCCAAACAAGCCCATCAGAGAGATAGCAAAATCATTAGGTGTGGCCAAATCAACTGTTTGGAACATTCTTAAAAAGAAAGAATGCTCAGCAACACCAAAAGACCCGGAAGATCACGGAAAACAACTGTGGTGGATGATAGAAGAATTATTTCCCTGGTGAAGAAAAACCCCTTCACAACAGTTGGCCAAATCAAGAACACTCTCCAGGAGGTAGGTGTATATGTGTTAAAGTCAACAATCAAGAGAAGACTTCACAAGAGTGAATATAGAGGGTTCACCACAAGATGTAAATCATTGGTGAGCCTCAAAAACAGGAAGACCAGATTAGAGTTTGCCAAACAACATCTAAAAAAGCCAATACAGTTCTGGAACAGCATCCTATGGACAGATGAGACAAAGATCAACTTGTACCAGAGTGATGGGAAGAGAAGAGTATGGAGAAGGAAAGGAACTGCTCATGATCCAAAACATACCACCTCATCAGTGAAGCATGGTGGTGGTAGTGTCATGGCGTGGGCATGTATGGCTGTCAATGGAACTGGTTCCCTTGTATTTATTTACCAGAGTTTGAAACTTAGTAAAAAATTTAAAAATAAAAAAATAATAGAAAGCTGGACAGGATTCATTGATCATTACCAGACCAATGAGTGAATCCTGAGTAGGGACTACCCAAAACCAAAGATTCAGGCACTGAAATAAATAGTAATATACAGTCGGGAGCTTAACAGTAATGTTAACATAACCAGGGTAAAGACAAAGAAACAGGTTTTAAAAAGAGTGTTCATGGAAGCACAAGAAGTATGCATAATTCCAAACGTTCTGAAAACAGGTGCAAATGAAGTACATTGGCCAAAGTCATGGCACTATGTACATGCTCAAGTTCATCCTCGACAAAGAACCAAAGTAAAAGGAGTGACACATTTTTGAAACACTAAAAAAGTAAAATAAAAAACACTTAATTATAATACTCATCTTCGGCCTCCAGCGTGGCATGTGCAGTCATCTATGATGAGCGCACTTCACTGCTGGATGTGCTGGGAATGGGAAATGGTGTGTGGGCTGCCCAACGCATGATAGGTGAGGGGATGTGACGGTGGAGGAATTGGCATAAGTGGGCACTCCGGTCTATGAGGTGGGATTGGGATATTGCCAGAAGACAATGGGATGGGCTGCGGCATAATATAAGACCCTATGTTACTATGCTCATGTAATTTTCCTTCTTGAGCTAGTATCATAGCGTTATATATTATACGCTTGAAATGTGGCAGCTGGTCTTTAGCCATGCTGTCCATTTCGTGGCCGATGTGAGTTGCAAAAGATTGATTTGGACCCGGCGGTGTCTGTAAAACCTCCTCCACGTGTCGCAAAAATCTGTCACTTCTTGACGGTCCAGAGGACGAAGTCTTGGATGCCGCCCTCCGCTTCTTGGCGGGTGCTGGTACTGACGGCCTCTCCATTGTCAACTCCATGTCCTCTGTGGGCTCGCTGGTTGAAGGGACAGGATCCACATCCAGGACTTCCTCCTTGACAAACAAAAATTAAAAGTATTTAGGGTTAAAAAAAAATAAACAAACAAACAGTGGCTTTCAAGTCCAAAAATGTAAAATTTACAAAAGAGTGGGTCCATTCTGGATCGGTATGATTTACCACTAACCTGCATGGCAGTGAAGATCCTAACAGGTAATTTTTTTTTTCTATTTACTAACATAACCTTGTCCCCCCCCCCACCCAATCATAACCTCCCTTATGGGTGCTATCGATACCTATTTAAAACCTCTATGCAATCCTGTCTATACCTTCTAAAATCCTGCATATAGCTTCTAAAATTATCGCTATTTAGTGTAATGAGTCGCACAGTAAATAAATGCTTTCAGACTTTGAGTGTGGTTCCAAAGCACAAAAAAGTTATTATTCAATATAAAAACAGATGGTTACACGCTGTGATCTAAAGATAATTAGCGCAAATAAATCATACAGACCCAAGGTACAGTTGTTACAAACGCACGCGCTCTGGGCCCAGATACCGGCATCAGCAATAGAAACCTCCGTCAACAGCACAGCAAGAAGACTGAGGTCTGAGTTCAGAGAGCCCACATACAGTCAGGTGCAAAAATATTGGGACATTGACCGAATTTTCATACTTTGGCCTCTATTCACCACGACAATTGCTTTGAAATGAAACAAACAAACAAGGTGTGCTTTAACTGCAGACTTTCAGATTTAATTTGAGGGTAATTACATTCAAATCAGGTGAACGGTGTAGGAATTACAACGGTTTCTATATGTGCCTCCCACTTTTTAAGGGGCCAAAAGTAATGGGACTATCAACTCAAAAGCTATTTCATGGACAGGTGTGGGCTATTCCCTCGTTATTTCATTATCAATTAAGCAGGTAAAAGGTCTGGAGTTGATTCTAGATGTGACATTTGCATTTTTAATCAGTTGCTGTCGACTCTCAATATGAGATCTAAAGAGCTGTCACTATCAGTGAAACAAGCCATCATTAGGCTGAAAAATCAAAACAAACCCATCAGAGAGATAGCAAAAACATTAGGTGTGGCCAAAACAACTGTTTGGAACATTCTTAAAAAGAAAGAACGCACCGGAGAGCTCAGCAACACCAAAAGACCCGGAAGACCACGGAAAACAACTGTGGTGGATGACAGAAGAATAATTTCAATGGTGAAGAAAAACCCCTTCACAACAGTTGGCCAAATCAAGAACACTCTCCAGGAGGTAGGTGTATATGTGTCAAAGTCAACAATCAAGAGAAGACTTCACAAGAGTGAATATAGAGGGTTCACCACAAGATGTAAACCATTGGTGAGCCTCAAAAACAGGAAGACCAGATTAGAGTTTGCCAAACAACACCTAAAAAAGCCATTACAGTTCTGGAACAACATTCTATGGACATATGAGACAAAGATCGACTTGTACCAGAGTGATGGGAAGAGAAGAGTATGGAGACGGAAAGGAACTGCTCATGATCCAAAATATACCAACTCATCAGTGAAGCATGGTGGTGGTAGTGGCATTGCGTGGGCATGTATGGCTGCCAATGGAACTGGTTCCCTTGTATTTATTGATGATTTGACTGCTGACAAAAGCAGCAGAATGAATTCTGAAGTGCAATATTATATGTTCATATTCAGTCAAATGCTTCAGAACTCATTGGACGGCGTTTCACAGTGTAGATGGACAATGACCCGAAGCATACTGCAAAAGCAACCAAAGAGTTTTTAAGGCTAAAAAGTGGAATGTTATGCAATGGCCAAGTCAATCCCCTGACCTGAATCCGATTGAGCATGCATTTCACTTGATGAAGACAAAACTGAAGGGAAAATGCCCCAAGAACAAGCAGGAACTGAAGACATTTGCAGTAGAGGCCTGGCAGAGCATCACCAGGGATGAAACCCAGCGTCTGGTGATGTCTATGCGTTCCAGAGTTCAGGCTGTAATTGCTTGCAAAGGATTTGCAACAAAGTATTTAAAAGTGAAAGTTAGATTTAGGATTGTTTAGTTTGTCCCATTACTTTTGGCCCCTTAAAAAGTGGGAGGCACATATAGACACCGTAATTCCTACACCGTTCACCTGATTTGGATGCAATTACCCTCAAATTAAATCTGAAAGTCTGCAGTTAAAGCACATCTTGTTTGTTTCATTTCAAAGCCATTGTGGTGGTGAATAGAGGCCAAAATATGAAAATTCTGTCAATGTCCCAATATTTATGCACTTGACTGTATATACTCTTTACAGGGATAGGTAATACAATAGACAAGTTTGGCATGATTCCATTGGTTTTTCTTAAAGATGCTTCTGTTACAGGATAGTTCATAGGTCAATTCAAATGGACACAAGTCAGCCTCCAACAGCCCTTTGTGTACTTTTTCCCGCTGCATGCTAATCTAAGCTGATAACATTACAGAGTACATTTTAATGTTTTAACTCTCTATAGTCCATAGTTTGCAGACACGTTGCAATCTTCTCACCGATGATACCGGAAATCTGTTGAGACACAGTGGATCAGTACAACACCAAACACGGTCTGCTTACCATGTACTAAACCTTAGATATCAGATAACCTTTATTTCACAACATTAATAATTACTGAATAAACCTTGAAAATTACACTTTAATGCTAGGGAATCTTTTATGTAAGTGTGCAGTGTGTAAGTATTGGGGAATTGAGAAAAGACGCTAGTTAGCGCTGTGCGACTATGTGTTTTATGGAGTACACCATGGTACGTGTTTTGCAGGGTTAATCATTTTATATGTTTTTATATGTTTTAATGATTGTCTGTATTTACATGGTGAGGAATTTCAACTTCTTTCTATTGCGTGGGAATCGCACAACGATAAATAATAGCATTGCCGTATGTACTTATAATGGGCGAGATTCACTAAAATGGCGCTGGGCGGCCAGTCGCAAAATGGCATCTCATTGCCAATCGCAAAATGGCGGCGCGCAGATTTAATTTTAAACTGATCCTGTCTCAGCCAATTATCCGGCTTAGACAGTCCGCTCTTTGATAGCAAACAACATGCTATCAAACTCTGATTTTAAAATTAATTTAGGCTTACATTATGACATATTATTTAATGTTATATTATGGGATGGCACAAGGTGGTTCTTAAACCATCAATAATGTGTCTCTAGGAGGGGACATAAAACTACCCTTATACGCACACCGCGGATCTTGGAAGATCATGGGAAAGATGTGGGGATGCACCAATCCTATAAAAAAAAGTCTTGGGGGGGATAGGGACTTACAATATTTAAGATGTTTTAAAATTACATTTTAATGATACATTTTATGCATGTCTAAATCTTATACATTATACAATGGTACCTTCTAGTTCAGGGTTGTAATGCAGTCCTACATTTACCTCAGTATTCATATTGTTACTACTGACCACCATCATAATTTCATTCCTTTGATTCACCTTATCTTTACATTTTCCACATTTCAACACAGTAGGAACACACCTGACACATATGCCAATTACTATGATGACAACCAGTATGAGGATCAGGAGTTTACCTATGCTTGCAATCATTTCCTGGACCCACTCTCCTAGACCTGAGAACCATTTCACTGGGTTCAACCATGAAACCCATTCCTCTACCTTCTCCTCTACTTCAGCCACTGAAGCATTATGGTGCTTTCGAAATTCTCATTTCAGCTGCAGAATTTCATCCATCTTCCGGTCTATCACCTCCTTGGGATCGCTGGTATAGTTTGTAATGTAAGTGCAACACTTTACTCCAAATTGGGTGGCCAAAGTTACGCAATACCCTCCAGTAACAGCAGTTAAATAATTTAAGGCTAGTCTGTGTTGCACCAATTCTTTCTTGTAAGCTTGCAACTCCCTACCTGTATACCTGAATGTGTCATCATACATCTCGGTGATATTATCTATTAATTTAGCAAGATCTTGGATATATCTAAAATGTAGTGTACCCCGAGCAATCGTGGTGGGATCCAATGCTACCAAAACTTGAAAGTCAGTTGTCTCACTAATTAACTGTGTGGCTTTATGCACGTCACCAGGTATCATATTTCTTTTTGTCTCTGTGTTCATACTGTGTGTGAAGATATGGTGATGGTGTGTCTTTATGAATACCAAGCATTTCACCATGTGTAAGGGTCATAACTTCTGGAACTACTCTTCCCAAATAACACAAACCTTCGAAACTCGGAGAGAGCCACTTATACGCTTTCCTTCCACATATAAAATATACATCATCGGGGAGAACATAAGGAATAGTAAACATCATTATCGTCGTACACATCTCCCTGGCAAGTGATCCTACTTCAGTTTCTCCTATTTGACTCATACAAGTTTCTCGCTGTAATATCTTGGCACAATACCCTTCTGGTACCCTACCAATCATTTCTTTGGTGGAACTCAGTGTATATTTATACCGGAAGTGTCTTCCACTCGATCTAATTGTGCGTAACAGTTCATAATTCATAGGCTCACGGTCAGCTCTTAGTGAGAAGGTCTTCGTCTGGTTATTCCCAGTGACCTCCCAACTTCCTGGTTCATTGGAGTTGGTGATGTTTAAACATAAAAGTGATTTATCTACTTGGTACTGGTGGAGTTTAAAATGGGGTGGTTTGGTATTAAGAAATTTTTCATCTAGTGCATGCCCTCTCTGTGATTCTAAAATTTCAGAGACATTTAATAGGAATGGCACTAATCCTACATTATGCTGTCCTTGGGGTACGTGGGAGCACACCCAACAGTCTGTTTGGTTCAAAATTTTGCCCACCATGGTGTGATAATCCTCTAAAGGATACCCACCCCAATACTGGTTATACTTTGGTTGACACCGTTGGATGCAATTCTCATCAGTTACGGACCCACAGAACTCACACATACAATAATCCTCAGACGATAAGACCTTCACACTGTCTCCGAGTATCCAGAAGAGCAGATCTCTTAACAGATCTCCTCCTCTCGACTCCACTCCATCAATACTGCCATTAGCTCTCATCTCCTCTATCGGTCCCCCGTCACAGAGACCAGAAATCCCCGAACAAACCACGATGATGGAGACTCTGGAAGAGACTATAAAAATGAACACAGCAGACCAGTCCATTGCCGTAGCAAGGACCTGCAAATTTCTTTAGTTCAGATATCTCACTGCAACCTTTTAACTCTCCCGGAACAAGCTCGCGATCGACAGGTCCACGTTATCTGCCTCGTTTCTCCACCGGTTGGTTGACCTTCTTACAGTGAGTGGAATGGACCCAGGTATCTCTCTCGGCCACCTTCAAAGAAGTGGTACTTGTCAGCAACACCTGATACGGACCTTCCCACCGATCAGTCAAACAAACTGAACGCAAGAAATTTCTGATCATAACATATTCTCCAGGTTCCACATCATGACAGTTTGTTTCAGGCATATCATGGGACAATTTCAGTTTCTGCTGTTGCTGTTTTAACTGTTTACTCATTATTAAAAGATACCTTACAGTTACCTCATTGTTACCTTTCAAGTCTTCATGTGGACTTATAATCAAATGAGGTTGTCTACCAAACAGTATTTCAAAGGGGGACAAATTTAGAGGAGGGTCTAGGAGTGGTCCTTATGCTATGTAGGACCAACTGTAATGCTTCTGGCCATCCTAGTCCAGTCTCTGCCATGATCTTAATTTATTTTTAATAGTACCATTCATCCTCTCCACCTTGGCACTGGCTTGCAGTCGGTAGGGGGTATGAAGTCGACTATGAATACCCATCAACTTACACATATTTTGGAAAACATCAGCTGTGAAATGAGTACCCCTATCACTCTCAATAATTTTAGGGATACCGTATCTGCATACAAATTCCTGAACAATTTTCTTGGCAGTAAACGCAGCAGTATTAGTAGCAGCTGGATATGCCTCAACCTTATTGGAAAACACATCAGTGCACACTAATACATACTTGACGAATGTGGGATGGTTCAGTAGGGATCATTTTCCCAATGTTTTTCCTCAAGCAGGTCAGACAGGACATTGCTCTCTTTTCCGCTTGAGAAGAAAAACCCGATGCGCACCAGTATACTCTCACCAATTTGCACATACCATGCTTTCCCAAATGAGTCAGACCATGCACTGCTGCAGCCAGGCTAGGGTAGTATGCCTTGTGAGCCACTGGCTTACCTTGTCCGTCTCTCCAGAGCACTCTTGCCCATATCCCTTGAACCTCCAGACTGCCTGTTCCTGTGTAGAACACAAATTTAGCATCTCAATTAATTTCAGCATGTCAATTGTTTGAAGTCATCATTTGTTCAGTTGGTACATTCATTTTTAACCCTGCTGCCCATTTTGCAGCTTCGTCTGCCCTGTTGTTGCCCAGTGACACATGTATGGGCTTTACACTTAATTACCGCCACTGCCTTTGGCAATTGGATTGCTGTTAGTAGTCCTTTTATATGTCTGGAATGTGTGATTGGTGTGCCTGCTGTCATAAACTTTCTCAGACGCCATAGGGCACCGAAATCGTGTACTACCCCGAAGGCGTACCTAGAGTCAGTGTAGATATTAGCAGATTTTCCTTCCGCTAATTCACGCACTCTCTTTAGTGCCACCAGTGTGGTGGGCCTAAAGGTTCGGCTTCTATAACGTCCTCGTCATTTACCACAGCATAACCTGTACATAACTCTCCAGTGTCAGCTTGTCTATGACAATTCCCATCCGTGTAAAATGTCACATCTACATTTTCTAAAGGTGTACCCGTATGACAGGTCTTGCAGTAAAGATTTGATTCAGATATTCCATACAATCATGTGCATCAATATACCTACAGAACTCACCTGTCGCCAGCGGCTCACCTCTCTCCACCCTTTGTGCATCATGTTGCACATATGGTAAATACGTAGCTGGATTTAACATACTGCACCTTTTGACGGTGATGTTTGCAGGTGCTATTAAGGCCAGTTCCCATTTTGTGAACCTAGCTGAGGACACTTGTCTGGTTTGGGCAGAGTTTAGCAAATCAGATACAGCATGGGGAATATATACAATCATATCATGGCCTAGTACCACATCCTCACTCTTACTGACCAATAAAGCAGTTGCTGCTACACTTCTTAAACACGTTGGGAGTGATCTTTCCAGTGTCCAATTGTGCACTATAGTATGCTACGGGCCTACTGGCATCACCATGTTTTTGTGTGAGGACACCTGCTGCACAACCATCGGCTTCCGTACAATACAAATCAAAAGGTTTTTCATAATCAGGTATTCCCAATACAGGTGCTCTTGTCAGACTATCCTTAAGAATAAGGAAAGCATGCTCTTATTCCTCTGTGTGTATGACACGATCGGGCTTTGAGGAAGAGACCTAGGGCCTGATTCAGACCCGCTCCGTCGTGCGCATGCACGAGACCCGGATAGCGACGGGCAAGTTGTCTCTCCGGGTCTCACTACAAAGGGGGCATGCTGTCGATGTTGAGTGACAGCACGCCCCTTTTGTTGGGCGGGCCGGGGGCGTGGCTGCCCAGACGGAGGTGTTCCCATGGGAACGCCTACCTTCTGGGGCCGGCCCCACTGACATCACAAGTGATGTCAGTGGGAGGACTTCTTGCTCTATAAGAGCAAGAAGTCCACTGGGACTTGCGGCAACGAGACCCAACCACAAGGGTCTCCTCGCAAGTCCGATGGTCGCGATAGTCTTGACCATCGTGACCAACATCCTGACCGCTCGCACTAGCTGTGGGTGGTCACCCACAGCTATGCGAGCAGCCAGGAGGCCGCTCTAAAAATACAATAGGCAGGCACTGATTCAGAGCGAGTGCTCTGAATCAGGCCCTAAGTCCTGTAATGGCAAGGCCAAAATAGAAAAACCTGGGATCCACATTCTACAGTATCCACACATTCCCAAGAAGGTACGAATTTGCTGTTGATTCTGCGGCAGTGTCATGTTCTGTATGGCCTGAATTCTGTCATTTGTGAGATGTCGTAACCCCTGGGTTAGGCAGTGTCCTAAGTATTTAAACCTAGACTGGCATGGCTGTAGTTTGTCCTTAGCAACCTTGTGTCCTGTTTGTGAGAGATGAAGCAATAAAAGTTTAGTATCATTTAAACATGACATAAACGAATCAGAACATAACAATAAATCGTCCACATATTGCATTAGAACAGATCCATTGGCAGGTTGAAAAAATTGTAAACAGTATTGTAAGGCCTGGGAGGAGATACTGGGGCTGTCTATGAAACCCTGGGGCAATCGTGTCCATGTGTATTGTACACCCCTGTATGTAAAGGCAAATAGGTACTGACAGTCAGGATGAAGAGGTACAGAGAAAAAGCAGAACAGAGGTCAATGAGTGAAATGGGTTGCATTTGGTGGGATCTGCATGAGAATGACAGCTGGATTTGGCACTACGGGAAATTGGCTCTCTACCACCTTATTAACCCCTCTAAGGTCTTGTACCAGCCTATAACCCCTCCCACCACTCTTCTTTACAGGAAAGATGGGACTGTTGACTACACTTGCTGTACGAACTAAAACTCCCTGCTGTAACAATCACTCAATTATGGGATAAACCCCTAATTCTACCTCCTGTTTTAATGGGTACTGGGGAATTTTTGGAGCTTGCCTACCACTTTTTAGATTTACCATCACGGGACTTACGTTTGCCATTAATCCAGTGTCCTGTCCATCCTTGGTCCAAAGTGAACCTGGAGTTTGGGATAACATTTGATCTACCCGAGATGTATTTTTACCTGAACCAGTAGAGTGATACATTATCCTTTGGGGAGTGTCCAACATATCCCTCACCTCGTGCGCAACTCTCTCTGGGATATCTAAAAATATACCATCAGGGGTACAATATATGACACATCCCATTTTACATAGCAAATCCCTTCCCAGTAGGTTAGTAGGAGCCGCTTCTGCCAGGAGGAAAGAATGCCTGGTATGTAATGGCCCGATAGTGACCTCTGTGGATTTTGTTAAAGGATAATGTTGAACTTTACCCGTTACACCCATTGCTGGTACCGTCTCGCTGGTTACCTATAAGTTAGCAGGAGATTTTATCATTGACCTGGTCGCCCCTGTGTTTACAAGAAAAGGATATTTAGTACCAGCTACATAAACCATCATCACCGGTTCTTCCCTAGTACTTCCCATTAACCTATCTGTAGACTACAGGTATGACCTGACCCCTAGCGTTGACTCTCACCCTCCAATACAGCATTTACGGCCACAATTGGAGCTGGTGACTGTTGTGTGTTTCCTGTACTCTGTGTATATCCCTTATGGGGATATCCAGGTACTCCCTGGTTAGGGGGTCCCACCCTCTTCACCTTACAGTTCTTACTTACATGTCCCACTTGGTTGCAGTTAAAGCACCTTAGTGAGTGGGGTGGGTGAAAGGATTGCTGTGTGGGTTGAGCGGAAGGGAAAGATGGTGGGTGTGGATAAGGATATTGAGGGAAATATGGTTGTGGATAGTATGGGTTTTGCAGCTGTGTGTGATAAGTGGGGTAGGGCTGTGTTTGTGGTGGTACAGGATTGGTGAGAACGTGTAGTTGTACAGGTGCAGGAGTGTCTGTTGGCTGAGATGTCACAGTCATTCCTTTAGAGCTTGAATACGAATAGCCATTAGCTTCTCGCTCTGGGTCTCTCTCTTTTTAAGAATGTTCTTCAATAGCGGATTCCATGAGGTGGTCTACAGTATCTCCTCTCCAGCCAGGTAGTGAGGTCTGAACTCGGGTCTTCAGGTTCTCTTTTAGACCATCCATAAGTACAGTGATGATTATTCCCCTGTGATGAGTGCCATCTTTAATATCCTCTAACCTAGTGTACTGGGTGATAGCCTGCAGAGCTTGGTTACAATAATCCTCTGCAGATTCACTCTCTTTGTTTTATGGTGAAAATTTTGCTCCAATTAACTACTACTGTAAAATATACACCCAAATGGGTTATAATGCGGGTAATGTTACCTT
Source organism: Taudactylus pleione (assembly GCA_031769625.1). NCBI lineage: Eukaryota > Metazoa > Chordata > Amphibia > Anura > Myobatrachidae > Taudactylus > Taudactylus pleione. The sequence goes on from JAUIMM010000129.1 coordinate 2,568,973, forward strand.
GGTTAATTTCGTCTGTTAAGGGATCATCTCCATCCAATACGCAATCCGTGATAAACGTTTTCACGTCGGAATTGCGTGGAAGACAAACCTTTTACACCACTCGCCAATCTTTATTGGTTGGCTCGTGAGCACTACCCAAATTCTTTAAAAATCTTTGGCATTTGGCTAATTCCTTTTTAGGTTCAGGGAAATCATTCATTATGGAATTTAGCTCTGCTCTTGTCCAAGGACAATGCATTGCTACTTCCCTAGTGGGCACTACACCGTACGCATCCGCATTCCCATTCGGAACAGTTATTGTCCTAATAGGATGCAGACCGGCCGCACTGCTACTTTTGACCTTGTTACCTGGCTGGGGATTCAGTCTATTACTGCTATGTATATGGTTAACAGCTTCATGTACGGGTGCAGGGGATGTTAACACTTCCTGTACTGTCACTGATGGAGATGGCGGCATTTGTGCTTGTTGTGATGGAGCATCTAACATGTGTACAGCATGGGAAATGGCAGACATAACAAAAGGCTCATCATCCGCATCATAAACGTTTCTTTGTGATTACTTAAGAGAGGGTACAAGTTACTTGTTAAATTTTTATGCGTTTTTTCAACAACTGTACCTGCACCCCCATTAGCATAGGGCGGTGGTGGTGCGTGTGAACCACTGGCAATACCTTCTGCAACACTACCTTGCTGCACATGCGCGCCAATTCGTGGCACGCACGCACCGGTTTAGCGCTGCGGGTGTGATCTCCTGTAACGTGCTCGTGACGCTAGTTTGCGTCGCATGCACACTTTTAAGCCACACATCCCCCTCATGCTGCCATAATTTTAAACACTCGTTATATTTTACCTTTTTCATTTGAGAACGCACCATACAGATGCTATCTCGGACATTGTTCAATACCTCCTTATCAAAGCTGCCAATTCTGGGGAAAGGTCTAACCTTCATTGTCATTTTAAATCATACATCACAGTACCTAGTTGTATAAGCACCGTACTTAGAATGCATAATATGGCGTGCCGACCCAAGCGGCGCTTCCAACAGCAGCACATCATCTAACATCTCTACCGTTTGCTTGGCCCCCATTCTGGGAGAACCCTAAGCATTTCAATAAAGATTTAAACTGGTGAAAGACAGTCAAGATACTTTCACTTACCTGCGGACGACAGTAACAGGATGCACCCACACACCTATGGAAGAATAACCAGGCTGCTTCCACGCACCTAATCCCTTTTTGACTACCTTTCAACTGCTAGCATATAGGCATTCCAATAACACCTACCCTTTTTCAGTGATTTCGTCCACTCTCTACCCAGTTCACAATCACAATTTAGCCAAAACTGTGCGGTTTAATTACAATGCTCAAATAACCCTAACTGATCACTGAATACTGTAATCACACTGAGAGCCGAAACTATAACAAAGACAACAACTACACCTGCTTATGTGTATAGAACGGTATCTACTACCGAGCTACTAGGTCAACCCTTGCGCCTAGTCCTTAAGGGTCCTACGATACCCTTAACTAGGGAACAGTTGTCCCTATCAACAAATACTCACTGATACACACCCTTTTCCTGCGCAGTAAAATACACGTTTTCCCAGACTATGGCAACACTGATCAAGATGCTTACAACAATGGTATCTATCAATGCACTCTCAACGGCTTTGTTCAAACACGTGGCAGCACTACTGGAAGTACGTATATACTATTGTGCGACTAGTCGCATACACAATAATGCAACCACTACACAAAACGTATTATGACTTTTACGCTTTAGTGCGACTTCCCCTTTTTAAACACACAAAAAACTATTGATGAAGGAGAACAAACTTTTTCCTCCCTCGTCCCTGGATTCTTAATCAACGCTCCTATGGTCACAATAACAGGTAGCGGACTCTCAGCAACAAAGTGGTAGCAGATTTCAAAGGCACAATGCGTTCTCCTGCTATGGCGCCCCCACCCTTTTGCTGAGAGATCGCTACCAAGTGTTACCTAGTGACCGGTAGCGTGATTTCACACTGCGAGCCCCCAACTATTGATACCCATTTAAAACCTCTATGCAATCTTGTATATACCTTCTAAAATCCTGCCTATACCTTCTAAAATTCTCGTTATTTAGCGTAATGAGTTGCACAGTAAATAAATGCTTTCAGACTTTGAGTCTGGTTCCAAAGCACAAAAAGTTATTGTTCAATATATAAACAGATGGTTACACGCTGTGATCTAAAGACAATTAGCGCAAATAAATCATACAGACCCAAGGTACAGTTGTTAAATACGCATGTGCTCTGGGCCCAGATACCGGCATCAGCAATAGAAACCTCCGTCAACAGCACAGCAAGAAGACTGAGGTCTGAGTTCAGAGAGCCCACATATATACTCTTTACAGGGATAGGCAATACAACAGACAAGTTTGGCATGATTCCATTGGTTCTTCTTAAAGGTGGTTCTGTTACAGGATAGTTCATAGGTCAATTCAAATGGACACAAGTCAGTCTCCAACAGGCCTTTGTGTCCTTTTTCCCGCTGCATGCTAATCTAAGCTGATAACATTACAGAGTACATTTTAATGTTTTAACTCTCTATAGTCCATAGTTTGCAGACGCATGTTGCGATCTTCTCACCGATGATACCGGAAATCTGTTGAGACACAGTGGATCAGTACAACACCAAACACGGTCTGCTTACCAAGTACTAAACCTTAGATATCAGATAACCTTTATTTCACAACATTAATAATTACTGAATAAACCTTGAATTTTACACTTTAATGCTAGGGAACCTTTTATGTAAGTGTGCAGTGTGTAAGTATTGGGGAATTGAGAAAAGACGCTAGTTAGCGCTGTGCGACTATGTGTTTTGTGGAGTACACCATGGTACGTGTTTTGCAGGGTTAATCATTTTATACAGTCAGGTGCATAAATATTGGGACACTGACAGAATTTTCATATTTTGGCCTCTATTCACCACCACAATGGCTTTGAAATGAAACAAACAAGATGTGCTTTAACTGCAGACTTTCAGATTTAATTTGAGGGTAATTACATCCAAATCAGGTGAACAGTGTAGGAATTACAACGGTTTCTATATGTGCCTCCCACTTTTTAAGGGGCCAAAAGTAATGGGACAAACTAAACAATCCTAAACTAACTTTCACTTTTTAATACTTTGTTGCAATTACAGCCTGAAGCACATCTTGTTTGTTTCATTTCAAAGCCATTGTGGTGGTGAATAGAGGCCAAAATATGAAAATTCTGTCAATGTCCCAATATTTATGCACCTGACTGTATGTTTTAATGACTGTCTGTATTTACATGGTAAGGACTTTCAACTTCTTTCTATTGCGTGGGAATCGCACGATGCTAAATAATAGCATCGCCGTATGTACTTATAATGGGCGAGATTCACTAAAATGGCGCTGGGCGGCCAGTCACAAAATGGCGTCTCATTGCCATTCGCAAAATGGCGTCGCACAGATTTAATTTTAAACCGATCCTGTCTCAGCCAATTATCCGGCTTCGACAGTGCCAAACCCTAGCCTTCCCTTCAAGTGCCTAAACCTAACCTCCCTTCCCCGCAGCATAAGTCTCCCGGGGTGTGCCTAAACCTAAGTCCCCCCCTGCAGCTTTCCGCGCCCAGCTTATCCTTTGATCGTTAAGCCGGGTGTCGGGCTCCCAGCATAGGTGTAATGACAGGCGGTGGGATTTCGACGCCAGTCATTAGACCCTTGCCGGGATTAGACAGTCGGGATGCCGACGGTCAGCATCCCGTCCAATCAAGAGTCAAATAATAAACTATGAAAAAAAATGTAGAAAAATAAAATAGTTTAATTGCATACCTGGCCCTGACCCTCCAAATCCTCCACAAGGTCATATCCAACCACGGGCTCCACCGAGCACCGCGACCGTCTCTTTGATTCTTGGTCAAGGATGAATGTGAGCATGTCATAATACCATAACTTTGGCTTTCTGACTGCATCCGCACTTGCTCCCGAACGCTTGGAATTTTCACACTTCTTGTGCTCCTTCAGGAACACTGTTCTCAAACCGTGGATCTTTGTCTTCACCCAGTCTATGCCAACATCCACGTCGTACTCCCGACTATATATCATCAATTTTTTCAGTGCCTGAAGCTTAACATCTCGGTTGGAGTAGTCCCTACTCGAGAGCTTCCAGAGGCACTCATTGGCCTGGTAAAGTTCAATGAATCCTCTAATAAATGCTCTGGATTGTGTACCAGTCATGTCTGCAAGTGGGAAAAAAATATATATATAAACAAAAACATATGCATTACCCCGAGTATCCCTTATACAACAACCCCAGTAGTCCCCCTTATGCAGTGCCTGTTCCCCCTTAGGCATACCCCCAGTACTCCCCCCTTATGCAGCACCCCCAGTAGTCCCCGTTATGCAGTGCCTGTTCCCCCTTAGGCATACCCCCATAGTGTCAGGGAGAGTGGTTGATCGTTTATCGTTAACGATCTTTAAGCTATTTGCAAATGATCTATAAACGATCTCCAAGCGATCCGACAGCGATCAAGTGAAATTGACCAGCATGTTCGGTCGAAAGAGGAGACGATCAAACGAGCAGCGGGAGCGCGCATCGTTGATCGTTAACCACCAAATACTACATGATTTGCAAACGATTGAATGATAACGACATCGTTATTGTTCAATCGCCTGCAAAAATCGTGTAGTGGATACACCCTTATGGAATGCATAAGAGATTGCAGTTGCGATTGCATTAGTGTAAATCTCGGAATCAGACCCACTATTCGCTGTAAAGTTCGTCATCAATGCCCCATCCCCTGCTGTTCAATAGCACAACTGGGGAGTGGGGCTGCAATGACATGATACATAGCACCACACCCCCCTCACCTGCAAATCATCGCTCACTTACAAAATAACACACATGGCAGCCAGGTGAGTTCCACATAAATGTGGTGGGACACCGGGCAGATCAGAGTGGGTATAAGATTATTATAGACATCGTTAGATAAGCACATTTTCTGTACCTAATGGTGAAGCCCAAGACCAGTAAAAGCATGTCAGCTTTGTGAGCCTGGAATATTGACAGAACAAAGGTTTGCTCTTCGTTTGCGTTTGGCAGAAAAGCTCTTTAGGACTATAAATAGGCAGATTTTTACACCTGCTAAGAGGACATGTAAACTCTGTGTATATAGGTAAACACAGCACATTTACTGACCTGTGATTACATCCACACATTCCCGAGTTGTTACCACAACAGTTTCAAAAGAGGGGGACAGAAATAAAATGGCGAGGTAAAGTACCAACCAATCAGCATCTAACTGACATTTCACTGGCTGTGTTTGAAAATTGACAGTTGGGAGCTGATTGGTTGGTACTTTATTTATCTCCCAGGTTTGATTACACTTGCCAACTTTGTAACTGCTCCCTCCGGGATGAGGCAGCCAGGCCGGCACAGCAGGGGGTGTGGCACGGCACAGGTGAGCAGTACAAGGGGCGTGATTGCACGATCGCATCATTGTGGCCCCACCCCCACTATGCAATGCCAAGATTATCTGCGTTGTAAAGTGAAGGGAGGGGCTACCATGGCGCAATTCAGTGAAGATTGCGTCATCAGCCTCCCGAACCGTCCGCTTCACTTGGGAAGTGGGGGGCACTGGGTGGACATAGCCAGGCTCCAGGGAACTTGCCCACTCTTCCTGGTGGCCGGGAGCGTCCAGCCATTCAGTGAGAGTAGGTGTGTATGGGTTTGATACATCTCCCCCTTATGGTGCGTATACACGGTCAGATAAGCTGTCAGATTTGTACGATAACGATCCTATCGTTATTTCTTAAATCTGACAGCTTCTGGGCCCTGCTAACGACCAAACGAAGGTTATCGACCATCGTCGGTAGTCTGTGCAAGCAGGCATACCTGGTCGATATCGACCAGGTTAGCCTGTTTACTATAGGGACCCGCGAACGTTAATCCTGGGTCGTTATAGTTGTAAGAGGCTTGCAGCATGTGTTGGATGTTCGATAACGATCATCCAACACATGCAGGACGATCAGATAGCAATCGTTACCTGATCGTCCCCCCGTCGTACCATGTGTACGCACCATAAGTCCCAAATTGTCTTGATCTGATAATTCTCCAACTCTGTCTGTTTCTTCTCTGGAGTGCTGCTGCTGGGGCTTGGTTCGGCCCTCCTGAGAGCACTGTCACTGAGTGAGCTCACAGCATCAAGAGCTCTGGAGCTGTAATTTATCACTGCTAGGGATGGCTATTGGTGTGCTCTTTACTGATGGTTGCCATCGATGGAAAACATGGAAAGAGCGATTAATGGAATGAAACTATGCAATTTGGTACCATTGATGGTTCATGCGCAGAAGAGACCTGCGTTGACGTCAAAAACAGAATCAGCGGACAAACCTGTGCAAGTGGTTGCTGATGCTATGTCTCATGATGAGGCTGCAGCTGAGAGGAGGAGAGAGTCATCAACTCCTCTCTGAGGCTCACCACACGATCACACAGGCAGGGCAAGATGTGAATAGCCCCCTTGCCCGCCTATGAAGAGAGAGAGAGAGGGCGGGGCAGGGCTGCTGGCTGACAGCTGAGCCTATTAAGTCAGCAGTAAACTGCAGCTAGAACAAGCGCGGGCCCGACCATCCTGGCACACTCAGAGGCCCATTTGTCAATGAGTTTTATCATACACAATGAGTTTTATCATACACAATGAGTTTTAAAACTTTATTAAAGGACCATAAAGGCACATAGAGAGCGCTTGACCAATTATTTAATATGATTATTTAGACAAAAATATCACATAAGGTTTATAAAAACATACATATAATAAAGGCTAAAAATTCAATACATGGAGAATAAAGTGTTCCAAAAGCAGGATATTAATCCACTTAATGGGCTGTGTAGAAAAAGAACCACAATGATTAACGGCAGAAAATCCAATGATAAAAGTCACTTGGAGAGCTGGCATAAAACTCCACCTCCCCGCTATAGAATCAGCTCTCCACCAGCACAGATGTCAGTCTCTGGACACAATCACAGAGTAGCAGCGGTGGGAGAAATCTTCAGTGTATTAAACTCCCCGTGTAGTGGAGTGAGGCAGCCACCTGGCGTGATGATAAAACAGCGTCCAGCTGAAGTGACGGAATCGGTATGAAATACTGCCGGCCGCATGAAAGCAGAGTTCCCGGCAGTGGAAGCCCGACAGCGCTGGAAATCCCGATCATCGCTATGGTAAGTATAACCTAAACCCCCTAACTCTCCTTAGTGCCTAACCCCCCCTCTAAGTGCCTAACCCTAACCCCCCCTTCCCCACTGCTAAACCTAAGTCCCCCCGGGGGTGCCTAACCCTAACACTCCCTCCCCCTAGCCTAACCCTAACCCTCCCGGGGGAGTTCCTAACCCTAAGTCCCCCCCAGGTGCCCTAAACCTAAGCGCGGCTGTCCGCTCGCGGCGCCCGACATCCCTTCGATCGGGATGCCGGGCGCCTGCCTCCTGGTGTTGGGGAAATGACAGGCGTCTAGATATAAACACCTGGCATTTCACCCTCGCCGGGATATGACAGTCGGGAAGCCGGCTGTCGGTATTAAGGCAGCCGATTTCCCGATTGTATACGGAAGTGACAATGGTGGGGGAAAATCCTCAATGTGCAACAATCCCCATTTTGTTGAATCAAGTAACCACCTGAGGTGATAGTATAGCAATGTCTAATTGGAGTAACACTTTAGTAGCCAGAGTGCGGGGGAGGGAGAAAGCCACTCATGTATCAATTCAGATATCCATAATTTCATCAACGGCGTCTCAAGCAATGTCCGGAGCAGCTAAGTGGTATTGGAATTCCTGCTTAGAGGCCCTTAACACGTTTCTCCGTTCTCACAATCTAACAGTTTAATCAGAAGGTAAAACAGGTAAGGTATTTAAATGATCACTAGCCATTCATTAACAGTTGCCAATTGGTGTCATTAAAGCCACAGGTGTACTTAAAGTTAAACACCTAACAATCTATAATAATAAACATAAAAAACAATCGTCTGTAAATATCTCTTAACACAATATATTAAATATTTATTGAAAATATAAAACATATAATAAAATAAACCTAAAAATGCATAGTTATTAATTTAATTTTAAAGGCATCATTGAGAAAGAATTATATGAATAACTATGCATAATACTTATTGGGAGCTGCTTTTAGGATAAACACCTGCGATAATTATTTGTTTTCATTTAGTATTGCGCTTCATTTAGATTTTTAGGATCTGTTTGTTTCGTTTTAAAACTTGTTGCGTATGATAAATGGTGCTCAAGCCAATCAGCTCCCAACTGTCATTTTTTAAACAGATGACAGTTAGGAGCTGATTGGCTGGAGCCCCATTATCATACGTAACGAGTTAGAAAGCTTGTTGCGTATGACAAAACTCGTTGGTAAATGGGCCCCCCACTCTGCTGTAAGTGAGCCAGGAGATGGGCTGGACTGCTGAATTACAGCTAATCTCAGCCAGTCAAGTCAGAGAGGCGGGTCAGCCCACCCATACCGGCACACATCTGTCACACACGGACTGTCACACTGATGTGTTGTTGAATTGAACCATAAGCTACTGGACTTTGAGCTGGTGGCGGCGCAGGGCTACTGGCGTGAACAGAAAACCATCGGATCCCTGGTTACATTGGAGGGAAACCAACTGGTTCTCTGCCATCAATAGTAAAACCATCAGCCTTCGACAGACGACCATCGATGGTCGATGGCCATCCATAATCACTGCTGGCCGGGCCACCAACAATCGAAAGTGCCAGCATAGGGGCTGCATCAAACGGGCCGGACCCTACTGCCTTGCGGGTCACATTCTGTCCACCTACTCTACAGAGTATACAGTACCAGGTCACAAATGCTATTTACACAGTTCCATTAACAGAACTAAGGGCCTGATTTATTGGGCGAAAATATGCAATCGCAGTGCCGTCGATGCCTAATATAGGGCCGCCCACATCCCCTTACACACATCTGTAAATCTTAACAAAATAGTGAAACCATCTGTAACATCGAGAACAATCGCAGCGTTATGCACACTTGCACAAGGTCTGACCCTACTCAAGCTTAGTAAATGAATGCTTTTACTAAATGAACAACGATTTAGTAAATTAACGATTTTAGTAAACGATTTTCGTTCATTATTTGAAGGGAAAAATAAACGAAAATCCTTTATTAAAATCGTTCATTTACTAAATGTAATGAACGATTTATTTGAACTACAAACGATTTTTACATGTTCCCTTACTGAAAATCGTTCAGTTGGTCAGTCTGACTGAACTACAAATGTGAACGCGCATGAACGATAATCGTTCATCATTTTAACTCAGAAAGTGAACGATTTTTTCAACGATTGAACGATATTGTTAACGATAATCATTCAAAAAATCGTTGTGTGTGTATGCTAACCTCAACCCACGCAGTGGGAGCTCAAGCTGCGTATACCATTACAGTGTCTAATTTATGCACGCCCCTGCAACGGCGTACAAACACTGACACGCCTGCGCTTCACTGACCACACCCCCATCAAAACCCCCAAATGGTCACTTCCTGTCAATCACTCTGAGATGGGTCTGCATAGTCACTGTGATTGCAGTGTTATAGCAGTGAGCCCTTCGCACACAAGCATTGCGATGCATAAGCAGAACGGAACAATCGGCTGTCTGCGTGTGTATTCGCAGTTGCGATCGGTAATGAATTGGGCCCTACATTGTTACAATAATGTGCAGTACTCAGTAGGTAGATAATGTGTCTTATAAATAATATAGAAAATGGGCCTCAAGCTGCACACCCTGAACATATATATATATATATATATATACACACACACACATATATATATATATATACACACACACACAGTCAGGTGCATAAATATTGGGACATTGACAGAATTTTCATATTTTGGCCTCTATTCACCACCACAATGGCTTTGAAATGAAACAAACAAGATGTGCTTTAACTGCAGACTTTCAGATTTAATTTGAGGGTAATTACATCCAAATCAGGTGAACGGTGTAGGAATTACAACGGTGTCTATATGTGCCTCCCATTTTTTAAGGGGCCAAAAGTAGTGGGACAAACTAAACAATCCTAAATCTAACTTTCACTTTTTAATACGTTGTTGCAAATCCTTTGCAAGCAATTACAGCCTGAAGTCTGGAACGCATAGACATCACCAGATGCTGGGTTTCATCCCCGGTGATGCTCTGCCAGGCCTCTACTGCAAATGTCTTGGGGCATTTTCCCTTCAGGTTTGTCTTCATTAAGTGAAATGCATGCTCAATCAGATTCAGGTCAGGGGATTGACTTGGCCATTGCATAACATTCCACTTTTTAGCCTTAAAAAACTCTTTGGTTGCTTTTGCAGTATGCTTCGGGTCATTGTCCATCTGCACTGTGAAGCGCCGTCCAATGAGTTCTGAAGTATTTGACTGAACATGAGCATATAATATTACCCAAAACACTTCAGAATTCATTCTGCTGCTTTTGTCAGCAGCCACATCATCAATAAATACAAGGGAACCAGTTCCATTGGCAGCCATACATGCCCACGCCATGACACTACTACCACCATGCTTCACTGATGAGGTGGTATGTTTTGGATCATGAACAGCTCCTTTCCTTCTCCATACCCTTCTCTTCCCATCACTCTGGTACAAGTTGATCTTTGTCTCATCTGTCCATAGGATGTTGTTCCAGAACTGTAATGGCTTTTTTATATGTTGTTTGGCAAACTCTAATCTGGTCTTCCTGTTTTTGTGGCTCACCAATGGTTTACATCTTGTGGTGAACCCTCTATATTCACTCTTGTGACGTCTTCTCTTGATTGTTGACTTTAACACATATACACCTACCTCCTGGAGAGTGTTCTTGATTTGGCCAACTGTTGTGAAGGGGTTTTTCTTCGCCAGGGAAATAATTCTTCTGTCATCCACCACAGTTGTTTTCCGTGGTCTTCCGAGTCTTTTGGTGTTGCTGAGCTCTCCGATGCGTTCTTTCTTTTTAAGAATGTTCCAAACAGTTGATTTGGCCACACCTAATGTTTTTGCTATCTCTCTGATGGGTTTGCTTTCATTTTTCAGCCTAATGATGGCTTGCTTCACTGATAGTGACAGCTCTTTGGATCTCATATTGAGAGTCGACAGCAACTGATTCCAAATGCAAATGTCACACCTAGAATCAACTCCAGACCTTTTACCTGCTTAAGGGCCCCATACATCAGAGATGGATTGCAGCAATCGTGCAATTTGCAATCGATTTTGTATAAAAATCTGCAATGTATGGGCTTCACAGATCGCAGATTGCAACCAAAAAGTGATTGGAATTGTTTAATCAGATTGTTCAACATGTTGGATTTCACAGATCGATTGGGGCTGTAGATTGCTAGTGTATGAACATGATCAGAAGATTTGCACACCGATTCTAGCAAAATGATGGGCCTTTCAAGATTGCCAGATCTGTGTTTGCTGCAATCGATCTGCAAATCACTGAAAAAGATCTGTAGTGTATGGGCTCGATTGGGAAATCCTAAGATCGGGCAATAAATCTTCAAATTGTTCAATTGTGGTTTTCAGATTGCTGATGTATGGGGGCCTTTAATTGATAATGAAATAACGAGGGAATAGCTTTTGAGTTGATAGTCCCATTACTTTTGGTCCCTTAAAAAGCGGGAGGCACATATAGAAACCGTTGTAATTCCTACACTGTTCACCTGATTTGGATGTAATTACCCTCAAATTAAATCTGAAAGTCTGCAGTTAAAGCACATCTTGTTTGTTTCATTTCAAAGCCATTGTGGTGGTGAATAGAGGCCAAAATATGAAAATTCTGTCAATGTCCCAATATTTATGCACCTAACTGTATATATATATAAAATTGGAGGTGCTACCTGTGGGACCATTGATATATACACAAAAAGAAGAAATACAAGTGCACAACTCCAGATTAACTGACTATTGAAGCATCACATACTTAAATGTCCCATATATACAGAATTGATTTGGCGCCCCACATCCACTGGTACCCTAGGCAACCAACAAGCTTATCCTATTGTGAGCCCCATCCCTGGTAGGTTCATTTTTTTATCTGTTAGTGGGGTCTATGTACTAAGCCTTGGAGAGAGATAAAGTGGATGGAAATAAAGTACCAACCAATCAGCTCCTGTCATTTTTTCAAACTAAGGGGTCTATTTACTAAGCCTTGGATGGAGATAAAGTGAATGGAGATAAAGTCCCAGCCAATCAGCTCCAAACTGCCATTTCACAGGCTGTGTTTGAAAAATGACAGTTAGGAGCTGGTTGGTTGGGACTTTATCTCCATCCAAGCCTTATTAAATGACATTCAGTCTGTAAAGTGAGTTAGGAGCAGATTGGTTGGTAATTTCTCTCTCTTCACTTTATCTCTGTCCTAGGCTTAGTGAATAGACCACACTATCTTTAATGACCACTCTTATTATTCTCTATAACTTACAGCATTATTTATGACTACTATTAGGATGGGATGCAATCGGGAAGCTGGCTGACATACCTACAGCCGGCTTCCCGCCTGTCAAATCCCGGCGAGGGTGAAATGACCGGCGTCTAGATGTAGACGCCGCTCATTTCACCGACGCCGGGAGACCGGGCATCCCGATCGAAGGGATGCCGTGCGCCGCGAGCGGACAGCTGCGGGGGGGTTAGGCACCCCCCGGGAGGTTAGGGTTAGGCTAGGGGGAGGGAGGGTTAGGCATCCCCGGGGGGAGGTTAGGGTTAGGCAGCGGAAGGGGGGGTTAGGTTTAGGTACTTAGGGGGGAGGTTAGGGTTAGGCACCCCTAAGGCAGGGTTAGGGGGTAGGTTAGTTCATACTTACCTGGGGACGATCGGGATTTCCAGCGCTGTCAAGCTGCCGCGATCTGTTCCACTGCCATGCGGCCAGCGGTATTACATACCGATTCCATTAGGATGAACAGACCATCTTTATTCCTTCATGAGAAAATTGTGGATCTGGAGCCTGATTCAGCAAGGATCGCAACTGCAAATGCAATAGCGATTACGCACGCAGTCTCACTGTGAAGATATGCTAATCCTCTGTGATCGCATCACAACGTATGGACACCCATAATACTTAGCAAGACTGCAAAACCATCTGTAACATTGAGTACCATCGCAGCCTCACGCACACTTGCACAAGCTCTGACCTTACTCAGCAATTGCTAACTTCGTCGCACGCAGTAAGTACTCATGCAGCATAGGACATCGCAATGGATAATTTAAGCCCGCCTCTGCAACGGCATTCAAACGCACTGGAATGCCCGCGTTTCGCCGACCACCCATCACCTCCCCCAAACGGTACTTCCTGTCAGTGTATTGACTGCGATTGCAGTCAAGTGTTCGCGCATACGCACTGCACTGCATACACAGAACGCAACAATCGTCCGATTGCGTCTGTAATCGCATTTGCAATCCTTGCTGAATCAGGCAGTACTCAACGAATTCATGTAAAAGGACTGCACGATAACAAGCAGTGAATAACTGAGCCTAATTGTAACGTGTATATACATGCTATCGTCGGGGTGTTGGAATGGTTATAGGTGTCAGCTAGTCACGTTGCCATTATTGAACCCTCGGGGCCGCTCCCTACTAATTGAACTATGAGCAGAATTCATGATTTCAAAAATGAAGACTCACTTTACACGCAGACATTCTACTGCAAGTACACTCACTAAGCCGCCTTACTAAGTTTGACCCTTCCGCTTTCCGTTCTGTCCTCTTCCCTAAGTGTAATATGCTCTGTTTCTGGCAACACGCTACCCCTAGCCAGCCTTCTCCTACTAGATAGCTGATTGGTTCTTTTTCCTTATGCCTCTCCCTAGCACTCCTCCATTGGCCCTGTGCGCTGTCTATCATGTGGAACTTGGCTGCAATGATAGGTTGTGACGCGAGAGGCTACATACAAAGATGGGTTCCTAGCAGGTAATAATGGAGCTGGTGCAGTTTTTAAGAAGATGGAGGCGGCGCTGTGTGCCATGGGGTATCCTGTGTATTGCCCCTTTACACATTCACTGCGGCCACAATGTATCAGTCTTTCATCTGTTTCCTAATACTGGGAGCATTGTACTGTGATGGGGTATTGGTTACTGATAGGCGAGAGTCATGAATGTTATTGGCAAGGAATCTATTATGAGTGTTGTGTTGTAACTGTACTGTTAAAGTAGACGCTGCCCTGGTGTGATTAGAAGGGCTTATTTTATAATGAATTTGCAGTATTGCATATTTTCCTTGACAATAATATGCTGGCAGGACATTAGTTGTACCTGCAAAATCTAATGACTGTCCCTTTTCTCTGTGATCGCTGATTGGATTGCAGTTGCAGGGATTCCTACAGTATGTAGACCTAGCATCAGCTGTGTTTAAGAAATGATAGTTTGGAGCTGATTGGTGATTTGAGATAAAATTGTGAAATATATATCACCAACCAATCGGCTCCAAACTATCATTTCTTAAACACAGCCTGCAAAATGTAAGTTAGAAGCTGATTGGTGATGTATATCTCTCAATTTTATCTCACATCAAGCTTTGATACATATGCCCCATAGATCGCTAATTTTATTTTACCCCCAATACCTGTGCTATGATTTGTTACTTTGCAAAAGCTTCGCTGACCCATTAACTTAATAGATGTTTTATTATACTGGCTGCTGGAATGAGCACATAAGCATTCTCAGCTTTGAATTGTATTTATATTAAATATCGGTATGTATCTGAGGACCCACATTTATCATTATTTTTATTACCAACATAGTGCTGTAGTCATATTGAAGGAATCTTTGCACAAACCATGTACAGTAACATGAAACATGGGGTACAATCTAAGTGGTGTAAGAAACTGTGGCCATAAAAAAGGGGTCATAAACATTGTAGTTCCTGAAAGGCAAGAGATTTGTCAGTGACCAATATTAAAGCGGCAATTGTACAAATCCTCTTATGTCAAGCATGAGTGTCCTCATTTATTTTAATTAAACCTCTTCCTTTGCATTCTCCATGTTGAAATGCATAAGAATTACATTAATGGCATTGTTCAAAAATTGAGTATTTATGGATATAGTGAATATGTTTTATTAGTGCAAACCAGTGTTGGCTTTGTCACCCTAAAGTGTTTAGCCAGGCTCTAGCACTGTGGTGCTGCATTGGATATGTCCTCAAGCATATGTGGAGTATCTGAACTGCTCTAATTGTTTTGACATAGTGGGTGAAAATACACTGATCAGCTGTAACATTAAAACCACTGACAGGTGAAGTGAATAAGGATCTGAGCGACTTTGACAAAGGCCAAACTGTGATGGCTAGATGACTGGGTCAGAGCATCACCAAAAAGGCAGGTCTTCTGGAGTGTTCCATTATACATTGCTTAGTACCTACCAAAAGTGGTCCAAGGAAGGGGAACTGGCGACAGGGTCATGGGCGTCCAAGGCTCATTAATTCACATGCGGAGTGAAGGCTAGCCCGTCTAGGTCCAGTACCACAGAAGAGCTACTGTAGCACAAATTGTTGAAAAAGTTAATGCTGGCTGTAACAGAAAGATACCAGAACACACAGTGCGTTGCATGCTGACCACTACGCACTGTCGAAAGCACTTAATATGGATATGTGTGAGCCTCAGAACTTGACCATTAAGCAATGGAAGAAGGTGGCTTGGACTGATGATACTAGTTTTCTTTTACATCATGTGGACATCCAGGTGTGGGTGTCATTTGCCTAGGGAAGAGATGGCATCAGGATGCAGTGTGATGCTCTGGGCAATGTTCTGCTGGGAAACCTTGGGTTATTGCATGTTAATTTGACATGTACCACTTACCTAAACATTGTTGCTGACCAAGTAGACCAGTTTATGGCATCTGTATTCCCTGAAGGCAGTGGCCTCTTTCAGTAGGATAATGTGCCTTGCTACACTTCAAAAATTGTTTAGAATTTCTAATTATATTTAGTGCTGTTTTCCAACAGAACTCAAGGAATGATTTGAGAAACATGACAGAGTTCATGTTGACTTGGCCTCCAAATTCCCCAGATCTCAATCTGACTGAGCATCTGTGAGTTTTCCATGGTGGCCCCACCTCGCGACTTAAAGGGATCTGCTGCTAACGTCTTGGTGCTAGATACCACAGGACACTTTCAGAGATCTCGTGGCGTGGATGCCTTGACATGTCAGAGTTGCCTTGGCAGCACGTAGGGGACCTACACAGGCAGGTGGTTTTAATGTTATGGCTGTTCGGTGTATGTTCCTATTTGGAGATGAGGAATTTTTTGTAAGCTTTGGCTACAGAGCTCTTGGTATGAAGGAGGGTTGTGTAGTCTAGATCTGCAAATATGTGGGAAAAAAATGCAATGGTATAGTGTTTTTGTTTTTTTTGTCATAATTTTAAATTGCTGTTTACTATTACTGTACAAGGTTCAGACCATTGTTGTCTTTTCAGTTACTCACCAGTCATATATGCCAGTCATCATGAATTTTGATGGCATGGACCCAGCTCTGGCAGAGTATGCCCCTGCTCTACATGCTCCCCTGGATCCAGTTCTTGATCCTCACCTGAACGCTAGTCTTCTGCAGTCTGTGGAACTAGACCATGACCGGGTTGGGCTGGAGGGGCTCCCTGTCATGGAAGGAATGTACTCGGAGTTGCATACAACTGTGTCTGAAGTTGGAGTCCCTGTCTCAGCTGTACACTTTGATGTTCATGAGGAGATGTTGTGGGTTGGGAATCATGGAGTGAGTATTGGTTGTGTGTTTTTATTTTCCATTTTTAAATGGGAGGGAGGGGGTGTTTAGTGGTCTTTATTTTGAGCTGCCATGTATTGGTATGTATTCTATACACCTAAATGATTACATGTGTTCTTCACTGGGGTATTGTGCTAAGTCTCCAGAGGGCATAAAACCTATATTTAAATTGAATGCCTATTGTACATACTTGTGTGTTTTATTCAAAACCAGACTTAAAAGTAAAATACAGCTTACTGCAGTGTCCAACTCTGTTCCCGTGCAGGTGTTCTACAGTTGGTAGAGGAAAGTATATTGGTAGACCTGTAAAATATGATGTGAGAATACAGTGCTCCCATCTTTGTGCTGCCCAGCTCCATGTCCTACTTTTGGCAGGTTCAAAGAACCAAAGCCAACAGACTTCAGTTTCTGTATTGCATTAACCTGAACCAGTAGTTGCAACTTAGACTGTCAAAATGAAGTTAGGGACCTGTTGGATTGCGTACATGTTTAATGGAGGACAGCACCAGAATCAGGAGAAAAACAAAGGGAATCAATTTGTTTGAATACAAAGAAAGATTCACTTATATCAATGTCCCATCCTAGATTTAATCCATGGTTGTCTGTTTGACAAGAAGTTGTTCTACATATGAACAGCCCTTTATGGCTGATTGCTAGCAGAGAATGTCCTGCCAAATGTTTGGCTAGCGCCCAACACAACTTTTGGGTCTCTAGGATGAATGGGTGACCTAGAAAGCAGAGGTGCAGATGGATCTTCCAGGAGACCTGTGGAATACTTGGCTACAGAATCCATATGTTTGCATTTACTAACCTAAATGCCACTTTCAAGTTATAGCTTCAGTGTAATATTTTCTATAATACAGTTACTGCATGAGAAGGAATGCCAGTCAGGCTTAAACTTTTATTTCTGTGTGTGTGTGTGTGTTGTATTATATAATACCATTTTCTACTTCAGGGTCCATAGGGGGTCCACAGGGTTGACCTTGGGGTATAGCTGGATCTGGATCCACGGGCACCACGCAGTTAAAGCTTTGCTGCTCCCAGGATGCACTTGGGTCCGTCCTCCTCTATACCCCGACCACAGGCACCTCAGTTTTAGTTGGTGCCCGGCCGGAGTCGGGTCACCCTGGGCAGTGGGGCTGCATAAGCAGCCCCTAAGCTTTAATTTATATTTTTTGCTAAAAAGAAGACTTTATTATTTTTTTTTTTTACTATCTTCAGAGCGGCAGCATAAGACTGTCCATCTGGACGTCCATGCTGCCGCTCCAACAGCCTCGCTGGCGCTGCGACGCCAGTACTGATCTGGGGATCGCAGCGGGACCCCGGAGTCAGTACTAGCGTGGCTCCGGGAGCTCCCACTGACTGTTGCCGGATTCTACGGGGCCAGGTAAACTGCACACGGGGGAATATGCAGTCTTTCAGCCACCGGTCTTTGGGGACAGACCGGCGGCGCTAGTAGCGGCGGCGGGCTCCCCCTCTTCAGGAATACCCCGCGTGACCGCTGGCCCCCCGGGGTGTAAGTACCGGCGGGGAACCGGCTTCCCCGGGGGTTTAGTACTAGCAGGGGAGGCAGCCTTCCCTGCTTTAGTGGCTCCTCCCCTCAGCCCAGCGCGCCTTCTCTCATGTGTGCTGGCGTCGCTGGGCTGTTATCTCCTGGCCACTCCTCCTCAGTGCTCTCCAGCGGCCATCTTCCAGGCAGCATCGCAGAGCTCCCGGGCGGATACAGTGGACCAGTCCCCCTGCGTACCTCTCCCCCTGCAAAGGACCGTGTTCGCAGCGCTATAGCCCTCCCAGATTCAGTGTCGATTGTGTTGATTGTAGCGGAAGGTGCAGTGAGTATAACTTCTCTGCATGGTATGTGACTTTAGCTAGTGCTGCTGTCTGTGCTTTTTCTACTTACTGTCAGCTTTTTACCTATCCCTTTCCTTCTCCTACGGCCCGCAGGTGCGTGGGGGAGGGGTGTTCTTTCTGTATATCTCACTTATATAGATGTACGTATTTGTGAGGTCCGTCACATACTGCGGTGTGCTACTCAGTACCAGATTGTGGGCTGTTTGTGTTGCATACTTGGGAGTGCGCAGGTGTTATACTCCTTTACCTCTCTTCGGTGATACATTTTTTTTTATTGCAAAAGTTTTGTGTCATGTCTGATGAGGAGAAGGAGCGCTCCGTGGCTCCTGTGTTGTTTTCCTGCCGACGCTGTTCGGCAGGGGTTGACGGGGCGGATTTGTCTCAGGACGGTCTGTGCGGACGGTGCCAGCTGGTACCTGGTCCCTCTAAACCCCCAGTGGCGCAGGATCCTCCGTGGGCGATGTTTACGCAAGTGCTGGCGTCGATCGCGGACCGGCTGGCGGTCCCGACTGCGGGCCCTTCTAGGGCGTTGCCCCAGCCTACCATCCCCCGTTCCCTGGGCGTGACGCGTCTGGTGTAGTCTCCTCCCGGGTCTCAGACTGTGGGTCCTTATGCGGGTTTGCCTGTGTACGTGCAATCTCCCACGGTACCACAGCAGTCGATGGTACCGTTTCAGGGGTATCCTCAAACGGTACCCCCTCCCTGGGTGGATGTCCTCTCCAGCTCTGTTCAGAGCCTGGCGGCTTCGTCATCGGCCTTTCAAACTATGTTGCACAGTGATTTGCCACCAAGGACGTCCAAGCGAACTGTTTCGGCTTCATTGGCGGCACAGTTTACGGACACGGACAGGGAGATCCATGAAGACTCTGACTCGGATGCTGGGGCCCAGGAGGTGGAGGCGAAGTCCTCCATTAATGTACCGGCATTGGTTAGGGCGGTGCGGGCCATCCTTCATATAGAGGAGGATGCGCCGGCTCCCAGGTCGAAGTACCCTAATTTTAAGAAGGCCAAGGTAGCTTCGACGGTTTTTCCCCTGTCTGATCAGTTAACGGATCATATGGCAGGGGCCTGGCAGTTGCCCAGCAAGAGGTTCCAACCGCAGAAACGGTTGGCTTCAAACTATCCTTTTCCTGAGGCTCATTGCAGGAAGTGGGAAACTCCGCCTGCCGTGGATTCCCACGTTACCCGCTTAATTAAAAGCGCTACGCTGCTTTTGCCGTCAATCTCGTCCCTGAAAGATCCCACAGACAGGAAAGTGGAGACTTGTTTAAAGTCTATCTACTCTCTCTCGGGGGCGGTTGCCCGTCCGTCCATGGCCATCTCTAGGGTGGCTAAGGCCATCGAGAGCTGGGCCAACGCCTTGGAGGATACCTTTCCGGAAGATGCTCCGGAGATCCAGAGAGCGTTGATAGGACAAATGAGGGATGCGGCTTCCTACATTGGGGAAGCATCGTTAAATGCAAGCCTGCTGACCTCTCGGGTGTCGGCTGCAGCTGTGTCGGCGCGTCGGTCCTTGTGGCTGAGGTCTTGGAGAGCTGACGCAGACTCCAAAAAGGGACTGGAGGCCTTACCTTTTAATGGGGAGTTGCTTTTTGGTCCAGACTTGGACAAAATTGTGGATACTCTGGCTAAGTCTAAATCAGCTTTCCTCCCTTCGGCTTCTGCACCTACCAAAGTACGGAGCTCTGCCTTTCGGTCCTTTCGGGTTCAGGGCAAGGCCAAAGGTCAGTCCTTCCCGAGGCAATCGGCGACCAAGGCCGCTTCTAAGCCCAAGAAGCAGGCCTGGAGTGCCAGGCGCCGTTCTTCCAAGCAGGAGGATAAACCTTCTGCCTGATGGGACGGGCCTCCCTCTGGGGGACCCCAGAGTGGGAGGCAGACTTCTTCTATTTGCCCAGTGGTGGCACAATACCACCACGGATGCCTGGGTTCGAGAAGTGGTCTCCCAGGGGTACGCCCTGTCTTTTCGGCACAGACCGCCCCACCAGTTTTTCTGCACGAGTCCTTCTCAGGATACGACCAAGACTTTACAGATTCAGGAAGCTATAGAGTCCTTGCTGAAAGCAGGGGTCATTGTTCCCGTTCCTCAATTACAACGAGGGACAGGGTTCTATTCTTCTGTTTCTGGTGCAGAAGCCCAATGGTTCTCATCGCCCTATCCTCAACTTTGAAGTCTCTGAACAAATTCCTCAGAGTTCCCAAGTTCAGGATGGAAACGTTACGTTCCATCATTCTGGCGATGGAACCGGGGGATTACATGGTGTCCCTGGATATCCAGGATGCCTACCTCCATGTTCCGATAGCACCTTCGCACCAGCGGTATCTGAGGTTCGCTATCCTTCAACATCATTTTCAGTTCCGGGCGCTACCCTTTGGCCTCTCCACGGCACCGAGGGTGTTCACGAAGATTATGGCAGTCATGGCCGCACATCTTCGGAACCAGAATGTACAGCTGCTGCCGTATCTGGACGATCTCCTGTTGCTGGCGAGCTCCCCGGAGGTACTGCTTCAACATCTCCACCTGACGATCGCTTGCCTGCAGGCACACGGGTGGCTGATAAATTGGAAAAAGTCCTCCCTGATTCCATCACAGCGGATGGTTCATTTGGGAGCCCTGCTGGATTCTCGTCGGCAACGGATTTTCCTGACTCCGGAGAAGGTCTCCTCCCTGCAGCTGCGGATTCACAGTTGCCTGAGCAGTTGCCGCCTGTCGGTCCATTCGGCTATGAGAGTTCTGGGGTCCATGGTGTCGACATTCGACATGGTGGAATTTGCCCAGTTCCATTCCCGGCCCCTGCAGGGGCTGATTCTATCGGAATGGAACTGGTTACCTCACCGGATCCGCTCTCAGGTGCTGGTGTTTTCTCCGGAGGTTCGGCAGTCTTTGGCTTGGTGGCTTCAGACAGCGCATCTGGTCGAGGGGCGCCCCTTTTGGATCCCGGACTGGGTCCTGCTCACGACGGATGCCAGTCTCCGGGGTTGGGGGGCAGTGACCGGCTCATTATCGCTTCAGGGTCGTTGGTCTGCGGAAGAAGCACTTCTCCCCATCAACATCCTGGAACTGTGGGCAGTATACAGGGCCCTGCAGTCGTCCGGCCCCGTTCTTCACGGAAGGGCGGTTCAGGTGCAGTCCGACAACGCCACCACGGTGGCGTACATCAACCACCAAGGGGGAACTCGCAGTCGGGCAGCAATGTCGGAGGTGTCTCGCATTCTTGCTTGGGCGGAGGGTCACATTCCAGCGATCTCGGCAGTCTTTATTCCCGGAGTCCTCAATTGGGAGGCGGACTTCCTCAGCCGTCACGACGTGCATCCCGGGGAATGGTCGCTTCACCCAGAGGTGTTTCAGCTACTCGTGGACAGGTGGGGGCTGCCGGAGCTGGACTTGATGGCCTCCCGTCACAATCACAAGTTGCCTGTTTACGGGTCAAGGACAAGAGACGCAGGCGCCTGTCTGGTAGACGCACTGTCGGTGTAATGGACGTTTCACCTGGCGTATCTGTTTCCTCCGATATCCCTGCTTCCTCGGGTTCTGCAGAAATTCAAGCAGGACGGCGGAGCTGGTAGCTCCGGCATGGCCCAGACGTCCTTGGTGCTCCGATCTGAGGTGCCTCTCCATCGACGCTCCGTACCTTCTTCCTCAGCGTCGGGACCTGTTGTCTCAAGGGCCCTGCCTTTACCCGGATCTGGGTCGGCTGTCTTTGACGGCGTGGCTCTTGAGACAGCCGTCTTGAGGTCTAGGGGTTTATCCAGTTCGGTCATTGGTACCATGCTTAGGGCACGCAAGCCTGCTTCCGCGCGGATTTACCACAGGGTGTGGCGCACTTATTTTCAGTGGTGTGAATCCAGAAACTATGATCCGCAGGTGTTCCGGATTTCCAGAATCTGTTGTGCCAGCTTTTCAGTCACCTGATTTTTCAGCTGGTGAGGCTTCCTTAGATGTAGTCCGGGCACTTAGAATCTATGTGGACCGGACTGCTTCGGTTAGGAAGTCGGATTCTTTGTTTGTCCTCTTCGGTTTTCACAAGAGGGGTTGGCCTGCCAACAAGCAAACGTTAGCCCGTTGGCTTCGTTCCGTTATTTGTGAGGCTTATGCACAGGAGGGTTTACCTGTGCCAGCCTCTGTTAAGGCTCATTCCACTCGTTCTGTGGGTCCCTCTTGGGCTGCTAGACGTGGCGCCTTTGCTGTTCAACTGTGTAAGGCGGCCACTTGGTCTTCAATTCAAACGTTTTTGAGGTTCTATGCGTTTGACACCTTCGCCTCTCAGGATGCATCCTTTGGGCGCCGGGTACTCCTTTCAGCACAGGAGCGTCCTCGCCCTTAGTTGAACTGCTTTGGGACATCCCCAAGGTCAACCCTGTGGACCCCCTATGGACCCTGAAGTAGAAAACAAGAGATATGGTAAGAACTTACCTTTTGTTATCTCTGTTTCTACGAAGTCCATAGGGTTCACAGGGCGCCCGCCCTGACGCACCTGGCTTCAAATGGGCTGTGTGGCTGGTCACCGGTTTTCCGTCTCCCATTTCTGTGAGTATGATTTCTTGTGTGTTCTAGTCTTCCTTCTGTTTAGTCTCCTCCTCCGGCCTTAGCTGCTTACCAACTGAGGTGCCTGTGGTCGGGGGCGGGGTATAGAGGAGGACGGACCCAAGTGCATCCTGGGAGCAGCAAAGCTTTAACTGCGTGGTCCCCGTGGATCCAGATCCAGCTATACCCCAAGGTCAACCCTGTGGACCCTATGGACTTCGTAGAAACAAAGATAACAAAGGTAAGTTCTTACCATATCTCTTGTTTTAATGTGCAGGTTAATCAAAGTAAATAAGAAATTGGGTGAGTACTTTGCTCACCTAGCAGTACATTAGAGGTTGTAGGTAGGGAAGCCAGGGCCGCCATTCGGATGACTTGGGTTGCTTAAACTCATAATGCAGGTAAGTTTTAGTATTTGTGGTTTATTTAATTAGTCTAGTCATTAATGAATAGTATGGCTTGTATTTCATGTAGTGTAAGTTATTTTGCAGTAAACTATGGGACATGTGACTCTTGAGATATAAAGGAAACTGATTACTATGGCTGATCCCCTGCATTCTCATGCAAAGAAGTGGCTGTCACAGGAATTAACTGAATAGCGCACAGGAGCTAAATTCCGGTCTAACAATCGAATGGACCCCTTAAAGTCTATGGCACTTACTCTTAGGAGCTACTGAATTTTTAAGAACTTGTATTAATGAATTGTATGTGTATTTGGATTCTAAATCTGTCGTCTTACCATGTATGTAGTGCAGATTTTGTTTCCATTGAAGCTCTGAAACCCCCAGTGCTAGAGGATATCGATGGTGAAGTTTGTTTCTGAACTCTGCACTTAAATTAACGAAGTGGCAATCGAACATCATGCGGTGTTCAGCTCTACACATTTCTGCCTATTACAGTAGCTCCACTAACGATATTGCTGGTCTCGCGATCTTCTCTTCTGGAACAGCACATCGTGGCTGAGCTGCTTATTGAATTAGCTGCCTGGAATACATGAAATATTAATTGGTGCGCTCTTCTTTCATAGGGCCATGCCACCTCCTTCTTCTCTCCTGCCCTTGAGAGGTATTCCTCTTTCCAAGTGCATGCTAATAATGATATCCGACAAATCCAGAGCATGGAGAATGGGGTTCTTTTCCTCACCAAAAACAACCTGAAATACATGACCAGGGGAGGACTGATTGTCTTTGACTATATGTGAGTTATTGGCGTTCTGTGGTTTGATCTTACTTTCCAGTATGTAAGATGGAAATGCTTGGTAACCAAATGCTCAGCTTCTGTCTGTTAATGTCCTGCAGCTCATGGTTTGTAGAATGCTGTTGGTATCCTTATGCAAAGCATATAGCTTAGTCTTGTGATGTTGCTTCTACCCGTTACTATTTTATAGTGGTACAATAAAGATGTGCACTTTGTATGTGTCTAGCAACCTCTGTGGAATTGGGTTTTTGTTTTGCTGTCTTATCTGTAGGATGGATGAAAGTGTGGACAATCACAGTCTCCTTCTCACAGATAGCAGCACACTACTTATGGGAGGCATGCAGAATCATGTCATCCAGATGGATCTGAACACTGTGCAGGAAACACAGAAGGTAATTCTAAACATTACAGCATTAAATATTGAAGTAAATTAGAAAATTTACTTTCCTTACTAGCACATTTAGCTGTAATAAAAATCTACAAACCCAAACTTTCTTGTTGCCACATTTAATTGAATTTGGATATGAAATGTTCTGTTTAATATTTGTCTTAATTGCCTTACAAATGTCTCTTGATATTGGGGAGGGGAAGCCTGCCAAGGAGATGGATGAGAGGTGTAAAGAACTATTTTTTTTTTCCAAGCCAAATTCATAGTATTGTGACGTCAAGGCTAATAACTTTGCTTTGTGAATCGGCCTGCTTGTACGTTGAAATATAGGTAATTGTATATTATTTGGAGCCAAGTATTCAGTGATATGGCAGCATGCATGGTCAGTATGACCAGGATTACATTTTCCATCTAGCGCTGATTATCTTGCTTCCTTTTCCCCTTTAGTATCCAGTTGAAGAATCTGGTATCACAGTTATGCGACAATCTAATCGCTTCTTTTTCTGTGGACACACATCTGGAAAGGTAGGACACACATTAGGGGCTACTCCAGACACTGACTTTAGTGTAGAAAATGCATAAAGCTTCTTATACACTGTTGCTCAAGTGGAGGCAAATATCCCATCTCAGGACACCAGGGCCTGTATTCAATTAGTATCTCCGATTGCGTTTTTTCGCCTGTCTGAAAAGTATCGCCGTATTCAAATCCATCTTGTTTTCGCGTACGCTGAAACTCAATGCAATGTAATAGGTGAAAAAGATTTGCCTTGAATAGGTGGAGAAAAGAAGTGCAAACTTTTTGTTTGGGGGGTGCAAAGGTGGGGAAACCACTCGGAACCCTTGGGACAGCCCTCCAATGGTCAACTGCGTCACATTCCTTAAAAAAAAAAAAAAAAAAAACACCCCAAAAAAGTACTTTGCATTTGGGGGCAAAAAAGTGCAAAGTGGAGGGACAAGTTCGCAAACTAGCTAAATAAGTCCTGGTGGTGCACTAAGAAGGGGTCAAGTGTTTTGGGGATTGCAGGTGCTTTTTTTGTGGGTGGAATTTCACTTTATTTAAAATTTAATTCAGAGACATTTTAAAGATGCTTGCACCCATTTTCAGGTACCGCAAATTTGACAGGACTACTTCTTTTCACCCAAAAAATACTGCTTTGCCATTCTTCACAACTTGTGCAAATACGCTAATTAGTGGCAGTTGTGCGAACTTAAGTACCCCAAACAGTTTTTATTAGGGCTGATCGGGCACTACTACATTGATCCCCAATGTTTCTGCATCTTTTGGGGGGGGGGGGGTTTCAGGCTGATTTCCCTGATTCTGACACCACTTTTCACGTGTCTCCGTTTTTGGGTCTTTTGGAATTGAATAGCGGGGGAGCGCATGGTAAGTTTCTGCGGCTAAAATACGCGATGTAAGCAAAGTCCGGCAGGCGAAACTTTATTGCAGGTGCGAAACTAATTGAATACGTCCCCGGCGACTCTGATGTGCAGACCGTCTTTCTCAATATGTGCCTTTTCTTTGCATAAATAAAACGGTGAGAATACTACTATGCTAGATTGCACTGATCAAATTGATCTATGTGTGACAATCTGTGAGAAATTCTGTGATGCAGCGGCCGCTGCTCTTTCTCATGCCAATTACATATGATTATTGCGCTGGATTTTTGAAATGTATACAGTTGTAAGCACAATTGTATTGTAAATAGGTCTGCTCTCTAATAGGAACACATGAGGCTTGTTTAGTAAACCATTTTGGTTTATTTAAATAAAAAAATGAGCACTTATATATATATATATATATATATAAAAAAAAAAGAAGTCAATAAACAAATGACATTTAAAGGTTGTAAAAGTGAAACAATTGTTTCTGTTTGTAATTAGAACATGAATCCAAGCCACATAAAAGTAAACTAGTTTGTTACAATAAACAACTAGATTTTCAATAAGCACCTAATTCAGCACCGCAAGAAAATATAAATCTGTTTAATCAATGCAGTCTCTAATTCATATGTATATGTATAGACCTATGCTGATTGAAAGAAATCACTGTCACACAATAGGACTCCGTACACACTGGCGTCCCAATTGTGTACTTATAGATGTGGGATTACCTTGATAGAAATGTCGCGACACTCCTTCAATATATGGTGTATCTGTCGGTCTGCTGTTTAGCGTGACCACGCTCAGGTAAAGTTCCTCTAGGTACTTCCTTGATTTGCGGCCGACAGTACATAGAAGTGTCCAGACAGTATGAAACAACAGTGTGTAACAGGCGCTGCTGTGAGCGTGTAGTGGCTGAAATGGTCTCTAATCAGCTGCTACCCATGTACCCATTGCTGGTCCTAGCATAGACTGCTATATTACAGGTGCACAGGATATTCCCTACAGCAATGGTAGTGGGGTAATCAGCTGGAGTGGTCTCCAATCAGCTATTTCCGTATAGCTGCTGCTGATCCCAGCATGTAGCGGCTACACTGCAGGCACTCCGGATAATCCCTCACAGCAATGTTGGTCAAATGTCTTGAGAAAGTCCCAGTATATGCAAGGGGCGAAACGCGTTTGTCAGCCTCCAGTCCAAGGTCTTTCCAGCCACTACTTTAGCCCTTGCCACCCAATTGCCCTGCTACCTTTGATTAACATTGCTGTGGGGATTGCAGTTGTGCTTACAATTGTATATATTTAAAAAATCCAGCGCAGTAATCATTATATATGTAATTTGTGTTTTTACCATAGGTCATTTTCTGTGGTCCTAACCTGACCGCTATTACTTGCGCCTGATTTTTTTGCTTAATACATCTATTAACAGTGCCAGGAATTGTAGCAGTTTCTTCTGTTCAAAGTATTTATTTTTTTGCAACTTTTTCATGCCAAGTTCCGTTAATCTGCGACTTTGTGCGTGTTTAAAGCTAATTTCTGTGCGGTTAAAGTCACAGCCCCGTATCTCTAGCACACTGAGGGGTGTTTCTCTGTTTGCAATGCGAATAAGATGCAACATTAAAGAAAAATAAGGTGCACTACATCTCTTGGAGCATCTTATTTGCGGGGTATAGACACAAGGTGTATTATGAGGACGCCTCTGTAACACCACCTACAATTTGGCGCAATGATACATTATTTGTATTTCACGATATGATTCATGTACACGATCTATGTTGAAAATTGGTTTGGACTACACCTAATTCAAGAAGTCAAAGTATCTAGCTGCTTAACATGTTACATGTTCATGTTAAGCAGCTAGAGTCATGCTAACAGATTGATGGTGCAAGGGCCATATGTTATTTAAGACCGGAGCCAGAGGGTGCAAGGAACAGTCGTATAGACCCTCTGATATCG
Organism: Taudactylus pleione; assembly: GCA_031769625.1. Taxonomy (NCBI): domain Eukaryota; kingdom Metazoa; phylum Chordata; class Amphibia; order Anura; family Myobatrachidae; genus Taudactylus; species Taudactylus pleione. The sequence continues at coordinate 2,597,039 of JAUIMM010000129.1, forward strand.
CCTAATGACTCAAACTGCTAATCTGAAAGTGTTATGTGAGATCCGGGGCCTCCTGTTCTTTACATAACTGGTTAGGTTTTAACTTCCACCTTTTGAAATGAAAATACATACTTCAGTCTGCATCAAAACTAATGTGCTCAATGCGTATCTTTGTTTCTCTTTTAATTGATTTGGATTTCAATTGAATCTACCTTCCCTAGCTTTCTCTTCAAGATTTGCGCACATTTAAGGTGGAACATGAGTTTGATGCCTACTCGGGTAGCTTGTCTGACTTTGATGTTCATGGAAACCTTGTAGTGACGTGTGGCTTCTCCAGTCGCATGAACGTACTGGCTTGTGATCGCTTCCTGAAAGTGTATGACTTACGCATGATGCGGGCAATCACGCCTCTGCAAGTCCATGTTGATCCCCTTTTTCTACGTTTCATTCCTACCTACACCTCCCGACTAGCTATCATCTCGCAGCGAGGTGAGTTTAGAATCTGGTTTAAAATGTTTCAACTTGGTGTTGCTATTGTCTTAAGCCACGTATCCACCTGCCGACTGAGGAACGATTACGACCTCTTAATTGTTCAGTCGTTCCTCATCCTGTAGGTGCCCACACTGAACGATCTGTCATTCAGTGCAGACACCCTCCCTCATCCCTGAACATGGCCAATCTGTCTTTAGCGGCAGATTGACCATCATGTTCAGACGATGATTGATGTCGGAAATGACCAGCGGGAGCGCGCATCGCTGGTAGTTTCCGACATTATACTGCCCGATTTGTGTAAGATTGAACAATTATGATGTCGTAATCGTTCAACGCTCTGTTTTAATCTGCAAGTGGATACGTGGCTTAACAAAGACTACTATTATTTATATAAAAACTATTTGAAGAGGCGAGTGAATGATGGTGTTACGTAACAGTTTTCTGAAATATATTCTATATAATGGTGTTATCACCTAGGGTTCATAGTAACTATGTTATTAAATGTTGGTAGTGAGGTAGTCTATTTACTGATCTATTTTGTGGATAAAAGTGCAATGTCCAATTCATGTCAAATTTGTCTTTCACTGTAAATATCAGTCTCTTAAATGTTAACAGAGGTGGATTCTTGGGTAGGGGAGAAAATTCCACCTTAAATGTATTTCAATAAAGAAAATAAAAATATTTTCACTTTATTTTGCTTGGAAGACCTGTGGTTGCTTTGTACAACTACTCCATAAAATGACAGGCATCCTCATATAATGAATCAAAAAAAACAAAACTGTTTGTATGACTAAAGAGGCCTATCCATTAGACGACTTTTTGAACGATCCGACCAAAACCAGGAAAAGTTGTCTAATGGATAGCTGGCAAGGACCAGCGATGCGCGTGCACGCTGAGTCCTTGCCGACCCCCGACTATCTGTGGAACATGCTGGCCAACCTGACGACGATCGTCAGGTTCCACATGTTCACAGATAGGTCTGTCTCCTGCACTGAATGACGTTCAGTGCGGGCATCACACCCGGCGACCTGAAGGACTGAATGCTAGACATTCAATTTTTCAGGTCGCCTAATGGATAGGCCCCTTAACAGGTTACATATATTTTTGCGTGGAGCTAATTCACTATAGGTTTGCCCATTATCTTAGTATTGAGGTGTAACGCTGATTTGGTGAAATAATCCTGTGCAGTGAATTTGACTGACGCCAAATTGTTCTCTTCTGTTGTCCCACAACTGCTTCTTCAGATTCCCACCTGGGCAGAGAGGCAGGAAACTGCACATAATGGAGCGTACACACGGTCAGATTTGTCAGACTTGTCAGATTTGTCAGATGAACGACTGAACGATTAAACGATTTGGACGATTTGACCAAAGTTTTGAACGATTTGAACGATGGACGATTCCATTCATTTTAATGCAGTCAAAAATCGTTCAAAGTCTGACTGCAAACCCATCAGATGTCAGATATCGTTATCTGACAAACGGGAACGCGCATCGTTGATCGTCCATCGTTCAGGCATGTCAGATTTGAACGATTTCCCATCAGATATGAACGACTGAACGATTTTTAAATCGTTATCGTCCATATCTGAAGAAAAAATCTGATCGTGTGTATGCACCATAAGAAGCAAGAGGGGATTTTAAGTTTTTTTTTTTTTTAGTTGTTTATACTGAGGAGGCTAATTCTTAAAAATATTTTGGAAGGCTTATTACTCCAGTTATAGCTAATTCAAGGTGTAGCGGACCGTGTGAATGTGGTCACTGTGAACTCTACATAACCATAATATAAAAAATTTATGCTAGAATTTTTTTTTATTTATTTTTTTAAATTTGACTGCTTTTGTGATTATTTGCAGCACACCTGTTCAAATGTACCAATGGTCTATCAGACTAAATGTTGCATATTATAAAAACTAATAGCCAATAACTTTGTGCAAAAAAAAAAAAAATCAACATTTTAAGTTCTTGCCAATTTACTAGTGCAGGGTTCAACAAATTTTTGTAAAATCTAGGAGCCTTCTTAAAAGTTTAGGAGCCAGACCATCGTCCATTACCAAAATGTATGAAATCTTGTATAGAACATGCCCTTTCAGTGCCCCTCAACCTCCCCACATGCCATCAAATCACCACACATGCCTCTTAATGGTCCTCAGATTCTGCAACATGCCCATACCAGCCCCTGTAATAGGCCCCCCCAACACAAAAAACAATACTTGCCTTAAGCCCCGATCCTGCGTCCGCCTCTCCTCGTCGGAGGTCCCGCAGCTATTCAATTCACCGCGCTGTTTGGGCGCGCTAAGGATTTCTTCTCGCACCCCACTGGGGATACGAAGAGAAATCTGACCTAGGTGCCGGGCACGCAGCTGTTTTTCTGCTTAGCGCAGCGCTAACAGAGAATGCCGGTTAACGCTCCTTAACATCGGCATTCTCCGCCCACACTGTGTGGTGTATTGAATGGCTATACATATTTGGACCCATAGCTGTGCTCTCTGGCAATTGGCAAAGCAACATATTAATTGTGTGTGTGTGTGACCTGTCCTCCTAAGGAGGGCATCGGAGCAAGGACGGACTGCGTGTCCAGAGACACAGCGTGGAGGAGTGCCGGAGAATTGTTTATTTGTGTGTGTGTATATATATATATATATATATAAAAAAATTTTTTTTTTTTTTTTGCGGAACAAATGTAACCACTTATGCAGCTCTATAATATAGATCTATCAGTAATGACTATATTAAACTTAGAAATGGCAAACTGACATTACATTGTACATGCGGTATATAAATAAATGGGTATATCACAGAAAACCATAAATGCAGTTTCTCATTTAATCCTCGGGGGGACAAAGCGTCTAGTTTTAAAAATCCACTGGGATTCCAGCTTCAATAATTGATGTGAGCGATCACCCCCACGTATAGAAGGTGGGACATGATCGATGATGTGGTCGTGCAAAGATGCTAAACTGTGCTGTGCTCAAAGTCTGGCGGCCGACTGGTCACTCTGTTTTGCTAATAGCATTTCTGATGGCGCTCCTATGAAGCGCCATGTGCTCCTTTTTAACATCCAGTCTTGCCAATTCTAGCTTTTGCTTTAAGGGCAAGTGATCATATAGATCACATACCTGGAAGTACAGGTTAGAAAGTGATTGTTTAAAACATTTTTCAAGTATATGGATGATGGAAACTGTTCCCACAAGTCATATAGCGACATGTCAAACAGCTAAGACATTTAAAGCAACCTAATTTTTTGCTTTGGAATAAATTACTGGAACCAGTGGTACCTTTTTATTAGTTACTGTATGTCTGTTTTCACTAGAATATCTCTCAGATCTTTCCCCAGGTATAACATGGCATAACACTGATTTTAAAGCAGTTTATTCCCTATCTGTAGCTATAATGGGCCATAATTTTGGTTTGTATATTAACCATTGCACTGGCTGGACTATAATGTTGGAGATGTATACATTTCTTTATATATTTTGCAGAGGATTTATCTTCCCACCTTCCTTTTGTCTTTCACAGGTCAGTGTCAGTTCTGCGAACCCACGGGCCTGGCCAGTCCGGCAGACATATTCCATGTCGGCACTGTAAGCCAGCTTATTATGTCCTTTGATGTCTCTGCTAGTAAACAAGTCCTTGCCTTTGGAGACTCTGATGGGTGCATTCATCTATGGGCTGATACCCCAGAAGCATCGTTTAATGCTTACCCACGTGACACAGAGTTTGCGTTGCCCTGCATGGTAGACAGCTTGCCACATCTGGACTGGAATCAGGATCTTATGCCTCTGTCTCTTATCCCTGTGCCACTGATAAATGAAACCTTGCTCTCTGATTGGCCTTCTGCTAACGCCACACCTGCTCCTCGGTACGTGGCCTTATTAACTGCTGCCTTGGCAATCTCTCTCTGGTGTTTAAATTAAATCTTTGCACAAGTTCCAGAAATCTGGCACATTGTGGGTAATGTTCATACTGTCACAAACCGTCATATTTTCTAATGTTACAGGGCTTTATGTAAATGAAATGGTATTTGTTCATGTATTAGAATTACTGCTTGTCAATTGTCCACCCAATGAGGAGCGGAGAGGTCTCTAAACTTTCACTTTTCTCTTTTTCCCTTTCCCTGTACAATAACTGATGGGGCCTCTAGTGTTACTTGTGCTTAACTTTAGGAAGACATTACTAATTGGTTCTTTAAAGCTGGGTACACGCTAAACGATGTGTGTCCAGTCTACTGCATTCGGCATTATGGCCTCCACTGATGACATCGCCCGTCGGACCTGCATGCTGGCTTGACGGGCAATGTTGCAGACTACGTGTGAGCGCGCATTGTCAGCAACGTGGCAAGTTCACACTGGCCAATGTGGACGATATGTCATCCAAACTGTCCTACATTTAACTTATTTGACATTCTTGTATACCATTTACCATTTAAAGTTTTTCTGCCACAGCGAAAAACCTAATTTGATTGATTTCCCCCTTCCCCCAGATTCTTTCAGCATTGCTTGAAACTTGAATTTAATGTTTCTCAAATCTGTGGGGAGTTGCACCAGCTGCGCGCGCCTTTCAATGCACATCACATGTTATACATGATGTTCGATACAGCTGGATGCCCTGCTGCTGTTGTATAGTAAGCCACTATGATGATTCATCATTTTTCTCCACCTCCAACATTTAATTGGCAGTCTCTATTCTTTCAGTCGGGCTCCTCCAGTAGACCCAGACATATTGCGTACAATGAAGCAAGTTGGATTCATTGGCTACTCTCCTAATCCTAGAACAAAGCTCCGGAATCAGGTCTGCCTTAATACTTTCATACCAGAGCTTGTGTGTGTATAGAAAGAAAAATATACTGTGTTAATAGTTCGTGTAGTCTATCCTATTAGGCGCTAGGGAGGCGAGGGGACTTTGCAATGGTGTAGAGCCACTGGCAACATCATCGCAGTTCTCCTCCCTCTTTGACAGATGTTTCCCTGGACTAGCAGGTTTTTGTATGCAGTTCTATGGGGCTGTGAATACAAATCTGCATATAACTGCACTTATCGCTCTGAGGGAACATGAAACTAATAGGATTGGCTACTTGGAGTCCTGTTTCCAATAGTGATTGGACTAATCTGCCTTTGTAAATCATTCACATGTCCTTATTTTGGATCTATTTTATTTTAAATCCTAAATTGAGTTTTCCTAAATTTTAATTAATATTTTGACTTCTAATACATTATTATGTAACCTGTAACAGTAAGTCTTTTACTGGTCTCCTGACTTTTTTTTTTTTTCCCTCTAGGTGCCATATCAACTGGAAAATGATTTTGACAATTTTAATCAAGTCCCTGAATCTCCTATAGGAAGAGAGGAAGAGCCCCATCTCTATATGGTGGCCAAAAAGTACCGGAAGGTGCAGTGGATCACTTTTTAGATCTGTCCTTGTCTTTCTGCATTGTCATGTAGCAATGTTAACCTTCTCCCATAGAAATAAAATATTTGCTGGGAAGGGGGTAGGCTGGCTTGGGGCTTTGAGGGCTCATTCCTAGGCATTCTAGACACATTGGCCGAAGGGTGTGCAACAAATACTAAATGTAGTATGTGATTGCATATTTTGGCTTGTGTGCAAAATCCTCCATTTACACAGGACCTAATAAGCCAATGAGTGCTCTAACATACTAAAATGATTTCCTTTTTTAGTATACAGCTTTCGCAAGATGAGCCGGTCTCATTGGAGGGGATTCAATGCCTCTTTCGATATAATGTGCTGTTCTGGAACCGCACATTGCAAGTTTTAAGTTGGCATTGCTAGCTATCTATCAATTATTTATTTTTATTTTTTTCTCCCCTTTGACTGTTCAAAAGGCTTCTGTCCTTAAGGCGTTTTTTCACTTATAATGCGAATGGAGTCACTTTTTATTTCTACCTCCCCAGAAAAGATCTTAAGTATTTGCAGGAGATTTCAGTAGCTCTCCCTTAGTGTGTGTGTGTGTTCGTGTGTGGTCGTGTGTGGTCGTGTGTGGTCCTATATATTAAACTACAAAAATATTTTTGTAGAAGTAATTACAAAAAAAAATGCATGGATAAAAGCACCAATAAACTTGCATTCTGCAAACAAGCACACCTAGGTATTTTAATGTTTAAATGTATTAAAATGTTACATTGTGGTGGTCTTTGGTTTGGGCTTGTGTAGATATACTTGACTACTACTTTCAGAAAAAACTTGAAAAAATCCATTGAAGTGATTGAATTGGGAGTAAAAAAATGTCTTTGAATTTTTACAGGTCACCATAAAATATTCTAAACTTGGTCTCGAAGATTTTGACTTTAAGCACTACAATAAAACCTTGTTTGCTGGCCTCGAGCCTCACATTCCTAATGCCTACTGCAACTGCATGATCCAGGTAAGCAGGGGGCCCTGCCTGGCATTGTGTGGGTGGCGCTAGCTGACTGGCCAAAGACTGTAGTCAGCTGTAATAAAGTGGTGTAATTATGCTGGGTTTGCATCCTGAAACACTGGGACGTGACAAGTTAATAATATGCATTGGTTATTTTTGCATAATAAGCCTAACCTTTTGATGATTTAATGGCGGGTGGGCTTCAGTTTGACATGAATGACCTACTGTGAGAGAACAGTATTGTATCCTATGCTAACATGTAAATGACACATAGCTGCAGATGTTTCCAGAGTTTAACTGTCGCACATGGGAAGCTGTTAGTCGCTGAGCTGGAGGGGGATGCTGTGTGCGCTTGGATTCAGAGGTGGCTGGAGCCCAGTTTATTGGTTTCCCACAGGAGTTCAAGGAGTTTTTTGGGGGTCAGGTGACACCACCCTCCAGGACTGATGTCACTAGGGGCAAGTGGAGCCAGTGGGGACCTGTCCAGAATACTGACATTGCTTTGTGGGTGGCTTCTTCCTTTTGAGTTTAACCTAAAATAAAAGCCCATCTGACCTGGAAACCTCTAATCTCAAGGGGGATGGCAGGTGAAGGCTGTAGTGGATGGTAAGGGAGAGAAATGAGGAGTTCAGTCTTCATCTATATTGAGAAGGACTGTAAAGGGGCCTATCCATTAGCAGATAAATTTGAACAATGAACGAGATATCGTTCAGTTGTTCAATTTATCTGTCATGGATATTAGAAATCTGTCAGTTTATAAGCGGTAAATGATGAACGATATTTTTAATGAAAATTAATAGAAACATAAAAAAAAAAAATCCCCTCCCTGAATGATGTCATGCAATATCGATCGTCGTTCGAAAAAATCTGTCATGTACATGACTGATATCTGTCACCGCAGCCCCAGGAATTTTCAAGGGATGAATCTTTTGTCTTTCATCGTAGAAAGATCTGCTAATGGATAGGCCCCTTAACATTAAAGTGTGAAAGTCCCTTGGCGATGTTAAGGTCGAATATTTTATATATATATATATATATATATATATATATATATATATATATTAAAAAAAAAAAAAAAAAACAGTGTTCAATGTAATGTCCCTTGTGTCTCCTAGTTGATGTATTTGCTTGAACCAGTCCGATGTCTTGTCCAAAATCACTTCTGCCAGAAAGAGTTCTGCTTGAGTTGTGAATTGGGTTTTTTGTTCCACATGCTGGATTTGTCACGTGGAGACCCTTGCCAAGTAAGTACAAATATTTATGGGTAAACAAAAGCTATAATTTGACTGACTTGAGTTTATTTTAGCATGCTGGAGTTCTGTACACGACCTTGCCTAGTCCTCAGTCTGACATTGCCTGCCAGAAGGCTAGAAAACTACTTATGACTGGGGTCGTAAGTAAAGGTGCCTATCCACTAGACTATTAAACATCGTTTGAAAATTTTTGGTCTTTTAGACATCTATCATCGTGCAAACATGCTGGTCAACCTAATGATATCGTCAGGTTCCGCATGTTTGCAGATTGTGCCTGCTATGAACGACATATCGTTCAGTGTGGGCACCCTGCAGTGTAGTGCACGATTTAACGATATCGTTATCGTTCAGTCTTTTCACTGTCAGGTAGTGGATACCTGCCTTAAGTCCTTCTAGTTTGTAGTTGGCCAATCCAGTGCATTTGCCTACATATCTGTCTACAGTAGTATTAATATTCTTAATTGCACATTATCTATCTCTCTAACTTACATAGAAAGCAAGTGGGCACTCATAGTGCACCATATTATTATAGAAACCAAGTTTAATTTATGCCAAATGTGTAATTTTATTAATGAAATTATAAGGTTTATGTAAATTCAGCAATGGATCCAAGTATTTCTGGCTCTCTATCGTTGATATGCAGGCAGTTCCTACAAGAAAGTTAGCTCCAGTAATGCAGTTATCCTTAACAAAAAGCTTTAAAACAAACTGCTTGTATAAAATCTGTTTACAAGCAGCACCATAAAACCCAGCATTTCAAAATCGACAATACTGAACCAGAGTCCAGAGAAGTATTCAAATACCGTCGTCCAATAGACTGTACAGGAGGCCACGCAACGCATTTCGTAACGGAGACTTTGTCAGCGGTGTGGCATCCCACCTCTGACACTAAATATTTAGAAGACCTTGCTAGCTGTTGCTCGTTCACGGAGCCCAATCGCAGACACTCACATGACCATCATAGGCCAATCATTCAAAAAAATGCAATTAACGAATTGTCATTTCTCGTAATTTCAAACATGTTAAATGTGTGTGTGGTTTTCTTTTTTTTTTTTTTTTTTTTTTTTGTAACATTCAACAAAATACTGTACTTCGCTGTTACATGTGTTTTTAAATCAGAATTCTTCAGACTTGTACATAAACTATTGGAAACCTAATGCAAACCTGTAATAGTCTATACTGGACAGATATCAATTGGAAGCTGGTAACCTGTGTGTGATGTCCCTGCCACATGTAATGGTGCCACATGACCACCCGAGGGTCAGGGTCTCCCGCATCTCCTAACCATAGGGAGTCCCCTATGCCAGCTTCACATTGGAATATGGTGTATAACATAGCGCATCACTGCTGACTTTACGACTTGCCACATCACTGACTTGTATCTATAAACAAATGGTTGCTATGCTGACTCAAATTTTACTTCCATGATTCAGCCATAAACTACTGGTGTACAATGCTAGTATTCCAAATATAATTTTGCTCATCAAATGTAGTATTAAATGAGTTTTTTTTTTTTTTTTTTTTTTTAATCGAATCCTCTTAACCACGTTTAATGTGAATGATTGTAAGCAGGGCCCACTTATCTCTTTACCAATTTACTAACTTGTATCCGCACTCCGATATGTGTTGCAGCTTAATTTTCATGTGGCAATCCCCCACCACAATAGATAAACAATAAATTGACAAGGGCTCCCCTGTCAGGGTAATGGAAAGCCACGACAATCACAATAATGAATATATTTTGTATGTAGAGTTGAAATAATCCATTCAATATTGTCCAATAAATAGCTCTTCTCCAGATATTCAGTCACCTCCAAAGAGATTTAAAAACAAAACAAAAAAAAAACACCTTTGTAGATTATCAAAGATATGAATTATAACTTTTCATTCTTTCTCACAACCTATATAAGTGTAGATGAGCTTGTGTGATTCTCTATTTCACTTCAGATACTTATCGAAGCGGATAAATGGAACCACCCATAAATTAAAACGTATGACCCTGTTTACAATTTATGAAAAAACATAAAATATAAGGGCTGTGGCCTAGAAGGACATGGGGTAAGATGCTAGTCTTACAGCTCTCCAGCCCAAATAGCCTGCTGATTTATCCTGTGGCTACCCCGACACGACAAATTTTTATTTTTATTTTTGGTGGTTGGCTACCATCCTGCTGGCTTGGGAATGATTCTCCGGACCTTCTCTGTGCCCTTCTGTGGTGTTTGGGTCTACCTTGCTTCCGGATCCCTGGCAGCCATTGCTGCATTCTCCTGTTTGTGGATATTCCCCTGGCGGCTCCAGCCTGTGGATTACTCCCCGGTGCCTGCTGTTTCGTGTGGGCTGCTCCTGCCTAGGACTCCATGCTGTTGTCACCCTCCGCTGTGGTCTCCTGCTTGCTGCCTATGAATTAGACACCATTTTGGATACTGCCCTTCTCCCCTATGTGCTTCCACATTTGTCATTACAAGTATTCAGTTACATAACATTTAATGACTGCTATTGTATATTGGCCTTGTCTCGCTGATTATTTTGTTTACTGTGGGTGTAAATATCATAAACTAATAAATATATAAATTCAATCAAATAAAAAATCCTAAGACAGCCACTATAGGTCAAGAATATTTCTTAACTCTTTGTCCTTAAGTAAGGCACGTATCCAGCATGGAAGGGTAGATTTTAATTCTAAATTTAAGATGGTATTCCTCTCAAGGTCACAATTGGTATGTGTCTCTCTCCTCCTCTGACATGTTTCAACTTCAGTCTTCTTCAAGGTGTCCCTAGAACTTGGAAAATCTACCCTTACATGCTTAATATGTGCGTTTATTTAAGGCCCAAAGTGGTACACAGTAATCTTGACTTGTGGTGGCTTCTTTTTACCACTTTTTAATTAATTAGCATTTACACTGAGAGACATATGTTTGATTTTTGGAGGTTTCAATTATCCCCTTGTATTCTATCTGAAGGGAAATAGTGGAGGTCCACACAAGCTCATCTACAATAATATAAGTAAGAATGAAACCTTATACTCCATATCTTGTTTACAAATACAAGGTTTTCTTTTAATCTCTTTGGGGTGATTGACTATCTGGTGAAGGGATAATTATTGGACAAACTCTACGGTTAAAACGTCTAGATTTTTTTTTCCCTTTAACCTGACAGGGGAGTGCTGGTTCATTTACTGCTTACATCTTTATTACCCAGTCATGTTTTATTACTATTATGTTCCTATTTGTAATGCGCAACGGAATATGCTGGCGCTATATGAGTAACATATAAAATATGCATATTATTAAGCCACTTATTAATGAAAGCTTTTTGTTAAGGATAGCTGGCCTAGTGGAGCAAATTTTCTTGCTGGAACTGCCTCCAAATCATCAATTGACTGAGCAGTGCTTGGATCGGTTAGTGAATTCAGATCCACCTTAGAATTTAATTAATAAGTTAAATTTTCAGTTGGCATAAATTAAACTTTTTGGATTCTATATTGATATGGAACACTATGGGCATTCCCTTTATTTTCATGGTAGGAATTGTTGAATGGAATTCTAAGCTGGTAGGGATTTGAACAAGGTGGAGCTGCTGACTATTGTCTGAAAATCCACAATTGTATGTTCGCTTGAGGGGGTCCCTATCTACATAATAAAAATTAAGTGTGTGTGTGTTATATCTCTATCTCTCTCTCTATCCCGGTGCCTGCGCAATGTATCTGACAGGCGTCAAGAACTGCATGACGCAGCTCATGTGCTTATCACTGGTTTCCAAAGGGCTGCATCGTGTAGGCCTGCCTGAAAAGCAGCAGGAAGCCGCTCTCTGCTAATAGCAGCATGGGCTGGCAGTCCTAGGGGAGGGGGGGGGGACTCCTCCCCCCTGAAACGCCTGTAGTGTATGCCACTTCCAGTCAGTGTAGCCAGTACAATCGCTCACTGAAGTGGCAGATTTTACTGGGGCCCTGCAGTTCTCCCCACTTCTTTTACAGTTCAAGTCAATTCTGGTTATCCTTCTCCAAATAACAGTTATGTAGCACTTTATACTAGCTGAATTCACAGGCATAATGAACTTGATAAAGTTGCAGACACTGCTTAATAAATTAGAAAATACTAAGAATGCTTAATCATTGGATATGCAAAAACAACAAATAAAAATGGCATATAAAGATAATCTTGGGCAATAGTTTCTTTTCTTTAAAACTTTTTTTTTTTTTTATTGAAGTGTGATCAAATTTTAGACCCGGGGCTCAACGTAATGGATATGGGTTGACACATGGGCAAGAACCAATTGAAGTTATAAATTGCTACCGTACTAAAGAAAATTGAAATGTGTGCTTACAATATACTGACGTTTATGCAACCAACTTTGTTTTCCATTTTCCTATAGAGCACTGTAAATGGTTGGTCATGCATATTGCACCAATAATAACTAGTGATCTTTTCACTCAAATCTTTATAATTTGTTTCAAAGGCCAGTAATTTTCTAAGAGCCTTTAGGACCATCCCTGAAGCTGCTGCGTTAGGGCTCATTTTGGCTGACTCGGATGAGGCTGCAGGGAAAGTGAATTTGGGTCGCCTGATCCAGAGCTGGTGTCGTTTCCTTTTGACCCAACTTCATCAAGAGACACAGGAGCTGGAAGGTCCCCAGGCTTACCGTGGTGGGAGTACAAGGTATAACAATGTTGTTGTGTAAGATGCAATGAAGCTTAAATTGTCAACCGTGCAGATCTGTACCTTTTTACTATATAAGCTTACTTATTGTGATGAAATTCCCCATTGTTTCATGGCTGTGGATGCATGCCTTGGCCACCCCATCCACCTACATTTTATAATGCCTGCTGGTTCCATCTGGGCAGTAGGCATTATAAAGCATTCACAATTTCTAATTGAATATAGGAGCTAGACTAAGGAGTTGCAGACCTGAGATTGTGTAGAGAAGGACCTGCTTGTGGGATTCATGTGGGGAAGTAGACTATAGTAAAGAAATGGGTTTTGAGAGGGCAGTTAAGGTTGTAGTGAGAGTCTGGTCAGGTGGAATCGGGAGCAGTATTGAAGGCAGGAGTTAGGTGGTTCTGCAGGGAGAGGACAGGGATATAATAGAGAGGTTGGGAAGCATGTATCCTATGATAAACTGATCTGTATTGCTGTGATACGCTACCAAGTGTCTTGTGGATGAGAAGCTTGAATTAAATCTGTGAGGCAATGTGAATCGAGTATTTTACACAGATACTCTGTGCAGTATGGTTCTGCTGAAGTCCTTATTACTTGTCCTAAAGGCATATGCTCCATACATGATAGTATATTCTGTTTATTTCTAGCTCTGTGATTCTGAAACTTGTATGCTGCTTTTCTTTTGCAGCTCCTTTGCATCATCAGGGGGCTCTGTGATTGGACAGCTGTTTGGTTGTGAAGTAGAAAATTGCAGTATGTGCAGATGTGGCAAAGAAACTGTGCGTCTATCAACGACTTTGCTCTTCACCTTGTCCTACCCTGAAACTAACAGCAGTGGTATGTACCTAGTCTAGGACTGCACAACCTACAGTGTGGGTTACCATCCCATAACAAATTACTGGCCTGCTGGGAAAAATCAAAGACCACTTAGTGTGTTCATCTGGACAGCACATGAGCCTTGGCAAACTGATTGACAGCCACAAAGTTTTTTAAAAGACTGTGACTGGTTACACACGAACAGTCCAACAAAGATATGCTAGATGATATGGCTGTATTTATAGTAGCCAGTCAGTGCCTCACCACGACTTGAAGCCAGGTTTTTACTAATGGCGCTTCTTATATATTACCTTCCTGATCTCTAGGTGTCCAGTTTAGGGGTCTGTCTGTTCGTTTGGGCTAATCTTTCGAATCGCTGGATGGATTTTGATGGGGTTTCCACTATTCTATACAGCATTGGTTGAGGAAGGTTAGGGTGTAGGAACCATTCCATTTGTTACAAAATGGAGCTGAGCGGTGACCATTTTAGTGAAGCAAGTTGTAGAAAAAATTCTTGCACCAAGCTCCTGTATAGGAGCTGGCCAGGGTGCTGATCTGGCAAGAGAACCCCCAGCCAGCTTCATGGCAGCAGTAGTGGGGGTTGTGGTGAGATGCAGGGGACTGGTGACATGGTGTAGGTTACTATGAGATGCAGGGGCCGAGAGTAGGTCATTAGTCTTGTAATAAATTGGTTCGGAAAGTAGAAACTGAACAATATTAGTCTATTAGCTCAATTTTCAATGTATAAACTGGTTTGTACAGTGCTTTTTCATTAGAGACTGGTCAGAGTACTGGAGTAATGTGTCCTTTCAGAAAGCCAGGTTTGGTACGTACTAGTATATCTGCCACAGTGAGGTGATTATGGTTTCTACTCTCATGCACTTGAAATAACCTTGGTTGAAGGGGTTTAAAATTAAAAAAAAAATGCTTAATTCCTAAAGAAGGTAACCAGGGTGGCACTACACTGGCATTATGAACTGATGACACTTCAATGTGACATATGTACTGAACACTGGCTTAATGTGTACTGGCAGCACTATTGTGCACTAGAGCACTAATCTAGGACATGAAATGAACTAGGGCTCTACTATGGAGCATATAATGAACTGCCGCAGAAAAAGGTGTCTCTAGAAGTATTAGGGAGGGGGGCCTTTGAAAATGTTGCTATGGGGTACACTTAAGTTCTTGCTACGTCCCTTATTCAATTGTACTTTTCCACTTTTGCGAGATGTCTGACTAAACATATGGAAGTGTTAATCATATCACGTTTCTGGCATCAAACCAACCCTGTAATTATATAACCATTTTTCTGTTAGATGTTACTCTGGCTCAAATTAATCAAGACATAGGTGTTCCTTATTACATCACTTTGTTTGGCCGAAACTTCCTTTTTTACATATGAAGATTGCCCTCTGCCAGTTTGTGTCTCTCCCCACAATTTGAATTTCATATTTGCACTGCTCTGCAAAAGTGGTTCTCCTACTTTTGGGATGAGGGTGTTCCTTGCAACTTTCTGCATTGCTGCCAAAGCATGTAGTTGTGGTGTAAATTTAGGTTACTGCACTTTTGTTTTTCCCCAAAGTCTATGCACTCCTGTAAATTTTACTTAGGTTCGAGTTGGCATTCTCTGGAGAGTAGGCTTTTTTTTTTTTTTTTTTTTTCCCACTCTCAAATTTACAAATGTCAAACTCTGGAGAGAAATCTCCTTTGCTACAGGAAAAGTCTAGAGAGTTGGCAAACTCTCTTCACTTCACCATCTGCCATCACTTCACCATCTACCATCAAGTAACTTTTCACTATTCGAGAATTTACCAAGATGAGTTTCAAAATTCTCATAAGAACGGACAAAACTCCTATTCAAATTCATGAAATCGATTCATCTGCCTGTGAGCTGCGAGTTCTGCACAAACATACACAGAACAGTGTGATCCATGTATGTTTCTGCCTGAAAAGAGTCAAATGTTTGAAAAAAAAAGAGTGACATGGGGTCCCCCCCGCCCAAAGCATAACTAGACCAGGCTGCTCAGCCAGTCCTGGTTCCTAAAAATACAGAGAAAAGCGAATAAGGTCCCCCCATATTTCAGGAACCAGCACCTGGCTGCTGAGCTAGTCCTATTTTTTTTTTTTTTAAATAGGCGGGGGGCAATTGCGTAGGGGTCCCCCTATATTGAAAACGGCATCGCTCAATCCAACCGGGGAGTAATGCCACAGCCAGGGGACTCTTATCACTGGTTCACCCCACCCAAATCATTTGCACCCCAAGCCGGGGATCTCGGGAGGTGGGGACCTCCTCTCCTGAGCACCACAGGCTTAGTCTGAAACCTGGGGCTTTTCCCCGCACCCCATGTCTGTGGGTACGGGGGTAATGGTGTAAAAAAAAATAAAAAATATATATATATATATATCTAATTTTTTTACTGTGGAACTACAGGTGCCAGCATGCCTCCTTTTGGCACTTATGGAACTGCAAGTGTCAGCAGACGGCCTGCACCCATACACCCGCTATAAAAAAAAAAAAAAAAACACCGTAGAAAGTATAACTTTATTACATACACCTACCTCACTCACACATACTTACCTGCTGCCAGCTGTTCTGTCCCCTTCTCCAGTAGAATTCCAATGGGGTACCTGAAAAGATGCTATACTATCCTTGCCCTGGTCAATGTAGAATCCCCAGACTTTGCAAAACAAAAAAAGCGAGTGACCCGATCCATGCAGGACAAGTATTGGTACATGTGTTGTCACACATTGCAATACTTTGCGAATGACCGGAGACTGGCCTCTTCGGGATATCCGGCGGCCAATCAGAGGCCTCTTGACATATAGTGGAAGCTCCTTGGCTGGTTGCACGTGGGTCACAGCCAATGAGCGGCCCTCTACAGTCAGGGGTGCTTAGCCCACTGACTCTAGTAAGTCTTAATTTGTCAACTTTTTCTTGCTTGAAAACAAACTGGGATCTCAACCAGTTTTCAGTCTGATGCATCTATGCGCCACACTGCCCCCATAGCCAGTAGTGATTAGCAGACACTGGGTAGGAATGAAAGGTGTAGAGGGGCTGGGAGGTCCCTCTGAGATCAACAGCTGCTGGAAGACTATCTTCCGGCAGCTATCCAGTGGACTATTCTAACCAGTCGCATAGATACAACAATGCCAGGCTTGGCCTTCCCTGACATGGTTGTTACTGATATGACCACACCAGGCAAGTGGTTAAATGCCCAAATAATTGCACCCCAACTTCTGCCTATAGACCAGGGGTGCCCAACTTCTAGTCAGAGAGCCACCTTGGAGTTTGCGCTCATTGAAGGGGCCAAAATATAACTAGTGTAAAATGTGTACAGTTTAACAATGTTGCAAGGCCCTTTTTCCCCATTAGTAAAGTCCCTATGGAGACTGAAGGGATTGAAAATTAAATTCTCTAAGATGCAATAGAAAACATTTGTTAGCAGGCGCTATATATATATATATATATATATATATATATATATATATATATATATATAATTTTTCCACCTTTAAATAAAACCCATTGCCTTATTCATTGTCCGGGATGGGTATGGGATGCTGGCACTCTGGGTTGTGGTGGTGAAAATACAAACGCGCTGGTATCCTGACAGGGTAGAATACACTTCTCCGTCAGTATTCTAATTCTCCCTCCCCGGTGCCTGAGCCTAACCTCTCCTCTTTTTTTTTTTTTTTTTTTGCTCATTCTATCGTAGTAGAACTTAGAGTAGTGACTGGGAATCTGCTTAATTGCAGTCTTATGATGTGATTTACATCGAGACTGAGAGCATGGCAGCTTATTTTTTTTGGCCACCAGGCTGTCTGTCACAGGTCCCACCTAGATGAGGAATTCTCACCCCTCTCCCAAGTGTCGGGTGCGGGGGGAAAAAAAGTGAAGAAAAATCTTCGCTGTAGATGGCCTCCCCAAGGTGGGCGCATATAATGAAGGCTCGGGCTCAGCTTGTGCATGGATGCTCTATACATGCCCTAGAAAGCTATTTTATAATCCCATGCTCATAACTGAATAAGCTTCACAGGTAGGGGGTTATGGGGCCGACCAACAAACTGTAGGAAATCATCAAGCAGCTATTGGTAATGCATTTCAATCATATAAATAGAAATCTAAATATCTCTGCTTACATCTGACAAGCCAAATAAAACTTTGTCTATATTACCTAAATGTATACTAATTTACAGAATATAATATTTTATTCATTGCTAGAAAAAGTCTGTCCAGATTTTGAGTTTGTGGAGGTTCTGAGGAGAAGCATCTGTCTAGAACAGAACACTCAGGCCTGGTGTGAGAACTGTGAGAAATACCAGCCCACAGTAAGTGCTTGTAGTATTTTTTTAATATTTTAAAATTCATTTTATAGTTGGCAAAATTGTTGTGTGGTTTTTTTTTTTTTTTTCTTTTTTCTTCTCTAATTACATCTGATGTCAGTCGTAAACCAAAAACCACAATTTTTTTCCTTTTTAAAGCAGGGATAGGCAACCTATGGAACTACACATCCCATCATGCCCTGTCTCAGTTCTGCTGGTAAGGCAAGCTAAAGTTGTGCCAGGGCGGGTTGGGTACAGGATCCCGGCGCTTGGGCAGAATACATCAGTCAGCGTTCCGATTGGATTAGGGAAGTATCCTACCCCACCGTTTCACGCAGCCCTAACTCTCACTCAAGTACCTAACCCTAATACTTACCACCAGGATTCCGACTGCTGTCAGGATTCTGGCGCCGGTATTCTGACCGCTGGCATCCCAACCGCTGGATGCTGACTACATCCTACCAGGGCATGCTGGGTTGTGTAGATCCACATCAGCTGGAGTGCCACTGGTTCCCTTCCCCCTGCCTTTTTAAAGTATTTTAATCTGATCCTTCCATGACCACACTATTTTCCATGTTGTGTATGTATTTGGAGTCTGTTAAATACCCTGTTTTATTTGTTTAACTCCCAGAAAACTCTTCATTTGTATATAAATTGTTTCTTGTAATTAAGGGGAAAAAGCACAAATGGCAGGCTTAAAAATGAAAGGAAAAGAAGCCAAATTTAACTACAAAATTAAGATCTACAAGTATTACTGCAATTGGTAATCATTACAATAGTCTAAATTTTGAATAAATCCTGGGAAAACCTAAACTTTAATCTGTAATTCAGAAAGGTAACAAGACTTCTCATAGGGCGAGATATAGTAAAGATTGCAGCAGGTAAGTATGTGAAGATCTCCATTAAGGATCGTATTATAAATGCGATGTCCACCGGTATGCGCCACCTTCTTGCCAAATAAATTCTGTGATACAAGGGTATGGGAGGAAACCAGGGTAAGGGCATGCCTGAAGTGTAGGGACCGCTGCAGAGGAAAAATTATACAGATGTCCAATGTTTGATACTGATGTGACTGTAATGGTGGCGGTTTTATTACACAATATCTAGTACTAAGTGTGTATATGTGTGTGGTATGTATGTATGTGTGTGTGTGTGTGTATGTATATATATATATATATATATATATATATATATCAGCTATGTATGGGATTGGTGTTCTGCACATTATGTGCCCTGATGACCTTTGTCCCTCTCCTCCCTATAGGTACAGACCCGTAACATTCGCTGTCTCCCTGATATACTTGTCATAAACTGTGAAGTTAACAGCACAAAGGAGGCAGAGTTTTGGAAGACCCAAGCAGAGGTAATTATTTACTCCTAACAGGTTCTTTTCTATGGAACATTCATTTTGTTAATACACAACATTTTGAATAAATATTCTGTGTAATTAATATTCTTGTGTGTTTTTGCTATTAAATTGTTTTTCATGAACTTTTGTGGGGGCACATAGTCAAAAATAAGCATACATTATCACATCTTCAATTTTGATGTACACATCACAGGCAATGTGTCAACTAATTTTGAAAAGATGGTATTCGAATCTCTCCTAGTTGTTCGTTTCTTCTTCCTTCTTCTTCTTCCTTCTTCTTCTTCCTTCTTCTTCTTCCTTCTTCTTCTTCCTTCTTCTTCCTTCTCCTTCCTTCCTTCTCCTTCCTTCCTTCTCCTTCCTTCCTTCTCCTTCCTTCCTTCTTCTTCCTTCTCCTTCCTTCTTCCTTCCTTCTTCTTCCTTCCTTCCTTCTTCTTCCTTCCTTCTTCTTCCTTCCTTCCTTCCTTCCTTCTTCTTCCTTCCTTCTCCTTCCTTCCTTCCTTCCTTCCTTCCTTCCTTCCTTCTTCTTTCCTTCCTTCCTTCTTCTTTCCTTCCTTCCTTCTTCTTCTTTCCTTCCTTCCTTCCTTCCTTCCTTCCTTCTCGTAATGTCTGGTGTAGATAAGTTAGTCAGTTTGTACAATTTAGATGTTATAGTATTCTCGGTATTTTGATACTGTATTTGCGTGAACAATTACAAGATTTTACTACGCACAATAACCGTTCTAGGGGCCTGATAGCGATGTACATTAATCCTTTGATTAATGTAAATCTATAATGTTAAGGGGCCTGCGTAGGACCCATTCTGCGCATGTGCAGAACAGGTCCTGCAATCTCGCTCGCAGTCAGTCTATCCCCCACCCCACCAACCTGCAGTGTTTGAATGCTGCGGAATTTATGGAGGGACGCGGTGGGGTGCCTGGCCACTGTTCCCAGGAGGCATGAGGCCTTTTAAGTGGCTGCCACCCAGTCAGGCTGCGGGAAGCTTTTGGTGATGCCAGCCTGCGACGTGGGTCCCAGTACTGGGATCGCAAATGCAAGAAGCTGTCTGACTGAATTGCACAGACGCCATCTCTGAATCGGGCCCCAAGTACCAAAAAACAGGCTTTTGGTACTTACCGATAAATCCCTTTCTCCGATTCCACAGGGGACACTGGAGTTCAAGACAGTGGGGTATAGACGGTGGTAGAGTAGAGCCTGGCACTTTAAATAATTTAGAAGTGTGACTGGCTCCTCCCCCTCTATGCCCCAGTTTAAGAACTGAGCCCGAGAGGAGACTGAGGACAATAGGAAGACCAGGAGAAGGAGAAAGTCCACAGAATGGAACAAGACCGACTGAAGGAGAACAGAGGACCACTGCAGGGAACACATGCAGTCACACAACCATATAAGGACCCAACAAAATGGCATGTACGCAGCGCTGGGCGGGCGTCCAGTGTCCCCTGTAGAATCGGAGAAAGGGATTTAAATCCTGTTTTCTCCTTCATCCACTAGGGGACACTGGAGTTCAAGACAGTGGGGATGTCCCAAAGCCAACCTCCCGGGTGGGAAGCACGGAGAACTTGCCGACCCTTCAGCCAAACGAAACGGGAACCTCCCAGAACCGGAGGCCCAACGGAAGGCAAGAGCCGAGGATAAAGTGTCGTAGAGCACAGGAGACAATCGGAACTCCTTGCTGAACAGTCACAGAAATTCCACAACTTACAACGTAAATCGAATGGAATAAAGCGGCTAGTGAGAAAACATTTGCAGATGAGAAGCATCAGAACACTGTAAACTCATCGGAAGACAGACCAAGCCGAACCGTTGGGAGCAGAGAACCCCAACCAGAATCCATAGGAGAAGGGCAGTAAACCAAGAACAAAACTCGAGAAAACCGTACCATATTCGGAAATCGTAAGCTGTTGCAGACAGCAGAATCCCAGCACTGCTGGACATAACTCGTATAGATATAAGTGTAACGATACTAATCTAAAGATACAGAGCTGATCCTGTCCACAGACTCCTAACAACAAAGAGTATACAGGGAGACTAAAGGCAAGACCGAACAGTCGCCTTGAGGTCCAACTACTACAAGGTTTTTAACCAACAAAAGGGTTAGACCATAGATGTCTAAAACGAGTGGAGATCCCACTGGGCATGAGGCAGAGGCGGCTTCGAGAGGATTGAGACTACAATCCCTTCAGAGGGTCAGACAGTAGTACAACCCAATTTGGAAACAGAGGGGTAAAGCAGCAACTGAAACCCTGCAGTAGAAAAGAAACCACATCAACAAACCCTAAACAGACCTCTTCCAACAAGATGGAAGTGTGTAGTCAGTACCAACTGCTGGCCCAAACATAGTCTGAAACAACCAGGACACCCTAGCAGTTAAAGAGCATGGATGCAACAGTCAGCCAGGGAGAGCTACCAATATAGGGAAGCATCCCATACAGCAATGCTAGAGCACTTCAGACAACCATGAAGGTACCCGTCAGGTACCTGTCAATGTGATGAAATGGCAACAGATGCTGAACGGAAAAACCCACCAGGCCCCCTGCGTGGAACATAGTGACTGTCTCACTTTAATGGAAAGATGTGCAATTCAGTCCATAACCCCAACAGATTTTAGCAGAATAGTGTAACTAATCTCAATGTTGGAACAATGTACCCACACACCAGGAAAGCTTTAAAAAGTAGAGCCAACTGATTAAAAGAGTGGATGGCTGCTAGGACAGCAGCTAGGGTGCGTAAGGGAGAATAACGGCTATGTAATGTCAGGTTGCCTGAAATAGGAGCCTCTTCCAAGGCGTTGGTGGAGTAAGCCCGCTTACCTGTGAGCGACCAGAAGCCCTCTGGACGCTATGTAGAATGTTCATTGAACTTTTCCATCTCACAGCAACCAGCCACGTCCGGTATAGAGAGTAGCTTCAGTGGGTTAAGACCAATGCTCTACAGCACAGACTTCAGTCTGGCGATGTTGCAGTAGAGAATACTGTAGAAAACTAGCAAAATGTTAGTGGAGACAAGAAGGTTGTACAACAGGACTCTATACCGGAGCGTGTTCCATAAGGGATGTTTATCCATATAGAGATCATACATATACCGCAAAAATGGTCTGCTAGCGTAACATCCTTACATTAACACTTATAATGGTGAAGTGCGTATTACGCCCACCAAACTAATACAATCCAGGTCTGAACCCTGCCTATATCGGCGGGTGGCCCTGGGCCTTCATGTAAATTAACTACGTAAGCCTGGAGGAAGGTAGAGAACCTAGATTCTTTATTAACTGATAGGAGTTGTACGTAGGGGCCCTTTAGAGACTCATTTTATTGAGATATGCGACATGACAATAATATGGAGTACTGGAATCTATGCTGAGACAGGTACCTGTACATAGACATAGAATGCGTTAGTTATCCCAAGTAAAGAAGGGATATATCTGTAGTGATAACCCCAGTTAGGGTTAAAAAACAGGATTTCCCAATTATTAGGAAATTATTCATAAACATAGTTGCATGAGAAGGCAAACTCTTTGAAAGGAAGAGTTAATGCCAACATAGTAAGTTTACTTGTCAGACACATAGATAGATGGATATATCCTGCATTCTTGGTGTCAAATCAGTTCGCTACCAAGTGCGCCACTGGAGTGTGTAGATGTAAATAATAGGTCCCCCGAAAAGGGGCGCCATAGACCATAGATATGGCCTGACAGAAACAGAACTATAATCTCTCGAGTACATATCGTTATTACATGTGTGTAGATACAAGAAGGCCCCAGGACCTGTATCAGGTCCATACTAGAAGCAATGCCTTAGGGAATTGTGACTATCCCTATGTAAGCTGCAGAACATGACTTGTCTATAGAGCCACAATTTAATATATATATTGATATAGCCTACAGCTTCTGGTAATCCCAGGCAGCTTCCCATCTGTGAAATTATAGGTAACCTAATGATTGTGAAAGTATAGGCATATACAGTCAGGTCCATAAATATTGGGACATTGACAGAATTTTCAGATTTTGGCCTCTATTCACCACTACAATGGTATTGAAATGAAAAAACAAGATGTGCTTTAACTGCAGACTTTCAGATTTAATTTGAGGGTAATTACATCCAAATCGGGTGAACGGTGTAGGAATTACAACAGTTTCAATATGTGCCTCCCACTTTTTAAGGGGCCAAAAGTAATGGGACTATCAACTCAAAAGCTATTTCATGGACAGGTGTGGGCTATTCCCTCGTTATTTCATTATCAATTAAGCAGGTAAAAGGTCTGGAGTTGATTCTAGGTGTGACATTTGCATTTGGAATCAGTTGCTGTCAACTCTCAATATGAGATCCAAAAGCGCTGTCACTATCAGTGAAGCAAGCCATCATTAGGCTGAAAAATCAAAACCAACCCATCAGAGATAGCAAAAACATTAGGTGTGGCCAAATCAACTGTTTGGAAGATTCTTAAAAAGAGAGAACGCACCAGAGAGCTCAGCAACACCAAAAGTCCCGGAAGACCACGGAAAACAACTGTGGTGGATGACAGAAGAATTATTTCCCTGGTGAAGAAAAACCCCTTCACAACAGTTGGCCAAATCAAGAACACTCTCCAGGAGGTAGGTGTATATGTGTCAAAGTCAACAATCAAGAGGAGACTTCACAAGAGTGAATATAGAGGGTTCACCACAAGATGTAAACCATTGGTGAGCCACAAAACCAGGAAGACCAGATTAGAGTTTGCCAAACAACATCTAAAAAAGCCATTACAGTTCTGGAACAACATCCTATGGACAGATGAGACAAAGATCAACTTGTACCAGAGTGATGGGAAGAGAAGGAAAGGAACTGCTCATGATCCAAAACATACCACCTCATCAGTGAAGCATGGTGGTGGTAGTGTCATGGCGTGGGCATGTATGGCTGCCAATGGAACTGGTTCCCTTGTATTTATTGATGATGTGACTGCTGACAAAAGCAGCAGAATGAATTCTGAAGTGTTTCGGGCAATATTATATGCTCATATTCAGTCAAATGCTTCAGAACTCATTGGACGGCGCTTCACAGTGCAGATGGACAATGATCCAAAGCATACTGCAAAAGCAACCAAAGAGTTTTTTAAGGCTTCAAAGTGGAATGTTATGCAATGGCCAAGTCAATCCCCTGACCTGAATCCGACTGAGCATGCATTTCACTTGATGAAGACAAAACTGAAGGGAAAATGCCCCAAGAACAAGCAGGAAATGAAGACATTTGCAGTAGAGGCCTGGCAGAGCATCACCAGGGATGAAACCAAGCGTCTGGTGATGTCTATGCGTTCCAGACTTCAGGCTGTAATTGCTTGCAAAGGATTTGCAACAACGTATTAAAAAGTGAAAGTTAGATTTAGGATTGTTTAGTTTGTCCCATTACTTTTGGCCCCTTAAAAAGTGGGATGCAAATATAGAAACTGTTGTAATGCCTTCACTGTTCACCTGATTTGGATATAATTACCCTCAAATTAAATCTGAAAGTCTGCAGTTAAAGCACATCTTGTTTGTTTCATTTCAAAGCCATTGTGGTGGTGAATAGAGGCCAAAATCTGAAAATTCTGTCAATGTCCAAATATTTATGCACCTGACTGTAACTCTTCTTACTGGGAGATCTGTTAATAAATCTTGCGCTGAAGTACGCGGCTTACTAAGGGTATGCAGAAGTAGGCGCCCTGCTCTCCCTGGCACAGCATGGCTGTCGGAGCTAAGCCCCGCCCCTTTACCGCCGGGAACAGGGCTGCTCTGTAAGGAGCCGCAATAGAGGCCGGTAACACTGCCTGTCTATTGCAGGGAGAGGGGAGATCGCTCCCCATTGGCTCCCACTGTAAATGACAGCCGCGGCAAGGCACTGCGCTGTCACAGATGCGGGATAGCTGTGTCCCTACACGGAGACTGCAGGGATGCTGTTACCGCCCTCCTCATAGAGGGTGATGTCGGCTTGGATGCGCGACTCTATGCGCGGTAGCTCCGCCCCCTAGTTAGCTCTGGCATATCCTATGCCGGGCATAGAACGGGGAACTTCTAAAATAAGGACCCAGTTGGAGCATTAGCTTGCTGAGCTGTTTAGTTCAGCTATATGGGGGCGGAGGGGCCGCAGATCTACCTCAGTCCCCCGCTAGTCGGGGGAAGAGATTATACTTACCACTGCTGGCATCAGGTCTGCGGCTAGGCATACGGTAGCACGGACACAGTTTCTATATTAAGCTGTGGCGTGTCCCTCCCTGAGCTACTGCCAGGGTGCCTGGGACTCGGACACACACTCTTTATTAGTGGTGGCAGGTCTCCTAATGCCTCCATGTAGCAGGCTGACAGATGCAGTTCTCTGTCAGCCTGTCCTCAATGCTTTGTGAAAGCTATAAAATAAAGTGAAAATAAGATAAAATTACTAAGTGTGGGCTGGAGCTCAGCCCTATGTGACCGGCTCTCTCGGGCACATTCTTAAAACTGGGGCATAGAGGGGGAGGAGCCAGTCACACTTCTAAATTATTTAAAGTGCCAGGCTCTACTCTATCACTGTCTATACCCCACTGCCTGGAACTCCAGTGTCCCCTAGTGGATGAAGGAGAAATAAGAATGATCATTTTAGAAGAGACAAAAAGAACATTGTTTTGTTCCAATGCGCTCAATTATTGCTACAACTTTGTTTTTAAATTAAATCTGTCACCTGTGTGACCTGGAGATTGTTATGGTCCTAAAATGCATCCCATTATTTGTCCCAAATGGGGTGAAACTGTTTCACCTTCTATGGGACAATTTGTACTCCTCCAGAGTTAAGGGAATATGTAATGGTGTTGATGGCTTTTGTTAGGGGAGGTAGCTATCCTGGGAATATTAGGCTGTATGGCACCTCAACAACAGCCATAGTTTCTAGCTCAGAATTTTAGAGTTTGTAACTGTTTCAATTCTATAAATTCCTGTAATGTAGTAATTATACTTGGCTAGATGTTTGCCCTGCTCCTATGTTCACCTTTTTTTCTTTTCTTTTTTTTTCTTTTTTTTAGTATGCTTTTAAGAAGTCATTGAGAAAAGCAGAAGTGACTTTTCCCATTCCCAGTGAGAACAGCACAGGAAACTGGTGAGCTCTCTGCATGTGGGATATGCCTGAAATTTATAATGGTCCTGATAGGTGGGTTTGTGACTATTGTTAGCTGGCAATTCTTATCCATGCATTTCTAATCCTTAACTTCTCTGCATTCATAGGGATGAGCTTAATTCTGACAACGCCCCTCCACCACTTATACCTTCAGTGGAAGAGCTCCGCAATGTCTGGGTACCATATTCCCTGAAGATGAAGCTTTCTAAAAACAAAGAGCTGGATGTTCTGAACTGTGCAGAGGGTGAGGAGGTGAGGCGCATTTATAAGCCCTTTCTACCTGTAACACTGTGTACTATATAGGGCCTGATTCAGCATGGATCGCTGTCTCCATCCATGCTGCTGTTACGCACGGAGGTCTGCTGCAAAGATATGCTTATGAATGCAATCGCATAGCCAGCATATGGACACCCACTGCCCCTATCTTGCATCCGTAATACTTTGTTCCCAATGTATACGGCCTCTCATGCACAATTACAGCAGGTCTGATCAGCCGCAGAAACTGCAAGTCTTATTGCACACAGTGAGTACACAAGCTGCGTATGCCGTCTTAGTGGCTTATTTATGCACGCCCATGCAATGGCGTTCAAATGGACAGACATTCCTGCGTATCGCTGACCACTCCCACGTCACCACCCCTAAACGCTGACCTCCCATCACTAACACTGCAATGGCTTTTGTTCTGCTTGAGCGATTGCAAAGCTATCGTATGTGCAGTACACACCATCGATCGATCTGCATCTTTTGCAACAGTGATCCATGCTGAATCAGGTCCATAGTCCGCAGCGACTGATTTGATGGTCTCTGCTTTTTTGGACAATGAACATTTAATTTGCACAAATGCCAACAAAGCCTATAAGCATACACACTGGGGCACTGTACTTGAAGCAGGTGGCCTGGACAGAAAATACCTTGACCATTTCTTAATATGCATGGATAATAATTATGTCCTACAGCCAAGTCCATCAGATGATGAAAATGAAGCGACAAACGTGTATGATCTTATGGCGACTGTTGTTCATATCCTGGATCCACGCACAGGGGGCAGTCTAGTAGCACACATTAAAGTAGGAGAGACCTATCACCAAAGAAAAGAGGTAAGTGTTAGTCCTATGTAAGGGTCATTCTTAATAGTGACAGCCCAGCTCATGAGAAGACTCATCATGCCAATACAGCTGCTTGTAAAATTCTAGTCACTAGGACCTTTACTCTTACTTCCACTGGGGGATACTGAGCTAGAGACCCGTGGTGAGTTGAGCCTGGCACTTTAAAGATTCCTTGCTCTTTAACTAGGGTCATCCCCCCCCCCCTCTATACCAAACATGACCCAGGGATGTGGTTTGGTTTTGTTTGTTTAGGTCCCCATGGAGCCAGGCTTTTTTTTTTTTTTTTTTTTTTTTATAGAATCCGACTGCCTCTACTTGTATTTGTATTTTTGGGGCTCTGGTGGGCAGACTGTTATGGGAGTTTACCTGCTTAATTTATTGTCTACATGTCAAAAGTTCTATAGTAAGATGTCGCTTTCAATATATAGACAGTAAACATCAGTCCGCTCTGTTTTTTATTCAGTTGCTATTTATTTATAGTGTTGCTGAATTAATTTTGGCAGTACTTTGTACTAGTTCATTAAACTCGTTAATAGGACTCTCAACCTCTTAGTATAGAATGAAAAAATAATTTATTTATTTTTCTAGGGGGTCACACATCAGCAGTGGTATCTGTTCAATGATTTCCTTATTGAACCTGTGGATAAGGTAAGATCCTAGGCAATGTGTATTTTAATATATTGGAACGCCAATGCTTTTCAAAATGTCTCTCATAAATACAAAACAAGTTAAAAATTAAAATACAGAAATGTGGCTAAAATTGCTTTAGTGATGCTGCTTTATCAGAGACTAATGTATTGTATTCTAATAATTCGACTCCTCGCCTTTCTTACTGCAGTGTGAGGCTGCGCAATTTGACATGACCTGGAAGGTTCCCGCCATATTATTTTATACCAAGAGAAACTTGAATTCAAAATACACTCTAGCAAGTAAGACAGTCTGCTGCTATTCTGTGTTTGTTTTTGTGATTTCTGGTCTCCAATTTATGTAGACACTTTTGCCTGTAGTTAAGAACCCTATTGAAGCCAGTGTGCTGCTGGCAGAAGCTTCTTTGGCAAGGAAGCAACGGAAGTGCCATGCCACCTTTATTCCACTGCTGCTAAATGAGATGCCCCAGGCAGGGGAACTGGTCGGGCTTGATGCAGAGTTTGTTACACTCAATCAGGTAAGGAGCATGGCCACAAAGCCGACTTCTGTTCTTTCAGTATTTGCTAGTGCGCCACACACTGTCGCACAAGCCCATAAAATCGGGACACTCTTAAATTACACAGGCTGAGAGTCTGGCTTCATATCACTCTCTTGCAGGCTCATGAGTAGCTCAGCACTTTATACATTCCACTCAATACATTAGATGCAGCAGACTGCCAGGATTAAAGATTGTGGACTGATTATGCAAAGCTTAGCATATGGAGATTGCAAACAGCAGGGGAGATTGATTGCGGGTGGGCCTCTTTTTGTCCGGGAACAGGAGTCCAGTCTCTGCGTTCCAATTCATCCCCCCATCATGGCAGCCCTGCTAGACATGATCTTCAATGTTGATCTGTAGAGATATTTCAGGAGGTGATAAAGATGCAGTGACTGGGAGCACGCAGATTATCGGGAATCTGCTCATGCACCTGACCCATGTGACATGTGCAGCTGCAATGGCCTATCCACAGCTGAATCGTCCCCTGTTATGCAAAGATTTCTAAAAATCAAGTGATATTTGGAAGCTATACTGATTTCTTTTCTACAAGTCAGTCTGCTCCTGTTATACCCCATTCCAAACTGTGTGAGAATATGCCTGCCTGCACTGTCATTTACTCCTAATTTGCATAGTTATCCAGATTATAGACTAGAGCATTGTAAAAAAAAAAAAAACTAAGGCTGCAGGTGTACTTCAGGGTCCAGTCTTCAACTCTGACAATGCCGGGTTCCCCAGTTAGTATAAAATAGTATATAAAAGTGTATATTTACTACGGTGTGGGTTTTTAGAAGTGGAGTTGATGCCCATAGTAACTAATCAGATTTTTCCTTCATCCACTAGGGGACAGTGGAGCTCAAGACAGTGGGGTATAGACAGTGGTAGAATAGAGCCTGGCACTTTAAATAATTTAGAAATGCGACTAGCTCCTCACCCTCTGTCCCAGTTTAGAAATTTGTGCCCAAGAGAGCCGGTGCACTGTGGGGCTATCTCCAGCCTTTTAGCATTTTTTTAATTTTGACTTTTATTTTTACATGTGAGAACAGGCAAACTGCTTACTGTAGCAGTCTGCCTGCTACGTGGGAGCCGCCGGGAAGGGCTCTGCCACGGCTACTGCAGCCTGTGTCCGGTGACCCTGACGGGGGACCTTAAACAGTGAGTCGTGGGACTCCATGAGGACCTGCCACAACTGAAACCGGTTCGTGTCAGGGTTTCCTCATTTGCCGCCCAGCATCCCGGCCGCAGCATTCTGTGTATATCCCACCACGCCTGACTAGCTAGAGTGGTGGGCCAGCAGCGCTGAAGGCGCAGTCCCGCCATTTGACTCTGATAGGGCGGGCAGCTTGTTGACTGCTATAGCATGGCAGTTCTCACAGCGCTAGCACATAGATAACGGGAGCGGGGCTTGGTGACCACCAACTGTCAGTCCAGGTAAAGGAGTGGTGCTCCCAGATGTGCCGGTCATTCCCTAAGCCAAGGGCAGAGGAGACTGCAGCGTCCTGTATGCTTCCATGACGGCAGCGCTGTGCTGACACAAGGTCTCATCGCCGTTCATGGAACCGGGCAGTCCCCTGTCAGCCTTTCCTTTTTGATCAGTAAGCAAAGGGTCAAGTTTTGAACAGCTATAGAGAACGCTAGAACAGTATACCACTTGATAGCCTCCTGCTATGCTTAGGCAGTAGCCCAGCTATCTATGTTGAGTCCAGGGAGGAGGTTTCCAGATCTGGTTGGCACGCACCCCACGTGGGGACGCTCTCCATTTCCTTTTTATGGCTCTCCGGAAGTTCTTAGGAGGGCTGCATACACACAGTACTGTGAAGTGTTTGCTCTGCCTAATACACTTCTGAAAACTGCTCGGATGGGAGGTTGTCAATGGGTGCAGGTAGATTCCCTGTTTTAATAACACTACAGGGACAAAGGTGGTACTGTGGTTAGCCTTTCTGGCCTCCATAGTGTGTTGGATTAAATGGGCAACTTGTTTGCTAACGCATGGTGGCCCATGCATTGGTCCTGCGTCTGGGTCGCCTCCAAAGCTGGTTCATATCCTGCCCCTTACGTCGTAGCAAAATGACAGCCGTCCGCATGTGGCACATGAGCAGCCTCCTTTTGTGACGGTAAGCCACATGTTTATATTTGTACTTTATACTGTATATAACGCTGAAGCTCTGCTTTAGAAAATATACATTCTGGAGGGAAGTAGGTTCTCAGCTCAACCAATGTCTTTGGGTGTGTGTGTGTGTGTGTGTGTTATACAATTGATTAGGTGGCTCTGTAGACTAGAGTCATGTTCTGTAGCTTACATTGTGATAGGGAATTGTGACCTAAGACCTTGCTCTTCAAGTACTGGACCCAATACATGTCTTGTGGCCTTCTGGTATGTCCACACATATATAAAGATATGTACTCACATAGGTGCTCCTGGGGCACTAGGGGTCTATTTACTAAGCTTTGTTTGGAGATAAAGTGAACGGAGGTAAGGTACCAGCCAATCCGCTCCTAACTGCCATGTTGACTGTTTGAAAAATGGCAGTTAGGAGCTGATTGGCTGGTACCTATCACTGTTCACTTGATCTCCTAACAAAGCTTAGTAAATAGCCCCTAGGTGTCTAGGTTCAGCTCAGGCTGTTCTAATAGGAGCATTCTGCCTCAACTCTTAGGTCTTGGGCTATCGCTTTGCGTCCTTGGACAATACCTAGTGTAGTACTGTCCCCGTCAATTAATATCTAAGGCGACCCTTTCGGGGGGGCCTATTACTATTTAAAACTGCAGTAATTAACTCCAGTGGTGCACTTGGCAGCTCCTGGTACTTAGAATACTGCATTCTTAGTGACCTTAAAGTATTATATAAGCATGCTGATCTCCTGGTGCAGGAGTCTTACAGTAACCTTATTCTGTTGGCACTATGTCTTACTTTTGAAGATTTGGACTTCTCATGCAACTATGTATATGTATGTCTGTACATGGGGATATATGGAGATGACTGAACAAGCAAGATAAGTCTCTAAAGCAGTGGCCCCTAGGTAGATTTCCTATCAGAACACAGAGAATCTAGGTTCTATTCCATCCTCTGGGCCTAACTGGTTAAATTATACCAGACTGCAGTTAGTTACTATGTCTAAAGGCCTGAGGGACACCCGCCAAGAGGTTAGGCAGGGTCAGGCCTGGGTTGTATTAAATTGGTGGGCATCAAGTAAATCCTTGACCCTGCGGTTCAATTTCATTGTTTTCAATGAAATTGAAAACAATCCTTCTCCTTGTGAAATCTATATATGTCAAGGGCACTGGTGGGGATCCATTATCAAATGTGATATTTCTATGTGTACCTTGACCGGTACAGATTCTTAATGTAATGATACTTACACTAGCAGACCATTTTTTTTTTTTTTGGTGTATATTTATAATCTCTATATGGATACACATCCCTAATGGAACAAGCTCAGATATAGAATGCGGTCCTGTTGTACGACCTTCATGTCTCTAACAATTCTGCTAGTTTCTACAGTATTTTCTACTGCAACATCTCCATGCTGAAGTATGGGCTGTAGAGAATTGGGTCTTAGACCACCGATGCTAATCTTATACCTGACTGACGAAGGGAATTGCTGTGAGATGGAAAAGGTCAGTAATATTCTACGTAGCATCCAGGGGGTTTCTGGCTGCTCACAGTAAGCAGGCTAACCCCATTAAAGCCTCGGAAGATGCTCCTATTACTGCAGCCTGACATTACACAGCCGTTATTCTCCCTTCCACACCCTAGCTGCTGTTCTAGCAGACAACCGGCCTTTTATGGTACTTGTTCATATATATCTGTTGGCTCTACACCTTAGAGCATTCCTATCGTGTGGATTCATAGTTACAACAAAGATTTGTTACACTATTATACTGGAATCTGTTGGGGTTATGCTACATTCTGGTCTGAGGTGCATCTATGGTCAAGGGGACATGTTCGCATTAAAGTGTGACAGTCCCTGGTTCAGTTCCTATGACAGAAGAACGCCTTGTTTTTTCTGGTCAGTATCTGTTGATACTTTAATTTTACGGACAGGTACCTTCATGATTGTCCTAGTGCTCCAAACTCGCTGGAAAGGATGCTTCCCTGTATTGCTAGCTTGCTCTCCCTGGGTGGCTGTTTCATCCGTGATTTTTAACTGCTAGGGTATCCTGGTTGTTTTCATACTATGTTCCGGCCAGAAGCTGGTACTGACTAAACACTTCGATCACGTTGGAGGTCGCCTGGGGTTTTTTGCTGTAGCTTTCTTTTCCGTTGTTGCCAGAGGTTGGTGGTTTTTCCAGGCGAAGTGGACTTCAGCTGGGCTCGCTGAAGGGTTTCAGTTGAGATTTTTATCCCTGTTTCCAGAATGGGTTGTACTGTCTGAACCTCTGCAAGGAGTTGTAGTCTCAATCCTTTCTATGCCACCTTTGCCTCAAGTCCAGTGGGATCTTCACTCGTTGGAGACTTCTACGATCTAACCCTTCCGCTAGTTGAAAACCCCCTAATTAGTTGGACCTCAGCAATGGTCCTGGTCGACTGTTCGGTTCTTGGCATTGGCCTTCGTGTATTTTCTCTTTTGTTAGAGAAGTCTACGGACAGGATCAACTCTGGATCTGTAGATCTGTATAATTTATACATATATCTATATGATTGTTTATGTCCGGCAGTGCTGGGATTCTACTGTCTGTGACTGTTGCGTCTTCCTGTTTTAGACTCTGGTACGGTTTTCTCGTGTTACTGCCCTTCCCCTATGGATTCTTGTTGGGGCTCTCTGCTACCAACAGTAAGGATTGCTCTGTTTTTTTCAGCTGAGATTCTGACACTTCTCATCTGCTGTGTCCTCTAGATAGCCGTTCTGTTCTATTCGACTTACGCTGTATGTGGTGGAATTGTTTTCTGTGGCTGTTCAGCGAGGAGGTCTGTGTCTGTCTGTCTTTGACGTTTGATCCTCAGCTCTTGCTTTTCAATTGGGCCTATGGTTCTTGGCGGTCCCCGCTTCTGTTATGCCGCGAGGTCGGCAAGTTCTCAGTGCTTCCCACCCGGGAGGTTGGCTTTGGGACGTCCCCACTGTCTTGAGCTCCAGTGTCCCCTAGTGGATGAAGGCAAACAGGCTTTTGGTACTTACCGATAAATCCCTTTCTCCGATTCCACAGGGGACACTGGACGCGTACCTACAGTTTTTTGCATGGTTCCTTTATATGGTTGTGTGACTGCATGTGTTCCCTGCAGTGGCTTCCTCTGTTCTCCTTCAGTCTGTCTTGTTCCTTCTCCTCGTGTTCCTGTTGTCCTCTGTCTCCTCTCTGGCTCAGTTTCTTAAACTGGGGCTGATGGGGCATAGAGGGAGAGGAGCCAGTCACATTTCTAAATTATTTACACTTCCAGGCTCTACTCTACCATGGTCTATAACCCACTGTCTTGAGCTCCAGTGTCCCCTGTGGAATCTGAGAAAGGGATTTATCGTTAATAGCTAAAAACAGGATTTTGGTACTTATCTTCTAGAAGTTGTTAGATAAATAATTGGAATCTGATTGGTTCCTATGGGCAACAACTCCACTTCTAAAAACCTGTACTTTACTAAATATACCCCAATGTGTCCCACCCACCACTACCACTATTGCTTTGTCTGACTTCTGGCCGCCCGACATTCTTTACTGTTAGCAGCAGCCGTGGGAAGTTACCCTTCGCCCCGCCACAGCACCAAACAGCCACCCGCTATCCCGCAGCACCCTTACCTGCCACTGCACCAAACAACCCCCACACGCTTATTAAACTTGAATTATCCTCCAGGTCAGGGAGTGCAGCCACACACGCAGACAGTCTTCTCCTCACAGTTCCACATGTAGAGCCAGACCCGGGTGCCTGGTCCACTTTCACAGTATGCTGCCAGGGTGCTGGGACCGTCCTGGTGCCGGGGTCCACCTGTCCCTGTAGTGCTAGGGCCGCAGCATCCAGGAAAGGTGCTAAAGGGCTGGCTCCACCACTTTTTTTTGGGGGGGGGCAGGGTGAGGGAGACATCAATAATTAGGACCCAGGGTATTGGCCGCAGCGGAGCGTGTCCCCAGGGACCCACCTGTTCTGCAAAAGTGAGTCCCCGGTCCTAATTTTTGGGTAAAGTACGTGCTATAGCGCATATATCTGATCACTGTTTAGTTTGTCATGAAACCAACCCGACATGATCCAGTTTGTTCCTGCCTAAGTTTTAGGGGGGTTAGAGTCCCAGTCGGAACTGCCGTTGATGTACGATGGGCAGAACTTTGACCCGGGGATGCTGGGCAGAACTTTGACCCAGGAAGCCTATTCTGGGCCTTCCACTGGATGTATTTGGGTGACCTCACATAATAAAATTTAATACCTTGAAGACTTAAACCCAGGCAACGCCCGGTACTCCAGCTAATGTATGTGTGTATATAGATAAATATTATGACTGATTCAGGTTCTAGCCAATTGTATTTGCAGTCCGTTCCCTACATATGTTGGAACATACAATTTTTCAGCATTTGCAGGTGTGACCCCCCCCATATTTTTCACCTACTAGTACAAGACTGCTAAGTTCTGTAGTTCCTGGGGTTCTAATAATTCATCTGTTATTTTTGTTTTAATGCATTTCAATATAACTCATTTTACATCCCCGTATTCTGTCTGGTTCATTGACTTTTCACCTGAGGCCTTATTAATCTAACATGCCGGTTTTTATTACTTTTAGGAAGAAGCTGAACTTCGAAGTGACGGCACAAAGTCCACAATAAAACCCAGTCAGATGTCTGTTGCTCGTATAACCTGCGTGCGGGGACAAGGATCTAATGAGGGTGTTCCATTCATTGATGATTACATTTCCACCCAGGAGCAGGTAAGTTGGTCTTTCACTCCTGAGGGATATATTGTTTTGCTAGTATTTCTGTACATCAAGGACCTGCCTGTCTTGCAGGTGGTGGATTACCTTACACAGTACTCTGGAATAAAGCCTGGCGATTTAGATGCGAAGATTTCATCCAAACATCTGACTACACTGAAATCTACATACCTGAAACTAAGGTTTCTAATTGATGTTGGAGTGAAGTTTGTGGGTCATGGGCTTCAGAAAGACTTTCGGGTTATAAACCTAATGGTATGATTTAATCCTTGTTTAGGTGGTAGTGGTATGAGACAGCGTTCATACAGTGATTTGAATTTGTCTTTCTGTATAGGTGCCAAAAGAACAGGTGATTGATACAGTCTACCTGTTTCACATGCCACGGAAAAGGATGATCTCTCTTCGATATTTGGCATGGTATTTCCTTGGTAAGCAGTGGGTTTTGCTTTTCTGTCGAGAGATGTACAGTGCATCCGGAAAGTATTCACAGCGCTTCACTTTTTTTCCACATTTTGTTATGTTACAGCCTTATTCCAAAATGGAATAAATTCATTTTTGTCCTTAAAATTCTATGCACAATACCCCATAATGACAACGTGTAAGGTTGTTTTTTTTGTTTTGTTTTTTTTGAGATTTTTGCAAAAATAATAAATAAAAAAAATAAAATCACAATGTACATTGAATATGATGACACAAGCTTGGCACACCTGTCTTTTTGGCAGTTTCGCCCATTCCTGATTGCAGCACCTCTCAAGCTCCTTCAGGTTGGATGGGAAGCGTCGGTGCACAGCCATTTTCAGATCTGTCCAGAGATGTTCAATCTGATTCAAGTCTGGGCTCTTGCTGGGACACTCAAGGACATTCACAGAGTTGTCCTGAAGCCACTCATTTGATATCTTGGCTGTGTGCTAAGGGTCGTTGTCCTGCGATGAACCGTTGCCCCAGTCTGAGGTCAAGAGCGCTCTGGAGCAGGTTTTCATCCAGGATGTCTCTGTACATTGCTGCATTCATCTTTTTCCCTCTATCCTGACTAGTTTCCCAGTTCCTGCCGCTGAAAAACATCCCCACAGCATGATTTTACCACCACCATGCTTCACTGTAGGAATGGTATTAGCCTGGTGATGAGCGGTGCCTGGTTTCCTCCAAACATAATGCCTAGCATTCACGCCAAAGAGTTCAATCTCGTCTCATCAGACCAGAGAATTTTGTTTCTCATGGTCTGAGAGTCCTTCAGGTGCATTTTGGCAAACTCCAGGTGGGCTGCCATGTGCTTTTTTACTAAGGAGTGGCTTCTGTCTGGCCACTCTACTATACAGGCCTGATTGGTGGATTGCTGCAGAGATGGTTGTCCTTCTGGAAGGTTCTCCTCTCTGTCAGAGCTACAGCATTCCTCTGTGGAGAGTGACCATCGGGTTCTTGGTCACCTCTCTGATTAGAGCCCTTCTCCCCTGATCGCGCAGTTTAGACGGCCAGCCAACTCTAGTCCTGGTGGTTGACTTCTTCCATTTACGGATGATGGAGGCCACTGCTCATTGGGACCTTGAAAGTAGCAGATATTTTTCTGTACCCTTCCCCAAATTTGTGCCTCGAGACAATCTTGTCTCGGAGGTCTACAGACAATTCCCTGGACTTCATGCTCGGTTTGGGCATGCACTGTCAAGTGTGGGACCTTATATAGACAGGTGTTTGCCTTTCAAAATATTGTCCAAACAACTGAATTTACCACAGGTGGACTCCAATTAAGCTGTAGGAACATCTCAAGGATGATCAGTGGAAACAGGATGCACCTGAGCTAAATTTTGAGCTTCATGGCAAAGGCTGTGAATACTTATGTACATGTGATTTCTTAGGGGGTGTGTGTTTTTTTTTTTTTTTTTTTTTTATTAAATTTGCAAAAATCTCAAACTTTTTACATGTTGTCATTATGGGGTATTGTAGAATTTTGAGGACAAAAATTAATTTATTCCATTTTGGAATAAGTCTGTAACATAACAAAATGTGGTAAAAGTGAAGCGCTGTGAATACTTTCCGGATGCACTGTAACAAGGTAGCGGAAAAGGAAGGCAATCCAGACACTGTTTGATTTTCTGTATGCAGTTATACATCATTGGAAAATAAATTTAATAAAGCTTCCAATTAAGAAGTGGGTGGAAAAAAAAAAAAAAACCAGAACCAGATGAGCACACAGAGTAATGGTTATATCTGTAAGGGAAAAATAGAAAAAACTCCACAAAAGGGGCACACTCTGGAAGGTCTGGACATACAAAAAATTATTATGAAAGTTACTGTTAATCAAATATGGTTAATAATAAATGATGAACCTTGTTATTACTTACCTAGCTGTGTTCACAAAGTAGGTGTAGTGGGGTCACAGGTGGAACTGTGATACAAAGCTGAAACCAAAAATGTATATGTGATGAAAGTGCTCTCACCAAGAGATTGTGAGGTGGGCGAAATAGAAGACTAAATTAAAAGTACAATACAAAAGTTAAAATTGACACCCAGGTTTGTGGTGCTCTAACTGTAAATCCAGCAACTCCTCAACGGAAGGTGTGTAAGTTGTACAATTTTATTTTTTATTGTAAGCTTCTCCACAAAAGTAGTTTTTTTTTTTTTTTTTTTTTTTTTTCTGTTTTTGAGCGGTGTCTCCTATCTTGTTCTAATTGAAAGATTTTCACATTACATACGGGATCCTGGCGGTCAGGATATCAACAGCAGCACCCTGACAGTCAGAATCCCAACAGTATTTTGCAAGTATATGAACCCTCCCACTTGTCTAACACATAGTTGCCTACCTTCACTAGGAAGTGGGCAGAATGCGGGAGAAATGCCTACCCTTCCGGGGGTGCGGGGGGTTACCCGAAAAATCGGGAGCCTCCCGCGAAAACCGGGAGGGTAGGCATGTATGGTCTAACATTAATACTCAGTCGGCATGTCGGTGGCCGGGATTCTGACCACTGGGATGCCGACTACATCCCCACCAGGAGTTTGAGGTAATTTCTGGTTTCCCCTGCACTGAAGCAGCACTCTACTGCTTGGATTAGGCTTGTTGTCTCCTGTTACAGCTGATAGGACAATGATTCCTAACCTCAGCCCTCAAGGCACACTAACAGTCCTGGTTTTAGTGATATCCAGGCTTGAGCACAGATGATTAATTCAAAATAACTGAGGTGCTAATTAAGTCACCTGTGCTCCAGTATGGCTGTCCTCAAAACCTGTACTGTTAGTGTGCCTTGAGGGCCATGGTTGGGAACCCCTGTGATAGGGACTTTGTTGTGTGAGTGCCATTTCTGTTCTGATGGTAATCGGGATGATGAAGTGCCTCTCACCGGTTGATCTCCTGCTTTATAAGGAAGAGTATCTGTTCGCTTTGGACCTTGCAGCTGATGGAAAGTATAAAAATCCCCTTTTCTCAATTAATTTGTAGGTGGTTGTTTTCAATTCTATCCTCTTCCTTTCCTTTCTGCCTGCAGAACTGATTGTTAACATCGTACATTAACATGAATGGGGCTGCATGCGATATGCTGCACATCAAACCTGACTACGTCGCATGCGACTGCAGGAACGCGGGTATTGTGCATACACACTGCATGATATGTTACAAAACTGCCAAATCGTAACAACCTTGTCCCAGTGTGTACCCGGCAGTAGGTATTGCAGGTCAATCAAATTGAATGGGCAATTGAGCTGCCGATCACCTCAAATCTGTTTTTATTTTTTTTTATTTCTTCAATAATGCAGATGGTATGATAGGCTGATTTATTTTTGTGATCTCATGCAGTTGTAAAATTGGTAAAGAGCTCACTGGCAATGGTGATAAACACAAGATTCTTGTTTTGCTGTGTTTGTAGATCTCAAGATCCAAGGAGAGACCCATGATAGCATAGAAGATGCGCGAACAGCTCTACAGCTCTATCGCAAGTACCTGGAGCTAAGCCGCAATGGAACGGAACCAGACCTTTTCCGCAAAGTACTGAAGTCCCTGTATGAAAAAGGCCGAAAGATGGACTGGAAGGTGCCGGAGCCAGAGAGTCAGAACAGCCCAAAAAGTAAAGACAATGTGACTTTTCTTGACCCTGACACCAGTGATGACAGCACATCAACTCTGTGACTTGACCTTTCCCTTACTTGACCGATGCCTGTCACATAGGTTTCTCTAACTGACTCTCTTTATCTCACCAAATTCATCTTCTCACTGACTACTACTGTGAAAGATGATGCTTAAATTGTACACACTCTTTGTGATGTGCTCAAAGTATTTTGCTACAGATACTTAGCTGTCCTTTATATATGTCTTAATTGTCTGCTTGGCTGTCATTTAAAAAAAATCCTCTTTGAAACCTTCTGACTGACCACAATACTTTAAGGGACAATAAATGCTTTATCCATCTTCAGATTACTCACTCTCTTGACTGCTTTTCCAGCATATTATGTTTGATCACTCTCCTTTGGAAATTCCACTAGTACCTTAGTCTAGTCACCTGACCAAGTTATGGTGCGTACACACTACACTCCCTGAGCGATATCGTGTAGTGTTGTCCCCAGCAGGCTGTGCTCAATGTCATTCATGACATTGAGCACAGCCGCTGAACGATATCATTAACGATATCGTTCAGCGCCGGGCTCTCCCCCATTCCCTGACATGCAGCGACCTGACGAGATTGTCAGGTTGGCCTGCATGTCAGCCCGATGAATGACAATGAGGGAACGACCCGCGGGAACGCGCGTCGTCGTTATCGTTCATCTTTTTGGGGTTAAAAATGGACGATAAAGTGTACGACTGAACGATAATGATATCGTTATCGTTCAGTCGTCCACTTTATCGCCCAGTGTGTACGCACCTTTAGTTTGTAGGAGCATCAGTCTATTCACTCCAGGAAGACCTCAGCCTGCCCTCTGCATTTGTTCAGCTAGAACGAGACTTGTATCGAATGCGGAACCTAATTAGATACGCATAGTTCTTCAGTCAGGTGCCACACTTAATACATACCTCCTGTCCATAGAAAGTGGAGTTTCCTATCCAGCATAGACTGTTGGTAAAAGGCACCTGGCAGCTCACCTAGTGATGGTGTAGCTCCCAAGTCTAGTTTCTTATATTTGTTGTCATCAGATGTTTGTTTGTATGTTTAGAAGACCATGTTTATGTCTTGCCCTTTTAGTAACCATAATTGTCTTTTGTAGATGTTTGTCACATTGGTAAGACATGAAGTGCAGGGGGAGATTTCCTTTTTTTATTATTTATATGGCACCACACATGTTCCGCAGCGCCTTACAAAGTGCATAACCAAAAAAGTGACCAACAGTACAATACAAATACAATGCAGGACAAGGACCGGTATAATATACATTGCTACATTGGTGACCATAACACCCAATAAGCAACCAAGTGTTAGGTTCCCTAGTGAGGAGTAAGAACTAGATTAGGGTAGAGGGCCCTGCTCACAAGACCTTTATCACAGTATTGTAATGAAATACAGATCTTGTGTTGAAGATACCTAACTGATTTCCAATTCTGTTTTATCCACAGATGCACCAGTGTATTCTGCTATGGTGGGACTTTAGTGTCCTTTTTTTTTTTTTTTTTTGTAACATTCTTCTTTTTATGAACTTTGTAAAGTGGAAACTACTTTCCATTTACAGTTTTTATTTTTTAATTTGTAATGAATTGTGAAGCCGTTCTGTGAACGCAAGCACATCAGATTTTAATAATAAAAAAAAAAGTCTTAAATCCTGTGTCTGTTTAATTGACTGACGTTTTGCTATATGTGGTTTCCAATACAGCAACAAAGTCTTTCTGAGCCCATTGATCTTTCTAAAGTTGGCTGTAAATGTCTCCTGAGCATCTATTATGTGACTTGAGGTAAAACCTAGTACTAACTAAGAGTATTGTTTAGAAAAGTCTGAAGTATTTTCTGGTTACGTTTTAACTTTGACTGCGAAGGGTGGGTGACTTTTTTTTTCTTTTTTTTTTTTTTTTTCCCCCTTCTCAGTCCCAGTTTTTTTTGCTGTATGCAAAGGGTTCTTGTAGTCCTGCAGCATCATAAGGGCAGATGACCACCCACTACACAACAAGCACTAGAAATGACAAGGGGAAAGGAGATCTTAGTTCAGGAAAACCCTTTTTTTTTTTTTTTAAGCCCTTATGGTCTAGTTTAGTGTTTCTTAACTCGAGCCCACAGGGGCCTCTGACAGTGCAGGTTTATTCTTCCTCCATTAGGGTACACAGTGACAACTATAGCCTGGAGAGGAGAGTCTGGGCACCAAACTGTTAATGCAAATTACCCACAAGCCATGGCTCCTTTCTTCTATACCCTGCTCCCAGGCACTGGACCTCAGTTTGAGTTTGGTGCCGGCAGGAGCTGGGCACCAGTTTATAGGGGGGGGGCTACTTTAGGTTGTTCCCCACTTTTTTTTTTTTTTTTTATAGCTTACCAGAGTGGGCAGTGTAAGGCGTCCTATAGGATGCCCCCACTGACACTCCATCAGCGCTGGTGACTGGGTCATTGTCTTCAGCCTCGGACTCCACAGGACTGAGCCGCCAGGCGCAGCCGGTACGCATTGGGGGAGATCCTTTAAGACTGATCCGTGCATGCAGGGAGCCGCGTATCAGCGGCTGTCACCGTTGGAGCAGAAGAACTCCTGCGGTGCTGGTAGTGAGGGGCACCCGGACTGACTGCGCTCACCACTAGACCACCAGGGACTTTGATATTGAGCAGGGGCTTTATTGCAGCGGCGGACATTTCTCTGGGGGTTAGACCAGCCAAGGGAAGTGGGCGCTTTCCCTGTTCGCCCCCACCCTTGAGGCGCGTGCTTTACCCAAGAGGCCAGCAAGACCCAGGCACAATTTACCTTCACTTGTGCTACTTTTCTGGCTCCTTCCTGCTACATCTGGCTAGTTTGAGCTTTGCTCACATATTCTGCATCGAGTGGTCTGGTGTATGCTGTATGAAAGTGTACTTTCCTCATATCTGTGCCGCTGGGGCTGGTCACTGAGTACATCCCTTGCATGGGTGAGTATTATATTTATAAGTTGTATACCTAGTTGGTACAGCAAATTTTAGGTGGTGGTAATTAACTTTTTGTATTGAGATCTGTAAAGAATGCACTGTTGGAGGTCCCTCGTGGACTGGATTTGGGAAAACCGTAATGGGCAATTGTGATCACCAAACAAACATTTATGGAAATACGTGGTGATGGGTCTTAGAAACCAAAGCAAATTTTGCTAATTGGTGAAAGACTCTGTCTAACAGCAATTACTCGATGAGCTGACACCTTTCCAAATGGAAAAGCTTGCGGTAAATAGTTGTATAGATCTAATATATGGTGCTAAGGAACCCTTCTGCACCATATAAGTAAAATATAAAAATGTATAATTAATCTGCATTTCTTCTTCAGGGTCCATAGGGCTCCACATGGAGACATTGGGGTGTAGTTGGGACCTGGAGGACCGGACGCCAACAGCAAAATTATTCAATCCCAGGATTCTCTGGACCTTCCCCCTATACACCGCCCACAGCCTGAGGGCATCTCAGTTTCGTTGGTGTCTGGCAAGGAGCTGGATCACCATTATAACAGGGGGCTGCCTTATACAGCCCAAGCTTTTATTTTCATTTATTTAATTTTTTATTTCTACCAGAAGGGTGAGCAGCACCAGACTGTCCTCCAGACATCTGTGCTGTCACCCCATAACCCCTCTGCGGCGCTGTGACTCCAAGCCTGTGCAGGCACTCCTGGCGGGGTTCCGAGGGGGACTAGCTACCTCCTCGGACCCCCATACTGCAGCCCGGAATCCAAGGGACAGGTAAGACGGAACCCCGTTCACAAGGACCCGCATAATTTTAGGCAAGCAGGTCTCCGAAAATCGCTGGGTCCAGTCTCCCTGTATACCTCTCCCAAGGGCCAGGTCATCCAGCACTATTTCCTACCAGTCACTGTGGTCTATGTAGTTGATATTAGTGCCAAATTGTAGAAAATGTTTTTGTTTTTTTTTCTAGCTAGTTTCTCTTTTTCTATACTGTCAGTTATAACTATCCCTTCTACTGTACCCTGTCACACTAAGGTATAGAGGGTCATTAGCCCTCACATTTGTGAGGGCTATAACATACTTGACACCGTGTTGCACACTACATGGTGCCAGATCTAACTCTGTTGCACGCTCCCTGGTATCAGATGTAGCTCTTTTGAAACTAGCTTGTGCCTTATAAAGTGCTGTCACTCCAGGTGGGGCTACAAGCACTGCAGTTGCACACTATATTGTTCTACCTTTTATATACATATATTGCGCTGTTGTACATTACCTTGTGCCATATATAGCGTTGTTGCATACTACATGCTGTCATTTTTAACGCTGTTTCATACTACAGTGTGCCATATATAGCGCTGTTTCATATGATAATGGATCATATATAGCGTGTTTGCACACTACATTGCCCATATTTCACATACTGCAACATGTTTACTGCATTGTATCATTACTATGGCAGGCAGAAAGCATAATAAACAGCCTCCGGATCCTGCTCCTATTCTGTTGTCCTGTAAAGCCTGCTCAGCGGGTTTGACGCCAGGCGACTTTATTTAGGATGGGCTTTGCACTAATTGCTACACAGACCCTGGTCCCTCTGCCCTGATGTCTCTCCCTCAGGACCCTCCGTGGACTGCCTTTTCACAAATGTTGTCAAAAATTTCCGAACAGAGCGGCCCTCTTAGTGACTCCCCCTGTGGAATGGCCATAGCAGGTACACCCTGCAAGCCTTTGCCTCCCCCATGGGTAGACATG
Source organism: Taudactylus pleione (assembly GCA_031769625.1). Lineage (NCBI taxonomy): Eukaryota > Metazoa > Chordata > Amphibia > Anura > Myobatrachidae > Taudactylus > Taudactylus pleione. Next base: position 2,641,300 of record JAUIMM010000129.1, read on the forward strand.
CTGTCTACCTTTAGTACAGGTGTTGGCTACTACTTCTACAGCCTTGCAGCAACTGCTACATAAGGAAAAGCCTTTACCTACCAAACCCTCTAAATGGGTTCTTTTCCTCCCAGTCCACTCAGTTATCTGATTCTGACATATCATCTGGGCAGGTGGAAGATGCAGACCTCTTACTCACTCCGTCTCCGGAGAAGAGGAGCCACCCTCTAAGCTAGATATACCTGCTCTTTAAGAGTTGGGGAGAAGCCCTAGAAGAAACCGTTCCCTCTGATGCTTCACAGGAACAACGCTACTATGTATCTCACATTAGCATTCAGCCTCCTACTTGGGTGAGGCAGCTATGGATACGGCACTCCTCGTCTCCAAAATATCTGCCACTGCAGATTCAGATTCAAAACCACTCTGGAGTCTCTTCCCTATTCGGGGGACATCCTATTTGGTACAGAGCTAGATAAAATTGACTACCTTGGCTGCTAACAAAATGGTGTTCCTGCCCTCTGTATACAATACAAAGCCTTGGTCGTCATCCTCTCTGGATTTTCCTTCCTTGAGGGTGAAAAGACAAAGATCCGTCTTTTCTACGGCACCAGACATCATCCAAACCTAGTGCCAAACAGGCCTGGGCTACTAGCCGTCCACCAGCCATGTCTATGGCCAAGCCCTCAGCCTCCCAAGGTGGGAGGCCGACTTCTTCAATTCACCCAGGTTTGGCGTCAGACCACATCAGATGCCCAGGTAAGACGTGGTCTCCCACAGATGCGCCCTCTCCTTCCTGAGACGACACCCCCGCCCAACAGTTCTTTTGCACAGGACCTCCATCTGACTCAACCAAGGCCCTGCTTCTCCACAAAGCCATTCAGTCCTTACTGGAGTAATATTTGTGGTCCCCTCCTCGCAACAGGGCAAGGGCTATTATGCTACCCTTTTCTTGGTTCAGATGCCCCATGGGTCTCATCGGCCTATCCTCAATCTCAAATCTCTGAACAAGTTAATCAGGGTGCCCAAGTTTGTATGGAAAATCTCTCCCAGCTATGGAGCATGGAGATTGTCCAGGTAAACCATACATTCAGGACGCTTGCCTACATAGCGCCTTCTCATCAACAGTATCTCCGGTTTGCTATACTATAGCAACATTACCAATTTTCAGGCTCTACCATTTGGCCTCTCAATGGCCTCTCAGGTTTTTACCAAGATCATGGCAGTCATGGGCGGCCTCACTTCGTTGTTAAGGGATAAGACTGCTCCCATACTTGGACAATCTTATGCTGTTGGCAAGCTCCCCTGAGACTCTTCAATGCCATCTGCAGGTAACCATTACCTTTCTACAAATGCACGGTTGGCTAATCAACTGGAGTCCTCCCTGTCACCCTCTCAAAGGATGGTACATTTGGGAGCCCTCCTGGACTGTCTCTAGTTCAGAGAATCTTCCTGGCTGCAGATAAGATTTCAGTAATACAATACAGACTATGCAGACTGCTTCAGAGTGTCGATTCACTTTGCAATGCAGACCTTTGAATCAGTGGTATCCACCTTTTGACACTGAGTTTGCCCAGTTTCACTCCAGGCCCCTGTAAGACCTGATCCTCTCCAGGTGGAACGGACTACCTCATCTGATTGTATTCCAGACTATGAGCCTGTCCCTAGCCTGGTGGCTACAGACTCCCCATTTGAACCAGGGTCGTCCCTTTTGGGTCCCGGATTGGGCTTTCCTCACCACAGACGCAAGCCTCCGAGGGTGGGGCACAGTAACCGGCCAATACTCCTTCCAGGGCCGATTGTCCCCAAACAAGGCAATGTTGCCAAACAACATCCTGGAACTTCGGGCCATTTACAGAGCTCTCATTCTGGCTCAGTATATTTTGAAAAACAGGCCAGTACTAGTAGTCAGACAACGCCACGACTGTGGCCTACCTCAATCATCAAGGGGGCACTTTAAGTCAATCAGCAATGACTGAGGGGTCCCACGTTCTCACATGGGGCGAACGCAATCTCCCAGCCATCTCCGTAGTGTTCTTCCCGTGGATTCTCAATTGGGAAGCTGATTTACTCAGCCGTCATGATGTGCATGCAGGAGAATGGTCTCTACACCCAGAAGTCTTTTCAGCTTCTGATGGACAAATGGGGTCTTCCAGAAGTGGATCTCATGGCCTCAAGACACACTTCCAGTTTACGGAGCAAGAACAAAGGACCCCGATGTGGCCTTCATAGACGCGTTGTCGGTGACATGGACTTCCAGTTGGCATATCTCTTCCCTCCAATATCCCTACTTCATTGAGTGCTTCGGAAATTCAGACAGGAAGGAGGCACAGTCCTTCTTTTTTTTTTTGTTTAATATCTCTGGCTTGGCCCAACGTCATTGGTACTCTGATCTTCTAAGACTCTCCATAGATGTTCCTCTTCAACTTCTGCTATGAGTAGACCTGTTGTCTCGGGGTCCCTGTCTACATCTGGACCTAGCCTTTCTGTCTGTCTAATGGCTTGGCTCTTGAGACTTCCCTCCTAACGGCTAAGGGATTCTCTAGCTCTGTGGTCCAGACCTGCTTGGAGCACGTAAACCGGCCCCAGCTAGGATTTGCCACAGAATTTGGCATTCATATTTCCAGTGGTGTGCTACTCAAAACTATGACCCTCAGGTCTTTAGAGTTTCTCGAATTCTTGCCTAACTTCAGGCTGGACTGGATCTAGGCCTCCGCCTAGCATCTCTCAAAGTGCAAGTTTCTGCTTTGTCTATCTGGTTTCAACGCAAGATTGCCTCTATACCAGATGTCCACGCCTTCATGCAAGGTGTTCTAAGGATACAACCTCCCTTTGTCCCTCCTGTTGCTCCATGGGATTTCAGTGGTGCTCCAAGCACTTCAGGAACCTGCATTTGAGCCTTTGGAATCAGTGGATATCAAATGGCACACTACAAAGGCTTTCTTCTATAGTATCAGCCCTTAGGGTATCAAATTTAGGGGCATGTACACGCTGCTCCCCCTTTTTGATATTTAATCAGGATTGGGCTGTTCTTTGAACTCGCCCAGGCTTCCTTCCTAAGGTCGTTTCTCACTTCCACCTGAATACAGAAATTGTGGTTCTGGCCTTTGTCACCAGACCTCTCTGCAGGTGAGGCTTCTTTGGATGTGGTCCGTGCCCTAAAGATAAACATGGATCATACTACTTCAATTAGGAAATCTGACTTTGTTAGCTGGCCATCCCTTCTTGTGGAATATATATAGGACAAACAGACTCTGGCTAGATGGATTCGCATGACTATCTCACATGCTTACATGCAGATGGGCCTTCCTGTGCTGACCTACAGTCTCTGCTTATTCTACTCGCTCTGTGAGTCCCTCGTGGGCAGCCTGGCGTGGCGCCTCAGTTGAACAGCTATGTCAGGCGGTCACCTGGTTTTCTGTCCACACCTTTCTTAAGTTTTATGCCTTTTTGATACACTTTCCTCAGGAGAACCCTACGCCCGAAGGAAGCATGTAGCTAATAGAGAAAAATCCTATTGCCCAGGAACTATAAATGGTTAGTACAGTAGAAAGGAAACCGCTATTTGTCAACTTTAACATATAAATTCATGTTAATCGGGGTGCTACCACAGATAGTTCGATACGAGTAGAAGCAAGAGAGAAAAGATCTGTATATAGTGCACAACGAAGGAAGCGTCCTATCCGCGCAGGAGCGTTACTGCCCTTGAACAACTACATGGGGATGTCTCCCTGTGAAGCCCTATAGACCCTGAAGAAAATGAGTTTTATGGTAAAACTTACCTTTTTGTTAACTCTTTCTTTGAAGTCCACAGGGCACCCGCCGTGGCACTCCTGACTTCTATGGGTTTCATCTATTGGTCGCTTGTTTCCTCTGTGTGAGAGTGATTTGATTCTTCAGCGTACCAGTCTTCCTTCTCTCCTATCCAGCTCCTGCCTTGGGCTTGTTAACAAAACTGAAGTGCCCTCAGGCTGTGGGCGGGTTATAGAGGGAAGGACCAGCGTATCCTGGGGTTGAAAAGCTTTGCTGTTGGTGTCCGGTTTTCCAGGTCCCACCTTACACCCCCAATGTCTCCCTACAGACTTCGAAGAAAGATTTAACAAAGGTAAGTTTTACCAAAACTTTTTTTTTTCCAGGACACACACATTGTATTAAGAGGGTTCCATGAAAGACTCGGGCTTTCCTAATCAAAAACGGCAAACTGTCCCACTTGCCTCCTGAAATTGCAAGAATAACTGGTTATACATGTTGCTTAAATCTGGATGTAACACATTAGTTGCCTGATTTCAGAGCTGTACTGTATTACACATACGCAGAAAGGCACCTGTGCAATACTGTTCAACTAATATACTAATGCCGCTGGAGACGTCTGAGGGGAAAAAAAAAAAATGCGCCCTGCTGGCATCACTGATCCGAGTGCTGTGTCCAAAGACGCAGTATCTGATCATCTGCAAGACAATTGGCCATCTGATTCACCCTGAGGTTACATAGATTGGCCCACGCAGCTCTGTAGCCAGGGTCTGCATTGGGATATGCAGACCCTGGCATTGACACTCCCAGAAAACTGGGGAGCCACATCAGGCTGGCAGCGCCCCCACACTGAAATGGCTGCAGCCTGTCAATCCGGCTGCAGCTCGGGGAACTGCGTACGAGGACTCTGGACCTTTTCTGCACAGAACGGGTCTTGCGCAAGCGTCAGACCATTGTACAAGTTGTACGCAAACCATCTGGTACAGAGACCTATATCTTTGTCTTATACTTAATATATGAAGGTCTGAAACCATATGCAAAAATAGAAATCTGGAAGATGGCTAATTTTTTTTTTTTTTAATGCTATTTGTATGTACAGTCAGGTCCATAAATATTGGGACATTGACAGAATTTTCATATTTTGTCCTCTATTCACCACCACAATGGCTTTGAAATGAAACAAACAAGATGTGATTTAACTGCAGACTTTCAGATTTAATTTGAGGGTAATTATATCCAAATCATAGAAACTGTTGTAATTCCTACACCGTTCACCTATGTGCCTCCCACTTTTTAAGGGGCCAAAAGTAATGGGACAAACTAAACAGTCCTAAATCTAACTTTCACTTTTTAATACTTTGTTGCAAATCATTTGCAGGCAACTACAGCCTGAAGTCTGGAACGCCTAGACATCACCAGATGCTGGGTTTCATCCCTGGTGATGCTCTGCCAGGCCTCTACTGCAAATGTCTTCAGTTCCTGCTTGTTCTTGGGGCATTTTCCCTTTAGCTTTGTCTTCATCAAGTGAAATGCATGCTCAATCGGATTAAGGTCAGGGGACTGACTTGGCCATTGCATAACATTCCACTTTTTAGCCTTAAAAAACTCTTTGGTTGCTTTTGCAGTATAATATTGCCCGAAACACTTCAGAATTCATTCTGCTGCTTTTGTCAGCAGTCGCATCATCAATAAATACAAGGGAACCAGTTCCATTGGCAGCCATACATGCCCACGCCATGACATTACCACCACCATGCTTCACTGATGAGGTGGTATGTTTTGGATCATGAGCAGTTCCTTTCCTTCTCTTCCCATCACTCTGGTACAAGTTGATCTTTGTCTCATCTGTCCATAGGATGTTGTTCCAGAACTGTAATGGCTTTTTTAGATGATGTTTGGCAAACTCTAATCTGGTCTTCCTGGTTTTGTGGCTCACCAATGGTTTGCATCTTGTGGTGAACCCTCTATATTCACTCTTGTGAAGTCTTCTCTTGATTGTTGACTTTGACACATATCCATCTACCTCCTGGAGAGTGTTCTTTATTTGGCCAACTGTTGTGAAGGGGTTTTTCTTCACCAGGGAAATAATTCTTCTGTCATCCACCACAGTTGTTTTCCGTGGTCTTCCGGGTCTTTTGGTGTTGCTGAGCTCTCCGATGCATTCTTTCTTTTTAAGAATGTTCCAAACAGTTGATTTGGCCACACCTAATGTTTTTGCTATCTCTCTGATGATGGGTTTGTTTTGATTTTTCAGCCTAATGATGGCTTGCTTCACTGATAGTGACAGCTCTTTGGATCTCATATTGAGAGTCGACAGCAACTGATTCCAAATGCAAATGTCACACCTAGAATCAACTCCAGACCTTTTACCTGCTTAATTGATAATGAAATAACGAGGGAATAGCCCACACCTGTCCATGAAATAGCTTTTGAGTTGATAGTCCCATTACTTTTGGCCCCTTAAAAAGTGGGAGG
>JAUIMM010000129.1:6672500-6675000 GCA_031769625.1 Taudactylus pleione
TTTCCACCTTACTCTCTCTCCCGTGTTGTTTATTTCACGTGTGGCTATTTTATTTTAATTTTTTCACATTTCCACCTTACTCTCTCTCTACCGTGTTGTTTATTTCACGTGTGGCTATTTTATTTTTTATTTTTTCACATTTCCACCTTACTCTCTCTCTCCCGTGTTGTTTATTTCACGTGTGGCTATTTTATTTTATTTTTTTCAAATTTCCACCTTACTCTCCCGTGTTGTTTATTTCACGTGTGGCTATTTTACTTTTATTTATTTTTTTCAAATTTCCACCTTACTCTCTCTCTCCCGTGTTGTTTATTTCACGTGTGGCTATTTTATTTTATTTTTTTTTTCAAATTTCCACCTTACTCTCTCTCCCGTGTTGTTTATTTCACGTGTGGCTATTTTATTTTTATTTTTTCACATTTCCACCTTACTCTCTCTCTCCCGTGTTGTTTATTTCACGTGTGGCTATTTTTTTTTTATTTATTCTTTTCAAATTTCCACCTTACTCTCTCTCCCGTGTTGTTTATTTCACGTGTGGCTATTTTATTTTATTTTTTTTTCAAATTTCCACCTTACTCTCTCTCCCGTGTTGTTTATTTTACGTGTGGCTATTTTACTTTTATTTATTTTCTTCAAATTTCCACCTTACTCTCCCGTGTTGTTTATTTCACGTGTGGCTATTTTACTTTTATTTATTTTTTTTTCAAATTTCCACCTCACTCTCCCGTGTTGTTTATTTCACGTGTGGCTATTTTATTTTTATTTATTTTTTTTTTCAAACTTCCCGGGGTGCTGCTGCAGGGGCGCCGCGAGGCGGGTCTGCACCCTGCTCTCTCTATGTTTTTATTTCATGGGAGGCTATTTTTTTTCATATTCTTTCAGATTTCCCGGGGTGCTGCCGCAGAGGCGTCGCGGGACGGGTCGGGTCCGCACCTCACTCTCCCTATGTTTGTATTTCATGGGTGGCTACAGAATTACTTTTTTTTTAAACTTTCCAGGGCGGCCACCGGGGGGGGGGGGGGGGGGGCGCCGCGGGACTGCACCTCACTCCCTCTATGTTTTTATTTCACGGGTGGCTGTACAATTTTATTTACATTTTTTATTTTACCAGGCGGCCACCGGGGGGCGCCGCGAGGCGGGGCGGGTCTGCACCTCACTCCTCCTGTGTTTTTTTTAGTCTCATGGGTGGCTACATAATTTATTTTTTTTTAAATTCCAGTGGCGGCCACCAGGGGGCGCCGGGAGGCGGGGCGGGTCTGCACCTCGCTCACCCTATGCTTTTATTTCATGGGTGGCTATAGAATTTTTTTTTTTTTTTTTAATTCCCGGGGCGGCCACCGGGGGGCGCCGCGACTCTGCCCCTCACTCACCCTATGCTTTTATTTCATTTGGTGGCTATGTCATTTTTTTTTTTTTTTTTAAACATTTCCCGGGCGGCCACCGGGGGGCGCCGCGAGGCGGGGCGGGTCTGCACCTCACTCCCCCTATGTTTTTATTTCATGGGTGGCATATAATTTGTAATTTTTTATTTATTTTTTTTAAATTCCCGGGCGGCCACCGGGGGGCGCCGCGCGGCGGGTCTGCACCTCACTCTCGCTATGTTTTTACTTCACGGGTGGCTATTCAAATTTGTTTATTTTTTTTTTCATTTTCCCGGGGGGCCACCGGGGGGCGCCGCGGGGCGGGTCTGCACCTCACTCCCCCTATGTTTTTATTTCATGGGCGGCTATTTCTTAAAAAAAAATAAAAATAAAAAAAATTCCCGGGGTGCTGCTGCAGTGGCGCGGGGCGTCCACCGGGGGGCGTCCACGATTCGGTCGGGCCTGCACCTTGCACTCTCTCCCTATGTTTTCATTTCATGGGTGGCTACTTTAAAAATTTTCATTTTGTTATTTATTTTTTAATTCCCGGGGCGTCCATCGGGGGGCGCCGCGTGGGGGGGGGGGGGGGGGGGGCGTTTCTGCACCTTGCACTCTCTCCCTATGTTTTCATTTCATGGGTGGCTACTTTAAAAATTTTCATTTTGTTATTCATTTTTTCGATTCCCCGGGGCGTCCATCGGGGGGCGCCGCGTGGGGGGGGGGGCGTTTCTGCACCTTGCACTCTCTCCCTATGTTTTCCTTTCATGGGTGGCTACTTTAAAAATTTTCATTTTGTTATTCATTTTTTCGATTCCCCGGGGCGTCCACCGGGGGGCGCCGCGCGGCGGGGCGGGCCTGCACCGTGCACTCTCCCTGTGTTTTAATTTCATGGGTGGCTGTTTTTCATTTTTTTCAAAATAATAATAATAATAATAATAATAGTAATAATTTCACGGGGCGCTGCTGGTGCAGCGTCGCGGGGCGTCCACCGGGGGGCGCCGCGGGTCGGGGCGGGTCTGCACCTTACTCCCCCCAATGTTTTAATTTCACGGGTGGCTCTATTTTTTTTTATTTCAATTTTTTGCCCTCCCGGGGTGCTGCTGCAGCGCCACCGGGTGGCCACCGGGGGGCGCCGCCGT